>OZ018330.1:109429964-109580304 GCA_963969495.1 Ceratothoa steindachneri
CGTTCCTTGGGGAACCATATTCGTAGCAGGAATATGAAGACATATGCGATGGTTTTTGAACATTTAATTTTCCGGACGTTTTCGGTCATTGACGATGACCAATCATCAGCGAATTCTAAATACAAAGAATAATTTTATAAGAATAACTAAACACAGCAATAAAAATATTACAGGAGTCAAAAATGATAACCGAAAGCAAGAAGTTAAAATTAAATATATAATCCTAAACAGTTGAAAGCAAATTGGTGAAAATCTATTAATAAGAAATTGATGTACTATCTTAAAAAATAACTAAATTAAATAATAATCCCATGAGTTTAAATATGCATAATAAACATGAATTAAATGACTATCGAAATACAAAAATTGTAAACTATAGCAATAAAGTCGAAAGCAAGGCATGAAGAAATGGATTAATAAGACTGAGAAAAAGAAAAAAAGATTAAATAATCCCATGAGCAGCAAATATGAATAATAAACATGAATCAAGCGGAATACAAAAAATTCACTATAACCACAGCAAGAGAGAATTATATATATATATATATATATATATATATATATATATATATATATATATATATATATATATATAATATATATATATATATATATATATATATATATATATATATATATATATATATATATAATATATATATATATATATATATATATATATTTATATATATATATATATATATATATATATATATATATATATATATATATATATATATATATATTTATATATATATTTATATATATATATATATATATATATATATATTATATATATATATATATATATATATATATATATATATATATATATATTATATATCCAAAAAGTACAGTAGCGTACGTGTAACTATATGGATAAAACCACAGTAATAGGACTAATTTTTTATGCGAAACCAGGTTTCGATGGCGACATCCGTCATTGTCAATCCCTAATGAACATGTGAGATACAGAAGTTGCTTAACGTACAAACACACAAATCAGTGGCGCTAAAGTGTATTATGCGAGAATATGTTGGCATTTTTAAGAAACAGAAGTATGAATTTCTTGCTTATTAAGGTATTAGTATTGAATTGGCCATCGGAAGTATTTAAGTTGGGAATTTTTTTTATTAGTGCCGATTCAATTAAGCGTCGATGTATATAATTGTGAGACTTATAAACTTTTTAGCATTATCAATATCCATTTGATGATTTTTATTGGACATATGTAGAAATAAACTCGAGGAGAGGGTACCACGTCGCATATTGCATTTATGTTCATTCATTCGCTTGGAAAATCTGCTGCTTTCACCGATATATAATTCATTACATGATTTGCATGAAATGAAATAAAGTCTCTGTTCTTTATCGATCGATCTATTTCTGGATAGGCTATTTCTGATCGTATTCTCGTACAGGAAGGCAACATTGATGTTGTTGGTCCGTGCCAACTTTTTAAAATTGATTAACTGAGGGAAGTATGGGAAGGTAACATAATATTTGTCACGTCTGTTTTCCTTATAATTAGCTGGGGAGTAATCGATAGTTATCGCTTTATAGAGACACTTTTCTATGAACCAAAGGGGATATTGCATGTCGAGGTTTTAGTGAGTAGGTAATCCCAGTCCCACTTCCTGGACATATATTTTATTACCGCACCAAGGTGAAGCGGAAGTGAAGCGTATCCAATACACCTACCGTAGCCACTTCCGGTGAATAAGAATAACCCCGGTGCGTACCCTTTTAATCAAAAATTTAATGATGATCCACTGAGTGTGTTCCCCTCTCAGTAAAAGCCAACCGTGGGTGGGTCGGTGGAATATTGAGATTTAAGCCGAGTGGATTGCTTAATAATTACCAAAGGATCGTCCAAATTAGTTAAACACAAAGAAACGAAAAAAATCTTTAATGTATATGAATTTTAAATAAGCAACAACGTATATAAATATAAATAGGATTAATCTTGCACTGAATAAATAAGTCTACAAAATGTCATGGGGATTACTTGCAGATTACTCACTGTGATGTTTGCGTCTTAATGACACCCCACAAAACGAAGGGAATATTATTATTGAGTTAAACATTGAATTAAGTAAGCACTTCTAATATTCGAGGATATAGGCTCGGAATGAGAATTCTAGTTCACAAATAAACTGGTGAAGTTAGGGAAGGGGATAATTCAATTAACGATACCTTTGAGTTCGTAAGTGGGTAAATCCACCGAGCCTCCATTTGTGGAGTTCCTCGCTGGGCTATTAAATCCTGCAATTTGGTGCCAGAAGCCTACTTATTTTATAAAACGAGACCTACCCTTCCATCAAGTTAAAAAACAATCCCAGGAACTGAAATTAAAATGTAGATCTAAATATTTACTTAACTTAACCTAAACAACAGATTTAGTAAATTTCGCAACTTGGAGACATTTTCCTTCTAAATGAAAATTAAAAAAACCCAGTTCTTTTGGAAAATTGGCAACTTGGCAAATTGAAGAATTACATCCTGATGAAGATGGTAGTATTCGCCATATCACCATAAAACCTGCTAATGTTCATCTTTCAAAGCATCATATCTATAGTTTATATCTTGTAGAGATTTCTAATTATCCATCTTCAGAGAAACCTAATTAGAATCAAGAGGCATCTCTTTCCAGTATAGTAGAGGGACATTCTATCATACAAACATCTCGCTCAGAAGCTTTGAGAAGAGCTCCAAAAGAAAATCTGCTGGAGACCCGTATGTTCCCGAACTTTGCGAAGCTCCTGAACATCTTAATGAATCTGCCGGTCTCAAATACAGAGGGCCAATGCTCATTCTCAGCCTTGAACGGCTAAAGATGTATATGAGGAGCACCATTGGCCAGGATCGCCCCAACGGCCTCGCACTACTCGCCGTCCACAATGACATTCAAGTTTCGAATGATCAAGTGATTGACATGTTCGCGGAGAAAACCCCCGTCTCCTCTTTGCTTAGGCAAATGAAGGGGACATTGGGCATACTTTTTCTAGTTTGTGACTTGTTACTTAAGTGGGCGAAATGACTTGCAACTCGCCTACATCATTATAGTCTGCACTGCATGTACATATTCACCATTTATGCCTATAACTTATTCGTATGTATACAGCACTGATTATTTGTCCGATCATACATGTATTATCGTAAAAATATGTACCATAATAAGCATCTTTAACAAATTTCCACTCATACAAATACTAGCATCACCCCCCATCCCCCATTCGCTTTTTCTGGATCCACCACTGTCCGTAGACTTACGTCTTTCGAGAAATCTATTCTGAGACGTGAAATGCTTATTTACGTCTTATTGACACAAGTGATTATGACCTTTCGCGCGTTCGTACATTTTTGTATCTCTCTCACTTCCAACAGTCGTTTGCCTTCTATATACGAGTATATACATCAACAAATATATTTACATTCCATATTTTTTCTATTTAAATTCATAAATGCAAAATAATCTATGCATTATCATTTCCTCATTCCAATTTTAGACATATTATTTTATGTGTGGAGTATGCTGGGATTTAATAAGACCATTGCGTGTCCATTTTATGGGTGTTTGCTGGGCCTATTAAATCCTGCAATTTGGTGCCAGTAGCCTACCTTTTATATAATCCGATCGCTACAGTACTCCCCCGCCAGTAATGGATGACAAAATAGCGCATAACATTACATAGGTAGATACATATGAAATACTTATATTTGACACACTTAATATTCGACAGCATTTACAACATACGCACAGGGCATTGACACTTACATAAGTGCATTCCTGCACTAAACGCGCTTATTTATACCATGTTCTGCCATATAATACAATAATAGTAAAATCTAAGACATTTATATACAATTTATCCACAATTTCGTCCTATCCTTCTTTAAGTTTCAACATAATATAATTACGACACTTAAGAAGCACATAATAAGGCATGTAATAAAGCCTTAAAGGCAGTGAGGCGTGTATAGATTTATGCCTCTTTCTCTTTCATTAAATGTTTCGCTATAATATTGCCTAAACAAAGATTGGCAATACATGAACGACGGATCCCTGGCAAACGGCTTGTCGTTGCTTTCGATGCCGTTACAAGGCTCTATAGAGTTCCCATGACGCTCATATGTGAGGGTTTAACAAGGAGCCTATTCTGCCTTGCAACGATATCTCTTATAACTTACATGGACGAAAACTATACAATATTACTTTTCAGAAATATCTAATATTACTATTTTACATCATTATTTATATGAATATATTGTGTACAAATATATTATTCGCGCAAGGAATTATTTTTATTCAAGAACACCGCTGTATCTTTCATTTTAGATTATTTGTACACGCGTACCATTACAAGCTTTACAGAATTCACAGTACACTCATCTCTGAGGCTTTATACTGAATCTATTTTGCCTTGAATGGATGTTACAAGGCTTGCACGTGCGTACCAGAAAAACTCACTTTAGCTGTACTGAACTTAAGCATACTGAATTAAACTTTAAATTAATTCATACATGGTCTATGTAAACCAAAAGAAGTTAACTTTATGATTATGACCTTTACTCGGCCAGATATCCTTCTCACACCACCGGACATATAAAAAATACTGAACTTTGGCAGTTAAATTGCTTGTCATTAATAAGATTAAACTGTACCCGAACCTATGGCGTGAGTTTGTTTTGGCATCATCTCGTTCCAGTGTTGATTGCAGTGGTCCGGCGTATAGAAATGCCTCCTTCCACCATTCTTACTGCAACTCCTTCGAACTAGTAGGCCAACGATGATGGAGATACCCAGATCCTCTTCTTCTTGGGCTTAGAGTAAACTTTGCTTGGCGTCGGACCGCTGTAATGGCCACCGGAAGACGCTCGAGGATCTCAGAAGGAAAAGTTTAGTCTCCTCTTCTCTAATTTTGGAAATGTGAAATTAGGCCTTCACAAATCTGAACCAACCTATGAGTGCCGTTTCATTAAAGATGGGCGGCTTGATGTTGACAGCGTTCACGAAGACCTCTTCACCTTGTATTTTCTGACGATGGCTTGTTGCGTCCATTTCTTCTATACCTTCACTGTCCGGTCGAAATGAAGGATCACCAGTTATGGGGGTAAAAGTTTATAGCGGCACCAGTTTATAAGGGTGACCATATATGGTGAAGGTGAATTAAGTATCTGACTCCAAAGAAGAATTCTGGACAATGTTCTTATTTTGGCTGAGCTTACCGAAGGTTTAGGTTAATCGAGGTAAAGAAGGACGTTACAAAATATATACTTTATTCTAATATAAGTCTATAACGGGGCGGGCGGCAGGTAACAAAGGTACTTTGCGGGCCAAGAGCAGTCTATATATATATATATATATATATATATATATATATATATATATATATATATATATATATATATATGCAACACGAAGTATTAAATTCTGGAGCGACAAGACTTAGTGAATTTAAAAGGGGTTCTGTAAACACTAGTGATTAACGATGTCTTCTCTGACCCCACTCCCATTCGCTTTGGTGTAGCTCAAGGCTCTGTCCTCGGCCCTCTTCTCTTTCATACCTACTTATTCCCTCTTAGCTCCCTCCTTTGTAATATTGGTCTATCCTTCCACCTCTATGCCGATGACACTCAAATCTTTATTTCCCCTCCCCACTCGACCATTGCTCACTCAATCTGTGACCTCCTATCTGCCTATTCTTCTATCGCGGACTGGCTATCGGCTAACTTCCTCAAACTTAACCACTCCAAAACTGAAGTTCTTCTGGTTAGTGCCCCCGCACTTGTATACAAAGTTAAATTCCTCTTTCCCTCCCTCTCTATGTCGCTTTCTCTGACTCTTTTAGAAATCTGGGCGTTGTGTTTGATGAGCATCTCTCCTTCAAGCCCCACATCTACAATATTAGTAAATCTTTCCTTTGTTTCGTCCGTAACTTCTCCTACATTCGCTCTCACTTCGATCGCCAAAGTCTTGAGACTGCTGTTCACGCCTTTATTACCTCCCGCCTTGATTACTGTAACTTTTTTCTTGTAAATCTACCATCTTCCTCTCTACGTCCCCTGTAGCTAGTCCAGAACTACGCTGCCGGACTACTCCTCCGTCGCTCTCGCTTCTCCCCTTCTAAGCCCCTGCTTCAACAACTACACTGGTTACCTGTCAGATATCGTTCTCATTTCATGATTCTTCTCTTCACTTTCAAGGTCCTTCACCAAAAGGCCCCAACCTATCTTTCCTCTTCCCTTTCCCATCGTCTCGCCCCTCGGGCCCTTCGGTCATCTCATGCTCCTCTCCTGAATACTCCTCGCTCGTCCCTCTGTTCAATGGGCGACTGCTCCTTCTCAGTCTGTGTCCCCAAGCTTTGGAATGCTCTTTCAGCCGAAATTAGATCTGCTGCCTCACTTACCACTTTCAAGCGACTCCTGAAAACGTGCGCTCTGTGAAGGCCTCTGGCCTTGAAGAGCGCATTATAATAAATTTATTATTATTAATAATAATATTATAACAATACTTAATAACAATTATAATGCTTAATTTTTAATTCTTGTATTCTTCTCATTGCTCGCCTATATATACGGTTTCATTTCCAGGAGGGCGTGGCCTAGCCTTACCTGCGGGGCAAATCTTTGTCGTCGGGGCTCATAAGTTACACCCCTAGGTGGAGTTTTGAACGGCTGTGTATTACAATTTACTTTAATCTCCCAAGCCTATCTATATAACAGTTTGCGCGTGTCGCAGCTTAGTCATACAATTCCCTTTGGTCACCGAGTATATATAACCAGTGTTCCGTAGAATTCCGTCTATGGAGAAATTTATTCTGAGATGTGAACTGTTTATTTACGCCATACCTTATTGACACAAGTGATTCTGTCATTTCGCGCGTTCGTAGATTGTTTGTCTCACGCTCACTTCTAACGGTCGCTTGCCTTCTATATGTTCTCTACATTTCCCATTTTCCTTCTTAAGCTTTTATTGGTTCATGTGATATTCTCCTAAGTGTTTTTCTGGGTTGTCTTACCAATTTTCATTTCCTTGGGCCTTTAAATACATATATATATATATATATATATATATATATATATATATATATATATATATATATATATGTATATATATAATTTTATTAGTGTAGTTGGGTAGCAGTCTTTCCTGAATGCAAATTTTGTTGAAGACCATTGTGTATTTTGCCTTAATTAATTGCCTTTGGCAACTTTCTCTTCTTCTAACTATCTTTTTTATCTCATCTTGTAGATGGTGGATCACTTGCTCAGTACTCATCTCTTTTTTAAATGAATGTGCTTGGTAAAAAACAAACTAAATTGCTAAACTTCCGATCTTATTCGATCATCTTCGGAGGTTTTTGATATGTTCTTGCCTCCTTAACCGATGTAATAAGTGGAGTGAGGATCTGACGATTTTTAAGGGATATTTATTCAGCCTAGGTTGAACGTAACGTTAAAGGAAATAGGCGACTCTGGTGAGTGGGATTTTAAAATAATTTTAATGTGCGATTCTAGCTTGTCGTTTGACTGTTGATAGCCGGCTTATCTTCATTTATTAATATGGCTTCTAAAATGTTTAGCCTCGCTTTCATTCACTCTGTCAGATCCTAAACTCGTAGACTGAGATGGAGGATTCAGTCATTTCCTAAAATGCAGACCACCGCGCCCGAGCCAAGCAATACCGGGGCGGGCTCTCGGGAGGCAGCGGCCCAGAAAATGATATTTGAATGGAAAAGTGGTCACTACCATGGAGGTCATCGACCACACCCCTATCAAAATCAGGCCGTGCATCCGGAGAGCACAAATATAGATTGAGGCGGGAAAATTCAGCGGTTCTCGGGCTGTGATGCAGGGAGTATGCGCCCAGTATGGTCTCCTGAAAAAAGATAGCTAACGCAAAACGGGAGGAGACGAGCTTACGCAGCTCCTCGCAATAGGCCAGGAGTTCACGGTAATTCCATTGAAGGAATATGCCCCCATCCCACCACTGGTCGTGGGCGAAGAAGCCGAAGCTCCTTTGTTGCTGTTCTCCTTTCGGGGGGCAGCTTTAGGAACACCAGAAGATAACCTGGCGACCAACTTCAGGGGTGTTGCCTCCTGTGAGTATAACGACTCGGTGGAAACACGTGGCCAATTCGCCTTACAGGAAACGGTCACACTGGGGAAAGGAGGGAGCGCTTGTTTTAGCCGTTACTAGGTGTGGACCCTTTTCGCCGCTAGCTTTACCAGGGGAGCGCCGGAAGTGGGTAGAACCCGCAGAAAGGTCCTGAATGGGCGCGGAAACGATCGTACTCGTAGGGGCCTGAAGGGGCCAGGAGCAGAGGGTGTCTTTTTTAACATAGAAGCATAGGGCATCCAGGGTAGCACCGGGCGCGCCAGGACCAAGTCCTTAGCCTTGCGAAATGAGAGAGGATCCTGAGCTTGCTTCAAAGAAGCGGGGTGCTGCTCTCCGCAATTGACACACTTGGCCACTCACGATTTGGACTTATCGTGTGTAGCCTTGGACCATCTTACACAGATTTCGGGTAACCCCGACTTTGCACGCCGACAGGAGCAATTAGATTGGCCAAAGCGGTGGCAGTAATAGCACCCTTGCGGCAGTGGAACGAAATCCTTCGCCCGGTAGCGGTACCGACTGGTACGCACCGACTCAGGAAGCTTGTCACAGTCAAACGTGCCAAAGAGTGTAGGGGTGGGTCTCGAGGCCCCTCCCAGTTTTCTCATCACACGTTCGACAATAACTGGCCAATGGTCGGCCAGCTCTAAGTTGATGTCCTCTATGGAGTAGTCAACGACATACCTCGCATAAACAACTCCTTTCACAAAGTTTATGGTAGAGTGTGGCGTTACACTCACTGGGGGGCCATCATGTGTCTGGAGAGCACTTATCTTACGCCTCGGAGGGATCCGCAGCATTCGCCCGAGAAACAGGTCCCCTTTGGCTCTCTACCAATTACACTAGCTAATGCTCTCCTCTGATGGATCATGTTGCCCTTGGCCAACATGCTGCCATCAGTGGAGCGAATAATGAGAAAGGGTTTAAATCCAGTGGGCTCGAAAACGCCAGGTAGCCTGTGAATGAGGAGCCCTGATGTTATCGAGGCTCTGCCCTGCGCTCTTTTCGTCTTAGTTGGGGGCTCCGCACCCGCGGAGGGCAGAGGAGCCGGATGTGCCGATCTTGGCTTGGTCACTTACCAAAGTGGCAGCAGACCCATCCGTCTCCGCAGCCCCGGCGGATGAATAGGATCCCAGAGTCTTTTTAGTCTTTTTCTAGTTCTTTTTCTTTTTAGGAGAGGAGGGCGAGGAATGAACCAGCTTCTCCCCTCCGCCGGCAGAAGCCCTCAGGCCAGATGGACCGGCCTCAGCTAGGTCCTTCTCCGAAATGAAGAAGGTCCTGGCAGTCGTAGGGGCACCGGTCGAAGGAGATCCCTCCCCTCCTTGTACTGCCTCGAAAACCCTAGTCGTTTGAGGAGGACCTTGCATAGGGGCTGATTCAGGTTCGGTGCTTGGCGCTGAGCCCGGATCCCCCCCCCCCATGGAAGGCCCTACCGTCTGAGGCTGGGTTGCCTCAAGGGCCTGGCTTCTTTCTCCCCCCTAAGGGGGTTTGCTCTACCGAACCGCTTCACTGGGGAGCGGTCGGCTATGGGCTGCCTGCTGGGTTTCTTGGCAGTCCCCATGTAAATAAAAGGGAGGACTTCTGCTGGGAAAAGGGAGGTACCGGAAAGCACCTCCAGAGAAGAAGGTGAGGGGAAGTCCCCTACACGCGTAGGTGAAGCAGAAGAGTAAGCCTCCTCTCTGGTTAGAGAAATATGGAGGGTCCCCTGCGCAAGCAACGGGGGGGGGGCTCCATTTTTCCTGTGGAACTGCCGAGGGTGGCGCTGACGTTGGATGCGGGGAAATTAAGGGGCGATTCTTTGTCTCTTCATCATTGGGCATGGTGTCCCTCTTTTAATTACGGGATGCAGTAGCTCATCACCCTTCGCAGTAGCCCGCTCTGCAAGGGGTGCGTAGGGACCTGGCAGAGCCAGGTGCTGCTATTTAAGGTCCCCCCCCGCCTGGTGACCTGGCATCCCTTCAACATGGTGGCTCCACCTTGGGCACGGCGTAAAACCGATAATGTGTGAAGTGAAAAGGAAAAGGAATGTGAGGAGGGTATGGGTGGGGATGAAGCAAGTTGTTAAAAACCAACCTCCCCAAACCGGAGCTCAGGGGTTAGAGAACATTGTCCCCTCCCCCCTCAGCCCCGATCCGGGAAGGTTGGCTGAGAAGAAGGTCAGCATCTACCCTGTGAAATTAGAGGCTGACCAGATAAAGTTGCGGGAGAGGTTATAGGGGAAGTGAAGAAGTAGGGGAGAAATACAGGCTATCTGAATGAATGAAGAGATGCTAAGCTGGGGCCGGACGGAGCGCTTGATCCCGTCAGCACGGTGGCCAGGATGGCAAATTGTTGCGCCCCTTACGGGGCTCCCCTATGGGGGTTTGCCCTACCGAGCGGCTTCAATGGGGATCGCTCGGCTGTGGGCTACCTGCTAGCTTTTTGGGTAGTCGTCTTGGAAAGCAGCTCCGTTGATCGTGAAGGGGAAAGGGGAAGATGTTTTTTAGAGGGATTTTCATTATCAGGAACGTGGATCCTATTCTTTCTGCGGGAAGCAAATGTTAATCACCCCTCGCAGTGGCCCGCTCTTCGAGGGGTACATATGGGGCTGGCAGAGCCAGGTGCCGTCATTTAAGGCCACCTCTCCGACCTGATGAGCTGGCAGCCCTTCGACATGGTGGCTCCACTATGCCGAAGTGATAAGCAGGTAATAAGGAAAAGGGATGTGATGAAGGTATGGGTGGGGATGAAGCAGGTTGTTAAAAACCCACCATTCCAAACTGGAGCTCAGGAGTTGGAGGACATATCCTCCTTCGTCCTCAGCCCCGATATGGGATAGTTGGCTGAGAAGAAGTTTAGCATCTACCCTGTGAAAATAGAGGCCGACCAAAGAATGTTGTGGAAGAGGTTGTAGGGGAAGTGAGGAAGTAGAGGAGAAATACAGGCTGTCTAAAAGAAGTAGAAGAGGCTAAGCTGGGGCCGGACGGATCGCTGACTTTGGATGAAGAGAATTCAGTAGCTTTTACGAGTGAACAGCTTCGATTAAGGCATGTTTCGGGGGTACAGAGACACAGTATACGTTTTTATGCCACGATGTAGATAAAAGAATTTCAGCCTTCTGGAACAGAACAGAAAAGATTCGTCATTAACGGGCTCTCAATTCTTTTGGCAGAGAGAAAACTTGGATTAGCAAGCCCACTTGGGATGGATGGGTGTATAGGGAAGGTTGCCAGTTATTGGGTGTTAGGTAAATGATATTGTAGACGACAAGGTCACCAGTTATATAGGTCCTGATAACGGCGAATGAAAGATATTTCCATAAACCACCAACTTATAAAGGAGCGACTAGTTCCTGTTTATAGGTGCAGAATGGTTTCATGCAAAGTGCGTGGCCTAGAGATGACCGTGTGACTACCTACCTCCGTTATGGTCATTTCTCCACCTTCTGGGCGCGGCTAGGAAGCTTGTGCACGTGGTGTGTATATTTATATGATAAACTCTTATTTGTTTAATTTGATACGATTGTCGCTGCGCCATCTCTTACGCTGAACAGCTGTGTTTATTCGGCTCCTCCTTAAATATCCGTCTTTAATAATTCTATCTCGAGACAAAACTTGGGCAGCTTTATCAAACGCAGGTGGTCAACCATTTTCATTCGTTCCTCTTTGTATCTCACGCTTGCTTGCTTACATATATGTACATTTACAAATCCCATCCTATTTCTCATACAATATCGAATCTTTACATTTAATAAGGCATGCTTGGAATTAATAGGACCAATTTGCGCCAATTTTTGTAGAGGTATCTTTTCGGCCGATTGAATTCAGCAATTTTGGCGCCATTGGTCTCCCTATTGCGTAGTTCATCGCCCATACTAAATTATGTACATATGAAGCAGAATCCAGGAAAGAAGGTAAGGAACGGTTAGAAAACCTAAAGAATTGACAGAAAGAGAAGCAAATTTCAAGCAAAGTCACCGGTAACTTATCCACACAGGTTATATACGAGTTCGTTGTTCGGAGATACGACATAAGATGACGATGGGATCGTTCGATAGCACCGTTGCTCTGAGTGTGATATCAAGTTGTATGAGAACGGAAATAGCCAATAGTTTTCATGAGATCTTTCCATTGATGGAATTCAAATCTGGTCCTACGATCAGTCATGATTGTAAATTGAAAACCATAAACCTAGAAACTCAACCCCAGATGAAGACTTGATTGAGCAATGGTCGATGTTTGAATGTCAGATAACAAAAATTAAAAACAAAAGAAGAGAGAAGAAGTTAAATCAAATAGGTACGTAGGGGTACCTACCTGTCCGCGGTAGTGTGAGTGTTCAATGTCCTGTAATTGCTTATAGCCCTGAAATTAGTAGGTGTAGTGATCGGCATGCGTAGAGTGGAGAGACCAACATCTAGCATATATCCAAACTGCTTACGCATTGCAGAAAGGCTATCCGTGGATATACGTCGAGGACGAGCTAAAACAGGTGCTCATATCGTGTCTATCTATTGAGCCACACTGTTTTTAATTAGACATTCTTTATAAGAAAGTGGGTTTTGGCCGAAAGGAGACGGGAGATAATTTATGACGGGGGAAAGGAGCCATAGACGTGATCCAGCTGATGCGGTTGACAAGTTTACGGTTCCAAGAGTCGGCCAATATGTAGTGTGCATAGAAATATCAGGGCTCCAAAATAGGACAGTTTACCTCAGCAAAAATGAAAGTACATCAAAAAACTCAACTTAGGACGAGAGAAGTCTGAAAATTACGTATTATATGAGTCCTAAAATGTGAAAGAAGTAGCCGCATGTAAAACTAAATTCGAATGACGGCAAACTCTATCACCATGATAGGCAGGAAAAACACTATACTCAGCGCCACACTGTTTTTAATTAGACATTCTTTATAAGAAAGTGGGTTTTGGCCGAAAGGAGACGGGAGATAATTTATGACGGGGGAAAGGAGCCATAGACGTGATCCAGCTGATGCGGTTGACAAGTTCACGGTTCCAAAAGTCGGCCAATATGTAGTGTGCATAGAAATATCAGGGCTCCAAAATAGGACAGTTTACCTCAGCAAAAATGAAAGTACATCAAAAAACTCAACTTAGGACGAGAGAAGTCTGAAAATTACGTATTATATGAGTCCTAAAATGTGAAAGAAGTAGCCGCATGTAAAACTAAATTCGAATGACGGCAAACTCTATCACCATGATAGGCAGGAAAAACACTATACTCAGCGCCACACTGTTTTTAATTAGACATTCTTTATAAGAAAGTGGGTTTTGGCCGAAAGGAGACGGGAGATAATTTATGACGGGGGAAAGGAGCCATAGACGTGATCCAGCTGATGCGGTTGACAAGTTCACGGTTCCAAGAGTCGGCCAATATGTAGTGTGCATAGAAATATCAGGGCTCCAAAATAGGACAGTTTACCTCAGCAAAAATGAAAGTACATCAAAAAACTCAACTTAGGACGAGAGAAGTCTGAAAATTACGTATTATATGAGTCCTAAAATGTGAAAGAAGTAGCCGCATGTAAAACTAAATTCGAATGACGGCAAACTCTATCACCATGATAGGCAGGAAAAACACTATACTCAGCGCCAGTGTCAAATATGAATATAAAACTAGAAAGTGGCTCATAAATGAGGAAAGGAGAGCCGACGCTAAGAGCGTTATAGATTGCAGATGCGGTTAAATTTTAACCTAATATTTCTTCTATTTAAACAGCTTGGTAATGGAACTGAGGTGTTAGATGAATTTGATGATGAGAGTAAAGGAGCAGAGTAAAACACCGGGATGATTGTTAATGCTTTAAAGCTTTATTGTAGTATTATATCTGGTATTAGCACATATACAATGATTCGAAATAAGGATGAAGGGGAGGACTTACAGATGAAAGAGTATAACGAGAAAGGTTTTGTCTCACCTTTCGTGGTGGAATTCCCTCGTTGGTTACCTTATCCGGAGGGAGGATGGGTCCTAGCTCCCGTGAAAAAGAAGGGACCGATAGGGATAGGCTCTTGCTACCTCTTTGAAAGGCTCATCTCGCCGAAATAGACGTCATATATGAGGCCAGGGAGCTATCTGTCTATACATACACACCTTAAATCTTTTTGCATATTTAAACATGCGCATTCACACATGTGTAATAATTTCTTCATTTAATTAAGTAAATCATCATCACTAACTATAATTTAAGAAGGCGATTTTTTTGAGTATTTGAATAATAATTTCATCTTAGTTTGGTTCTGACTTATGTTTTTTTTATCAAAGTTATTTCTAATAATTCTTTTATAATATCAAAAAACAAAATGGTGAAGTTCAGAAATAAATATAAGTATCGATACTTTGTGAATTTTTTAAAACCCAAAGAATTACAAATGGTGAAGTTCAGAAAATTTATTTTTATATATTTTCTTCTATAAGTCTATATTTTAGCAACGTGATAATTTGAAAGGGCAGAAATTTAGTTTAGAGTTCCTTTTTAAAATTATTATAATTGGCGAAGTTAAGAAAATTAATAAAAATTTAACCATGGCTGCTTTTTTTTAAGATTTTAAATTTTAATCTTAGTAGAGAAGCCATTGCCTGGTTATATCTATATGGCTTCGTATGGCATTTATCTATTAAATAAAAATAGTCATTTAAATCTATATACATACATATGATGACACAAACAGACACACAGACTAATAACTTTATATGTAAAGAAAGTGATTTGATTCAAGCAAAGATACGAATACATAACCTGCATAACCTATAGAAACACCTATATATTAAAAATGTATTTTAATTTTACAAGCTTACATTCGAACACACATGCATACATATTTATACATAAATAGTCACTTAAATATATGTGTATGTACAATATAATCATACATGTAAGAACGTTTATAAATACTTGTAAAAATACATCAAATCACGCATAGAATATAAAGTATTTATTTATAACAATGATTTTAAGTTTAATTATGTGATAAACACAGATATGGATTGTATCGATGACCTTAGAGATTAAATCAAATCACATTATATATGTAGATTAAAATATTTCTTCTATCTTGATAAATATTTTTACTTGAAGCTGTAAACCTCTATGGATTAACATGGATTGATTCCCTCGCACCTTTCAACCATCTACGAGTATAAATAGAGAAATCTAATTAAAATAAATGATGTCAAAAGTTAAGCACCTTCAGTTTAGTTCTCTAAATTTAACTTGTATATTGGTATTACTCCTATTATGAATTTCGTTGAAATTCAACGATGTCATGATAAGCTCTGTCGTGATGGCTTTATCTATGTCAAACACAAAGAACTGCTATCAGATGTTATAGCGTACATATATAAACGCCGTCAGTATTATAACTGCAGAGCCATAGCATAAATATCAAAAAAAGAACTTGTTAATCAACTTCATGAACATAACCATCCTCTTGCTACAAATCCACAGAATGTTTTATTACTACGAGAATAAATAAAACAAAAGGCTATTAATACTCAAAACTGCTAAGAAAATCACTACACAAGCAGTAAAAGGCATTTCGGGAGGAAGTGCTACAAATTTACCACGCATTGACCATATTAGTCGTGAAATGAGAAGACACAGGCAACTTGTAAATGGCCCGCATCCCATTCCAAATGTCTTAATGGAGATGGTTGTTCCCAATGAATATAAAAAGACGGCTTCTGGCGAGGATTTTTTGTTTTATGGTTGTGGGCGAGGAAATCAATCTTTGTTAGTATTTTCAATATTCAAAAAACATGAAACTCCTCGAAACCTCGTTTGGATCGCTTTGCGATAGAACATTCAAAGTGGCACCAACCCTCTTTTACCATCTTTATATAATTCATTGTCAAGTCGAGGGTAGATCAATACCATGGGTTTATGCCTTATTATAAAAAACAAGGCACCTATATACATCGCTTCAAGCAGATTTTTGCAATCACGATTATTTCAAGGATAATTACAATGGTAGCTTGAGACTTCGTAACAACGCAACGCTGCATTTACTGATTAATAGGCAAAATATGTAACAGCGCGTTATTGACGACCTGCCATACACTAACAACTTTTCGGAAGGCTGTCATAACCGAAACAAGCCTTGTATTGCATCATGCCATCCCAACATATGGGTCTTTATTCAAGTGTTAAAAAAGTAGCAAAGACACTCAACAAAGTATTCATAAGCCAAATTCTCGTAGGGCATTCACCCAGACCTAGGAAGAAAAAGTATAAAGATTTGTCCTCCAGAAGTGCAATTCATGTACAGGGTGGTCTGAAAGTCTTGTTACCCCCTTCCGAAAACTAATAAAAACAATAGAGGAATAATATTAAACACATGTACTGGTTTTAGAGTATTCACTTTCATTTCATTGAAGTCATGTCTCACATCTTCCATGCTATTTCCAGAATAGAATGCACACGATCATGTGCCCAAAGACTTGAAATCAGCCTGGCAGAGAGAAAGAGAGAGAGCATCACACGGTTGGGAGAATCTTCAATCTGCGCTTGACGGAAGCGCTTCCTGCGATAAGAGGTAGCGATGGACAGGCCGTCCGTGAGAGCCGAAAGGTCGTGACGGATGCATCACAGACTGTGTGAACCGAGCCAAGCTTCATTTCTTCAGGCGACGCTCTGATAAACTGGACCTCCCCCCTTCTTCCAACACCCGGGGTAGGATGCTTCCGGCGAGCCTGTATAAATTATCAGATGCTGGACTTAGGAATAGAGTATCAGCCTACCCTGAACGTGACGCGTAACTCTCGATCAGCTTCCACACTCCAAGAGCCCTAAGGCAAGATTTCTATTCAGATTAATTGATAGTCTAGCCACAAGAGACTATTGTTCTGAATTTTGGCTCCGTTCCCGTCTCGGCAAGATACTCCATCGACCCATATTCTCGAAGTTAACTGTAGTGATTGTAATTCCCAATTGCAGCCCCCCCCCCCTCTCTCTCTCTCTCTCTCTCTCTCTCTCTCTCTCTCTCTCTCTCTCACCAAGCCTACCGCTAATTAGGCTTCGCGAATGACTCAATCGCACTTCAAGTCTCCCGTTCAGTGGACAGTTTGTTAGATTGTCAGTATTCGTAGCTGCATCTGAGCGTTCCTTTAAACCTTTCCCGTGTACATCTAATCCGATTGGGTACTTAAATAAAACCCTTTTTATTAATTTGTATATATTGGTTGTATAGTAGTAAAGTTTTTTTTGTATATTCAGTTTTGATATTTCAGAACATCCAAAATAGATAAATATTTGGGCCAACGTTAAAATCGCACTCTTACGTATTTTTGTCATTACCCACGCACATAACGGCTTAATCCGCTCACACTTTTCTCGCTCCTCTTGGACCAAGGAATCCGAGCAAAGGTCGGAATCTGACCTGACCTACGACACAGCCTATCTCCCAAACTGTAGAGGGTCGTGTCAGCCATTTGAGATAGAAAATGAAAACAATATTAACAGAGAGAGACAAGACTTTCGGTCATCTGAAATATAAAATGAAAACAATATTTCAAATACAAAATTAAAACAATATTTACAGGAGATAACAAAACTTTCGGACCACCCTGTAGAACAGTATGAGTTCCGCGAAGTAGTAAAATATTTAAGCGGAACTGCATATGATTTGAAATTTTAATATACGTTTTTCATTTCTAAAATAGTATTATGTTTCTATGCGCGAATCTTTTTGCAAAACTTTGTGTATTGGCACCTTATGTTGATATGTAATTTGTTTTAAAAAAATGATAAGTTGATATAATACTCTAAAATGTATGCGTTTCCTTTATCATGTTTAAATTATTGCCTTTTGCTGGATGTATATCTTTTTCTTCATTAAAATGTCCTCAAAAAATGCTTTATTTCCCTACCATAAAATATCATGACAGAGAATAAACTAGAAAAGTAATATTAAAACCAATGCGATAAACCTTAATCACATCACTTACTATACCAGGGGCTTCAAAAGGTTCGTGGAAAAGTACATAACTAAAAATCATATAAAAGGGTTTTGGTGTCAATGCAGCTGAACATTCTTGTACCAACGTGTTCTAACATGAACCCTTAAATGCATATGACAACGCGGCGCTCCCAGTTGGAAGTCAGCACCCGTTCAAGAACATGGCATCCTCCAAAATCGAGGCGCGGACAAACATCAAATTCATGGTGAACCTCGGGTGGGAGAACAGCCAAATCATTGACTCTCTGGAACAAGTTTATGGTTATTATGCCCCAAAGAAATCAAAAACTTACAAATGAATAAGTCGCTTCAGATGTAGAAGAAATGAGATTGAAGATAATCCCCGCAGTGGCAGGCCATCCACGTCAGTTTCTGTGAACACAATTGAAAATGATGGACGAATAACCACTGAATCAGTAGTTTAGACACACTCAACATCTTCCTTGGTTCGGCACATGCAATTCTGGTGAGGAGTTTGGGGCTAAGCAAGCTTTCCGCTCGATGGGTTACTAGGCTGTTGCGCCTAGATTAGCAGCAAACAAGGGCAGATCTTTCAATGGAAATTTTGAACAAGTTGGATGCGGACCATGAAGCTTTTATGCAGAGAATTGTGACCGGAGATGAAACATGGCTCTACAAATATGATTCAGAGGACAAAATTTAATCGAAGCAGTAGCTGCCCAGGGAGGGAAGGGGGCAGTCAAGGCAAAGTCTAAGAAAACTGTCCAAGAAAATCGCAGAAAAACACCATGGGAAGCTGCACCCTCTTCCACCACGACAACAGCACCCGCTCACAGCGCTCGGCAGACATTGAAGCCATTTTGGCTGTGTCTATAGTGCATATAAGCATAACACCTCTGTCTGAGCGTGATCACACTAGGCTGAATACCAAGAAAGCGGTCGGCGTGCAAAACGCCCAGACGCATTGAGACGAATGAATGAGTCAGTGCTCAAGGGGAGTCCTTTAAAATAGAAAACCACTCAGCTTTGAAAATATTTAAACGAATATATATATATATATATATATATATATATATATATATATATATATATATATATATATATATATATATATATATATATATATATATATATATATATATATATATATATATATTTCAAGGTTACAAGACACTGAGGGGGGAAATAAAACCTTAACGGAGAAAAATGATACATGAGGAGTGTTCCTTAAAGTAAGAGAATATAAATGAATTAGAACCAATAAAAAATGGAAGATAAATGTATGGCGTAAGAGAGATTACTTAGCCTCACCAAAATTATGAAAAAGTGAAACAAATAAAATAGTAGACAGTTACAAACACCTAATACTTCAGGAAGAGAATTTTCTTCATGCGGTTGTGTAATTCTCGTATGTATGGGAAGAACGGGTACCGAAAATTCAACAGAAGTATTATGGGGAGGGGGGAGACATATCTTATTATAAACTTTTCTTATTTATCTTTATCATTCTTTATCTTGAGATTTTCTATATTCGAATCTATTTATTTCTTTTTGGCTGAAGTTGCCCCTTGAAACATTGTCTTGCATTTATCTGACTCTTGGTATTCTTATAGGCTGAGATTCCTTCTTCTTTAAGTTGGCTGGGTTAGTTCTTGATCTTCAAATCCTTTCTTTTCTTGATGTATCTTCATATTAACTTGCATTTATCTTGATCTTCAAATCCTTTCTTTTCTTGATGTATCTTCATATTAACTTGCATTTATTTTGAGTGGTCCTTAAAGCGTTTTCCTTGATTTTCGTATTCTTCGTGAATTTTCTTCGTAAAAATTGTGGACTTTGGGAGTTTCGATCGCGGGTCTTTAAATCCAAATGCCAGCACTCTAGCCATCACGCTACGGCGAGTCCGTCTTGAGTTTGTAATTTAATGGGCTATTTATATTCTCGCGTTAGAGGAATTTTTTTCTCTGATACATCTTCGCACTCCTACAGTATCAATGAAAAATGAAAGAATGGGCGTTAATCCTGATTCACTTAGGGTAGAATAGTTATGGTCGCAAACATCCAAACTACTGTTTACACTATCGAACAGAGCATCTTTTGTAGTGGATTTTGGATTATCTTGTCTCCGAATAAAACTGTTTTTCGGTCATCACCGACTTAGAGACCATAAATCTTTTTTTCAGGAGCCATCGCTTTCGCCGATTCTTGACATATTTAAATCTTCTGGAGCAACATTCATTTTGTCTCTCCTCTTTTAAACTAGGAATCTTTGAAGCAAATCTTTCTTGGTTCTCCTCCAGGGTGATTTCTACTTAGGTCGCAGAGCTCAGTCTCTGACCCTTAACTATCTCTACACGTGAGCCAAAGTTCAACACCTCAGCAAGAATTGACCTATCTTCGCTATGACCGATAGTCTCTGTGATAAATACCCCTCTGTTTATACGTCACAAGATAATAGAGGAAATAGACTCGAAACTGATTGAAAAAACGCATCAGGAAATAGGAGAAGAATTCACGGATTTGATAACCCAAAGAGAAGACGGGCAAGCACATCGCCTCTTCCCCACATACTCAATCAGGATCGAATAAGAAGAGGAAGAAATTTTCACACTATAATTTGGAATGTTAAGATAGAGAAAGTAACAAAATATTACTCTTTATCAGACTCAGAAAACTTATAAGGTAAAAACAACGAAAAATAGTTATGAGAAAACTTTTACTAGTAGTAAAAAATAATATAACAATAACGTTTTGAACGCCTCACAACAAAACAAAACAATAAAAAAGACAAATCACAAAACAACAAAGAAGGATAATCCTGGAACTGAGGCAATTACTAACTTAAGCTATCGAATTTCCAAAACTAAGACATTAATAAAACGAAAGAGATTAGCATGAGCTCCATACACCCTAGCATCCAATTGCAACACTAGTACTACTACTTTCCACTTTTCCCTACAAATTTATTATATCGTTCACATCTAAAGAGCTTAACACTGCATACGAGGGACAGGGGAAGTATAGAAAGAATGAATAATAAAAAGATATATTACACACCGTGGTTCGGAGCCCACGTAATGCTGTAGGTCTACCGACCAACTAGGTCAATTTTTAGGTCTACGACGCTATTTCAACCTCTGTTATCTCTACCTTTTACTCTTCCTCTCTCTCTCTCTATCTCATGGCCTCCTTCTCTCTCCCCCGGTAGCCTCGATGGGGCTCTGCAGGGGCGGAGAGGAGGCCTGGAAATGCCAGGTCTCTTCCACCTCCCTCCGGTCATCCCAGTATGAATGGAGTGGGAGGGGGCTGGACATCTTTCTCTGTCTCTCCTTCCACCTTTCCTTTCATTTCCTTTCGCCAAAGACGGAGTCAGTTTGATTCATTAGACGTACCACCAAATCGAATAAATGCATTTCGCGTACTTACAAAAGAGAATAAAACAATGTTTTACATAAGAAAGATATGCACGCAAGACTTTGATTGGAAAGACCTTCTGGAACTAGTGTGCGGAGTGAAGACCAGAAGAGGGAATAAACACCCTTAAATAACTTTCTCTAGCACCTCCCACTTCCTTACTTTTCATGCAATATAACGTGACTTTGAAAGCGCTCAGAACCTCTTGATGGTATGGTATAGTGAACTCCAAGTCTCGTAGGGGAGAGGAAAAAGGAGACCTCTTAGGAGAACGAGCCCGAAACTCTAGGAGGCCTCTTATAGGGCAGGTCTATTGTTTGTAGGAGAGTCACGGAGTGCGTACAATAAGCAGGCAGATAGGGACTAATAAGCACACAATTATATAGGGCCCATATACTTATCATTCTTGATTTTAGAAAAAGTGGGCTCATCCCACGAAGAAGATGAACATGGAGAGAGGTATGAAAAGGGTGCCCCTGCAAGTAGTTCGAGGACACTAAATACCACCGAACCCAAAACTTTGCGAGCTCCTGTACGCCAGATTAACTGTTGCATTAATCAAGATAATCGCAAACGCGTATATCGCATTGAGCGCGGCGGTACAGGGTGTGGAGAAAATCCTCTCAGGTGAAGGAGCAAAAGTATTAAAGGAAATTGGACTGGAAGCCTAAAAACTTCCCCAAGTTTCGGCTAACTGCAGCGTCATCTGCGGGCCTCCCACGGGCCTCCCGCGGGGGTGGGAGGTGCCTGTCCTTCACTCTCTACTTGATTTCTACCGCTGACGTACAGCCCCTGTTAGCCCCACTTGTCTCAACATTCAATTCGCAGGTGATTTCACCCAGATAATCACTTGTCCAGGGAGGAATGCACCTTGGCAAGCTCGTATGACAGCGGCAGAAATTGAGAACCTTAACACCTAGGAGGCCCGGTGGAAAATCCGCACGAACCAAGAAAAGTTCAAAGTAGTCCCCATTGACAGGAGACTACTATACGATGTCAGGGTGGGGGATAGACGCTACCTCTACACCACGGAGTGCAATGCAGTAGGAATAAAGATTACTTCAACCGGGTACACGAAGCACGTCGCAGAAAGAATCATCAAGGCCACAGCTGCAGTCAGAACTCTATACATATTAAGAAATCTCCGTGAAAGCAATAAGAAAAAGATTTACAATGCACTTGTAAGATCGACGCTGCTATACCTCGCTTCCGCCCTCTCGTGTGTCTCGAAGACACAAAAGAGGAAACTACAAGTGGTTCAGAACAAATGTGTGTACCTAATTACAGGTACACTCAGGCGAGAAAGAAAAGCCAAAAAGAGCTGCACCGAGAGGCATAATTAAGTCCAATTAACGTTGTCATGGAAGAACGGACAAGGAATATGCAGGAACTGGTTAATCAAAAATTGAACGATGACATCATCCAAATAATTAACCAGAAAAGAAGAGGTATAAGTCGCAGCAGATATCCGAGCTCCGCTAGGCTTTTAGCTGGCGGTGCAGAAGTACCGTTCTACGCATAAGAATAAAAATGTTTTTACCCTAACCATTTACAAATAAAATCAATCAAGAAAAGAAAACCTAATTACGAACCTTAGCAATTTCTACAAGAATTCACAGAATATCGACAGCAAATTTACTGATGAAGACCAACTGTAACGAAGAAGACATCAAAGAAAAAACAAAAGACACGATTTACACTCACTACAAGATATACAAAAAAAAACAAAGACACTAACAGAATATTTAAGTGATTAAAGTAATTTATTACTACAACAGCAAATGCGCATAACATATCCAAGAACATAAATTTTATAGAAGACAAATGGCTTGAACGCCATAATAATATAAACTATCCCAAAGACAAGAAAGGAACCATATAACAGGAATATATTTAAAAGCGATAGGCCTGATCACCAGGCACTTAGCATCTCTTTTTGCCCTACCACACTTCTTTCTCTTCTTTTCACCACTTGTTCATTTTCAGCTATCTTTCCTCATACCTTTTCTTTGTCCCCTACCCACACCTACCTACTTACATTATTCAAATTCAAATTCAAATTTTCTTTATTGACCGCTCAGACACCATTGAAGAAACACCTCCAATTCGGAGGGAAGTCGCCACTCGATAAAGGAGGTACAGGAAAGGTTGAGTGAATTAAAAAACGTGAAATCTTTTTCACTTTTACCAAAGGGAAATTAAAAGGAGAACAACACATTTGGAGCCCTTGAGTTGGCGAGAGCTCAACACCTTTATTATCTATAATTTGAGTGCTCTGAACTCCTTGACCAAGTACACCGGTTCTCTTCATCCCGCTATCCGGTAAAGGAGTTAACAGTTTTGGGAGGTCCGAAAACGCCTGCACCCTAAAAGGCCTGCGAGCACAGTCGACCGGTGACTTTATTATTTACCCTTGAGAAAGAGATAATATTACAATTTTTGTCCTTTAAGAAAGAGAGAATAATACAATTTTTTTATCCGTTAAGAAAGAGAAAATTATAGGATTTTTATTTCAGTAAGAAAGAGAGATAATACTACAACTTTATTTTGAGTTAATAATTAAAGAAAGTTTAATATTTCATTGCTCCCATCATAACACATTGATTTCCAATTTTATGGAATGTTACTTTGGTTTACTGTGAACCAATCAGAGAATTTCATAAGACTTCAAAATGCTCGTCTTGAAGGTGGTTTTGAGTCAGATGCGAATTCATAATGTGGTTCCAGCACCACAACATGAATACATATGAACAAATATAAATGAATAAGTACAACATATAACAGTCACTCCCACCAAAAGCATTCATTCCTTAACAAAATTACAAAATATAGGAGTAATACACTAGATAAAGAAAGTTAAAGTAAGGTATCAAAATGAATTAGAAATCAAAAAGATCACAAATCTAAAGGACATACAGGTTTATGGGGCTGCGAAGATCTTCTAGGGCCAGGCAACTGTATTATCAGATTGATGTGACTATTCACACTATCATTATCATAAACATGATCTTCTTGGCTCTGGATAATTTTCCTTGCTCATTTCCCAATATCTTTTCGTTGGCTCGAGGAAAGTTAGTAGTTGTAGATGGGGAACTGGAATGGAAGCTGGATCGGAAAAGACACCTGGATTTTGTTATTTGGAATCATTAGGAGGAATATTCCTAGGACATGGAAGTAAATTATGCAGAGCAACAGTGCTCTCTCTCTTTCTCTCTCTCTCTCTTTCTCTCTCGCTTTCTCTCTCTATCTCTCTCTATCTCTCTCTCTCTCTCTCTCTCTCTCTCTCTCTCTCTCTCTCTCTCTCTCTCTCTCTCTCTCTCTCTCTCTCTCTCTCTCTCTCTCTCTCTCTCTCTCTCTTTCTCTCTCCTCTCTCTCTCTCACTCTCTCTCGGTCTTCTGTTCAACCAAAGTGGTTTAATCGAGAAATCGGCTAACTGCTTAGGGAGAAGAGAAATGCGTACCGGCGATCGAAGATCTCGGGTGCCTTTGACGAGTACCGGAGGCTAGCCAGGAGAGTAAAGTCCAGCATAAGGGCGGCTAAGCGTACTGAGGAACTCCGAGTGGCGAGACTCTGCAAGGAGAATCCCCAGGAGTTCTTCGGCTATCTAAATAGCCGTAAACCAATCCATCGTAGGATTGGGCCCATAGTGGACGAGGAGGGTGCATTAACTCACTCAGATGCAAAAAATGCTAACCTTCTCAATGACTAATTCTCCTCAGTGTTTACTAAAGAGTGTGGTCCCATCCCCCAGCCCACGTATTCCTACTCGGGGGAAAAGCTGGAGGCAATGGACTTCACCGAAGGAGAAATAAAGAAAAAGATCGCTGACCTAAAGACGAATAAGTCCCCTGGACCGGACGGGTTTCTACCCAAGGTGTTGAAGGAAGTGTGCGATGAAGTATCACGACATCTGTGCGCTATCTTTAACATGTCAATCCAGACCGGATGCGTTCCTAGAGACTGGCGTGAGGTGGAGGTGACTCCGATCTTCAAGAAAGGAGACCCCAGCCATCCGTCAAACTACCGACCTATCAGTCTGACTTCGATAGTCGGTAAACTCATGGAAAGCATGATGGTGGACAAAATGACGTCGTATTTAGAGTCAAACCTGCTACTGAGGAGTTCCCAGCACGGCTTCCGAAGGCAACGGTCATGCCTGACGAACCTTGTGGAATTATTCCACTTCATTTTCAGTGAGCACGATCGGGATAAGGTGGTGGATGTGGTTTACTTAGACTTTCAGAAAGCCTTTGATAAGGTACCACACCGCCGCCTTCCCGGGAAAGTGCGAGCGCTGGGCATAGACGGAAAAGTAGCCGGCTGGATCGAGAACTGGCTAAATAACAAACGGCAACGGGTGGGGGTAAATGGACAGGCTTCTGAGTGGGTGCCCGTTACTAGCAGGGTGCCTCAAGGTTCTGTCCTGGGACCACTACTATTCATCATTCACGTCAACGACATAGACGGTGACATGGTTGCCAAGATTTCCAAATTTGCCGACGATACCAAGCTTGGTATGAACGTTGCAAAGGATGGAAATACTGCCCGCCTGCAGGAAGATCTTGTGAAGATTGGGGAGTGGTCGGACACGTGGCAAATGCCTTTTCACGTGAACAAATGCAAAGTAATGCATATCAACCACAAAAAAACCCAATCTCATTATATCCTTAAGGGCACTGCTCTTGAATCGAGTGACACTGAGAAGGACTTGGGTGTAAATATCACTAGCGACCTCAAGTTCTCGAAACAGTGCATCGAGGCAGAGAAGAAAGCCTGGAAGATGTTAGGCTACATAAACCGCCAGTTTGGATACCGTAACAAGGAGATAGTACTTTGTCTGTACAACTCCCTGGTTCGGCCGCACCTGGAGTATGCCGTACAATTTTAGAGTCCTTCGTTTTGAAAGGACATCGCAAGGTTGGAACGCGTACAAGCTAGGGCAACCAAACTGATTCCCTCTATCCGACATAAAAGTTATGAGGATAGACTAGGGGAATTAGATCTGTTCTCACTGGAAACCCGTAGAATGCGTGGTCAGCTCTTTGAAGTTTTCAAAATGCTTCGAGGGTTTGACAATGTTGACTACCGGGATATTTTCACACTGAGTGAGAACAGAACGCACAATCACGGCTTCAAACTTGAACTGAAGCGTTACAACCGCAATATGTGTGGAAATTTTTTCACCTACAGTATCTGCGGTAAGTGGAAAGCACTTCCAGTGGAAGTTGTCAACAGTGAATCTGTTGACGAGTTCAAGTCAAGACTAGACAAAGTCTTGAAAAGTGGCCGTTTAGGGACGCGAAACAATTGAGCAGTCATGTGCCTGCTCGATTGATAGTCCAAAGGTACCCTCTTTGAATGGACCGTAAGGTCTCCTAGGGTACTTACTTTCCTTGTTACTCCTTGTTACTCTCTCTCTCTCTCTCTCTCTCTCTCTCTCTCTCTCTCTCTCTCTCTCTCTCTCTCTCTCTCTTTCTCTCATCAGGGAATTTCACAAGAGCATGTGTAGGGTTAGCATCAGTGGGGGGTTGTATGGAGAGGCGTGGCTGCTGTTTACACCAAGACGTAGTAAGAATTCTTTCACTTCCTTAGAAATGAATGACAGGCCACAGTCCGAATGGATATATGCGGATAGACCAAATAACGAAAAAAAAAAAGTAAGACATGGGCAGGGCAACGCTTCTCCGGCTCATATATATTTATATATATATATATATATATATATATATATATATATATATATATATATATATATATATATATATATATATATACATATAAGCCAAACAACCCATTGAGGCCTATCCTATCTCAAGTCACGACACCAACGTACCTTTAGCTAAAACCCTAAATGAATTAATAAAACCGTACATCCCTTCCAAGTATAGCATAAAGTCTACGGAGGAATTTATCGATATACTCCACTCTACAAGGCTGGCAGGACTAATAGCGTCCCTTGATGTGGAAAGCCTGTTTACGAATTTGCCTATCGCTCAGACTATTGACATCTTTATATAAAATGTGTACCACCATCCTACAATGTCTCCTCCAAATCTTGACCCAAACATCTTAAAGAATATGTTGCGTCCATGCACATCAGATGCTCCGTTCAGGACACCGAACGGTAATCTATACACGCAAGTGGATGGAATGGCTATGGGGTCACCCTTGGGGCTGACCTTCGCCAACTAATATATGAGTCAACTTGAAGAGAGATTATTTGACAACAGTGAAAATAAGCCACACACATATTGCCGATACGTAGACGACATCTACATCAACGTCCAAAACGAAGAACATCTTAAAAACATCAGACAGCAATTTGAGGAGAACTACATGTTAAAATTCAGTTTTAAATTGAGCACGGGCAATAAACTCCCATTTTTGGACGTTGAGGTACAAAACATCAATGGTAGCTCTATCACAAAATTATATAGAAAAGGTACTGACATGGGAAGATGCCTTAATGCGGATAGTGAATGCCCTGAAAGTTACAAATTAAGTGTAATCGGCTCATAAATCCGCCGAGCATACAAATGCTGCTCTATGTGGGAACTTTTCCATCAAGAGATCTCACGATAAAACAAACACTCGTGAACAACGGTTTCTCAAACAGCATGATTGAAAAACAACTCCAATAATTTTTAAATATGCATTTCAAAGATACGGATAAAACGAAAAGTAATCAGAGAGCAGTAAACAACATTAACTAATACTACAGAAATCAGATGTCCACGGCCTATAAAATAGATGAAAAAAACACCAAGGAGATTGTTAACTGTAACATCAAGGTTAAGAATCAAATGGACAACATTTAACTTATTATATATCATAAAACGACAAAAGCCAACAATCTCCTTATGAAAAACAACAGCTACCAAAACTCCTCGAATCTAAAGTCAACCAATAAAGTTTACGAGTTTATCTGCCCCAATGAAGACTGCAAGCTTTATAATAACTCAAAATATATTGGCATGACAACCACCACCCTTTCGAGACGTTTAATCATACATCTGCAAAGCAGAGGGCCTAAAATTCATATAGAGAGCGCGCACAACATCAACCTAAGGAGAGATATTCTAGTTAACAACCCCGCAATTAAAAGAAAAGAAGGAAATAAAGCTAGGCTGAACATCTTAGAAGCCATCTTAATAAACGAAGAAAAGGAGGCCTTCAACAGTCAAGCGATGAGCTGGAATCGAACATTATAGTTGTTCTAAATATTCCACTCACCGGATTGGCTCGTTTCCTTTGACGTTAAGCTAAAGCAAGACGGAATAAATATCCCCTAAACACCGTTTACTTTTTATTCAGCCCGATTCTAACTCCACCATATTTCATCGGTAAAGGAGGAAATAATACATAAAGACGCTCCGAAGATGATCGAATAAGATTGAAAGTTCAGCAATTTAGTTTGTTTTTTAACAAACCCATTCATTAAAAAGAGAGATGAATATAGAACATGTGATCAACCATCTACAAGGTGAACTAAAAAAGACAGTTAAAAGAATAGAAATAGAAAGTTGCCAAACGAAATATACTATGGTCTTTAACAAAATTTGCATTCAAGAAAGACTGCTACCCAACTACACTAATATATATATATATATATATATATATATATATATATATATATATATATATATATATATATATATATATATGAGAAAATCTTACCTTACTAAGAGATGTTAGATGAACTCGGAGAAAATATTACAAATATACTAGAAGATAGAAAAAGAAGAAAGCTGAGCCCAGGATACTCAAGCTTCATATACAAACTTGAACAAGGAAACGAAGTAGAAAGTTACACATAAAAAACGCTGACTCAAGGGTTAAAAATATAGAAGAAGATAAAACGAACTTATATATATATATATATATATATATATATATATATATACGAGAAAATCTGACCTTATTAATTAAGAGATGTTATCTCCAACACAGAACAAGGAACTAAAACAGGAAATGAAATAATTTCTAAACGAAAATGATAAGCAAATCAAACTTCCTAAGAGATGTTATATCCACCCCGATCATGACACGAAAAGTGAAATGAAAACAACTAACAATTTGATGAAAAGTAAGTGGAACAGTGGATGCAATGCCTGAGTATAATACTAACAGTTGCCCTTCCCCCACTCCCCTCCCATACGCAAATTAGAAAAACAAAAATAATAACGTTTCGAATGCCTTTTAACAAAGATAAAAAAAAAATATAATCATATACAATTAACCAAAGACAGAGATTAGCCTGTTCTCCAAGAATTAGATTGAGATGAAACGGTTTGACAACGAAAAGAGAAAATATATGAATAACAGAAAGAATGATAGAGAGTAATCAGATCTCCCGATAACTATAAACCAGAGCAGTTCGGTGACTCTGACTGCGAAAAAGGAAGAATGAAGGTTAAATAAATGCAGTACGGTGGTTCGGAATTCTCATACATCAGCATGTCCCCCAAACACTTGGACCGTAAGTATTCCTTTTTTACCTTCGACTACCGAGGTTGCTCACTCTGCCTCCTTACCAAGCTCTATCTCGTTTATTTTCATTTTTTCCATTTTCTACTATAAAAAGTTTACTAAACCTTACTCCAGACTCCCTACCAAGCACTTTCCCCATCGATTCACTTGAGCTGAAGGTCAAAAGTGTAGAGGTTTCTCCAGGAGCAGGTCAGCCATAACCTTTTCTTCTCTCCTCCCCCAATCACGTGTAGATAAGAGAAGTGAGGAAGACCTGCGAGCCATCTCTCCGCTCCCTTAAAAAATCGCAAAGTTTAAAGCAAAGAAAAAATTACATTTATCTAGTCCTAAAAAATGCAGAAAAATGCTTTGACAAAGAGGGATCAGAGGGATGCAATACAAGAACTTGAACCATCTAATGAACAATAATCTGGAAAGATATTTATACGACTATCTGACAGATAGAAGAGCATACATGGTGATCTATGTCTGCAAAGGACCCGCGTTCGAATTGGAATTTGGGTTCTTGCAGGGGGCCTGTCTCAGCCCCACTCTGTACTCTATTTATACAACAGGCCCACCAACACTTTTAATGTCCGAATGCCTCAATATTCAATTCACAGACAAGTTCAGCCAACTAGTTGTATTCTAATTAAAAAATTTAAGAGCTCAGATACAAACAACAACCGCCATGATGGAAGACATCAACCATTCCGAGAGTGAGTTAAAAATAAGAACGAATAGAGGGAAATTCACGGTTGTCTCTATCTCGAAACGAAAGGTAATGGACATCTAAGTACAAGGGAAAGTATTTGGGATAAGATAACCTCAAGAGGCTATACAAAACACCTCGCCGAAGGGATAGTAAGAGTAATTAATCCCTCTGCTAAAACTCTTATATTCATTAAGAGGCTTAAACGCATTGAATGAAAAAAATCTATCATGCTCCAGTAAAGGAAGCGCTAATCTACCCTCCTGTTCCTATTGACACCCTATTAATATCAAAGAAAAGAGAGTTCTAGAAATTTTAAAACAAATACCTCTATCTAATCACAAGCGTCAGGAGAAAATTGACAACCTTCCTCCAATCTTTCCAGAAAACGCCATCACCAGAGTCAAAACTCTTTTCAACCACAGGTTTCCTAGTTGAAGAACCACAACATACTTATTGTATCTATAACTATGAAATCACCGGATCAAGAGAAAGCAATACCGAACAAGATAATAGAATCACCTACCAAGCCACGCAGGATACAGTAAGTGACCAAAAAGGTGATTGACCAGAGTGACATCAAAATTGACTAGATGACCCATGTGTAAAACTACACTGGAGTGACAAGTAAAGTGCAATATATCAAATTGCTTAACTATGTATAGTAAATTGAAACAAATCTGCTCAACTATAGTGAAGTGAAATATTTAGTAAACAGGAAGAAAACGAGAAGGAAGAAAAGAAAAGCGCTCAAGTTTAAACGACAAGACATACATAACAGAGTAGCAAATCAACACGTAAACGAACGGTATGAAAGCTATATTACAAACTAGAATGAAGGAATGAATAAAAGAAAACAGATTGCTCGATTCACCAAACAACTTTACAGAGGTTGTAATTGCTTAACGGTAAAGAAGCAGGTAAAATATAGAATAGGAAAGGTAAAGTAGGACCTGGTTAGGATTATACGTTAATCAGTAGGTGCAAAGAATATAGAGCTATTCCATCATATCCTGCTAGCCCAAAATATGAGTAGTCGGATCAACTTCTGCTTCCTACTAATCTATCTTTTTCACCATTATCGTAGAAACAAACGTTTCTCAGCCGAGGTCGATGACGTCTATGTGCGTGGGCGATTTATAATACAAACAGAGTACAAATTAACTGAATGTAGGTTGGCCAAATAGTTACCCATCTTTAAGGCTCGTGGACAATAGAAAATGGGTACAAAAATAACTTTACTAATATGCAAATTAATATTCTTTTACCACGTCAAAATGGCTTTTACAAAAAGCTATATACATATAAGATGTACACGAGTCTCATGGGCTAAAAGGGAGGGGGGGGGGACTAGGCGGGGACGGTCGCCGTACAAACAAACGAACAATATTGACCGAGGGGCACTTGAATGACCTTGAGCGTATACGAAGCCGACGATGGAGGCTTCCACAGGGAGGGGACGAGTAGAGAGAGCACTTGCACAGGAGAGTTGCGCGTTACTGTTACCTTTGAGATTTAGTAAGAGGAAATAATCCTTGCCTTGGCGCGCAAAGTTCAAATAATAGTCTCTTGACAATGACTATTACGGGGTGAACTTAGTTAGATCTTGCTTTCAAGTTAGAACACGGATCGAGACTGGGCGCGTTGCGTTCGAGGAGCGGGTAGAAAGAGTACGGGTTAGACTCACGCAAATTAATCGAGAATACCTGGTGCTTGATGAACCGGTTCTGCGAAAACTGTGCAGAGTCCAACGGGATGCGAATAGCGGGTACTGACGTGGGGCGGGCAGAGGATACTGACGGGGCGGGAAGGCGGTGGATACTCCCTTCCAACTCTGGCGTCGGAGGATTTGTAGTGGGGTCAAATGGGGTTTCCCCCCTCCGTCCGAATGGGAGGGTTCCAGGGTCCGACGCATCGACAGGTCAGATTAGCCTCGCTTTATTAGCACGATCGCGAGAAGGTTCCTAAGTCGGCGAGGCGAAACTTTGTGCGACTCTAAATGGTACCGTTTGGGCCCTCAAACTTGTCGCATTATTCTGTGATGGTGGGCTTTCAAGCCACCACAGCGTCTCATAATTTCGCACTTCCATTAGCGCAGACAAAAAGGGTCGACCAGATGTATGTTTTTTTTCTTTCCATTGTAGTGCGGCAGCGCGCATCTTTCTCTCTCTCTCTCTCTCTCTCTCTCTCTCTCTCTCTCTCTCTCTCTCTCTCTCTCTCTCTCTCTCTCTCTCTCTGATATCTGACACTTCTCCATCCCTAGATGGAACTTCGTAGGAAGAAGGTTATACAAAACTAAAAAAAAAAAATAAGGATATAAAAGGAATTCATTGTACTCAGATATAGTATATAATATAATATAAAATCGGATATGCATTTCCTTATTATATGGTTGAATATAAAAATTTATTTTATAAACAAAAATTAATACATGGATAAAAAATGAAATGGCTCGGAACTAGTTTGGAAAAGGATCTAACGGGTTTCTACTTAAACTATCAGCCCATACAGTCATCGGTGCCTTTTAAATACAAAATGCGTAATTGTTATTCCTCGAGGAACAAGCTCCAACACATCAACCGACCGTTATTTTTCTTGACGTTACCTAGGTATGATAGGGGTTTGTGGTCCGTTTCCACTCTCAAATTCCATGCCTACTAAATAAATTCTAAATTTACGGATTTTGCAAATGATAGCGAGTTCTACTTTCTCAATTACTACATAAACTTTCTCGCGCGCGAGTAATTTTATGCTTGCGTAAGCGATGGGAAACTTTCGCCGTTGTTCTCATACTGGAGGAGGACACATCCTATACCGTCATTACTGGCATCGGTGCGAATGCCAAACGGTTTGTCCGGATTAGGGAGGTGGAGGATAGGGGCGGATGCCAACTTCTCCTTGAGTTGGTTAAAGCTGTGAGTGGAAAGTGGCGTCCACTCGAGGCGTTCGGGGGCATTTTTCTTTAATACCTCGCAGAGGGAGGCGAAGATAGTCGCAAAGTTGGATATGAAGCGAAGCTGGAACGATGCAGAGCCTATGAAAGATCGCAGCTACTTATTAGTGGGCAAAGGTATGTCCACGATGGCGCGGATCTTTTCTTGCTTGGGGGCAAACCGATTATTTCCCATATGGAAGCCGAGGTAATCGATAGTGCCAAAAGCAAAGTGACACTTGCCGGGGCCAATTATCAAACTGTGTTCCTAGAATCGATACAGAAGACCTTGAAGGTTGGTGGAGTGCTGATCCCAATTTTGGGTGGCCACATAAACATTATCAAAATAGAAGGTGACGTTGGGTAACCCTTCTAAAATCCTCATCATCATCATCCGGTTATAATTGCTGCAAACCGTAACCAGACCAAAATGGAGCCGTCGGAACTGCATAAAACTCTTCTCAGTGAGGAAAGCAGTAATTTTTTTTACTTCCTCCCTCAGGAGAATCTGATAATAGGCCTTACATAAATCCAACTCGGAGATAAACTTGGCCTTCTCAAAAAGGTGGAGGTTCTGGTCTATGGTGGGAATTGGTTCGGCATCTGATACGTTAACCGAATTTAGATTTCAAAAATCGATTTACACTCTATAAGAACCATCGGCCTTCTTTACCATAACAACCGGGAAACAATAGCTCGACTCCAAAGGTTCAATGAACTGCAACCTTAGGAGTTTATCCACTTGGTTATTGAATGCTTCACGGAGGCGTATAGGCACGGAGGATAGTTTGGAATGGATGGGTTCGAGGGTGGTTAGTTGGATATTGTGGTTAAAGTGGGTAGCACAACCGGGGATCTCGGGGATGACGTCATCAAAACGACTCAGGAGCGCTTGCAGTTGATCCTTTTGAAGAGATGATTGCTAGTGGCATATCTTAATTTCTGCAGGCGGGGAAATTAAAGCCGAGCAAGATATGCAACAGGTATTTCTTGCCTTGCTCCACGAGGGTGACTTGGATTACGCAAAGCGGGTTCAGGGGGGTAGCCAGATTGCATGGGGGATTCTTCGTCGATTGCAACTATCTGGTTGATGCTCGCGCGCCGGTGGTGCCGCTTGAGGATATTAACATTGCAAAACTTTGTTCTCGAGGGGGTTTCAATAAGGTAATAGACAGGGCCAAGCGTTTTCGACTGTGGTAGGGGCACTTCCACTGGCTTAAACAATTTGTTGTTGTCCGTGGAGAGGAGAAATAAAGTTTCTTCTCCTAGGTTAAATTTCCTTTCTTTGGACTTTCAATCGAAGTATGTCTAATACTTGGCAAAATTGATGGCGGCGTTCTGAGTCGCAATTTCGGCGCACTTTTCTAGCCTCCTTATTAAATCAAGAAAGATACGAGAAAGAAGTCTAGATATTTTGATCCAATTTCTCCTGATTGGAATAAAGTTCCTATAGGATACTTAGGGGGCTTCTGACGTTTCGATCATATAAGAGCTCAAAGAGGGCGAATCCTAATGTACGATGGGGGATTTCACGGTAGGCAAACAGGACGGCCGAAAGAAAGGGGTGCCATTCAGTGGGCTGATCTGCGCACAACTTCCTGAGAATGGACTTGAGGCTTCCATTTAGCCTCTCGCAAATTCTATTCCTACTAGGCTAAAAAGGAGTGGTAAACAGGGGCTTGATCATCAATAATTTACAGACGTACTCCATTAATTCGGTATTAAATTGACAACCATGATGTGAGAGGATTTCTTTGGGCAGGCCCACCCGGGCAAAGATAAAAATAAGAGCTTCGGCTCACGAGATGCTATCGATTTTCTTGAGGGGCACAGCCTCGGGGAATCGGGTGGCAAAGTAGACCAGCGTTAAAACATAACTATGGCTTTCGCTCGACTAGGGGGGATGGATCGGTCTGATTAGGTGTATAGCTACCCAGGAGAAGGGTTCAGAGATTAGTGGTCCCTTTTGGAAAGGCGCAGGTCGGACTCAACCTTTTATTGCCATCTTTTGGCAAATGTCGCACGAACGACAATATCGCAGAATTCCGTTAGTCGCGCCATGGCAATAAAAATATTTGAAGATCCTCTGAGCGATCTTCGTGTGACTAAAGTAACCAGCAAATAAGCTATCGTGCTCCATTTGCACGATTGGAGGGCGTTGGAGCAAGTTACAGATAGTGTGCGGGACTCGTTGTCGTTTTCCTCGGTGCACACTCGATAGAGTTCGTCCTTGATGAGGAAGGAAATCACCCTATGCCCTCTGATGATTTCACGTGTTTTTTCTGGGCTTTGGGCCACAAGGGACGAAGTGTTCCAAATTCCCTCTTGCTTTTGGCGCAAAGTCATAGGTCATCGTATTCTTGAATTCGGGGTCACACGGGGGTTCCAGAGGTGTAGGAGATTTCAGTTCCTTCTTCTCGCGGAAACGGGTAGTAACGAGTTGAACCACTAGAGCGAAAGAAACCCGGGAGGATTGACCAATTAAGACAGAGAAAAACTTGATGGCGGCTGCAACGACTTCAGCTCACCAGTAAAATACGCGGACTCAATGTATCAGTGAACAATGGGGAATTTATTAGCGCGTCCCAAATAATCATACACTACGGCAAACTTATCCTGGTCCGGAGCCATAGAGGCGAGTAGTTCATCGGATACAACAATGCACGTGCACCCTGTATCGCGGACGAGGGTGTAGATCCGGCACCTATTTACTGTTCCAGTTTCAAGTTAAAGGCCACCAAGGGTACTTTTATCGAACAAAAGGTTTACCTAGTGGCCAGCAGCATTCGGCGGGTTTGAAGAAGAGGGGGTTTAATTTTGCGACAGTGGAGGCGTAGAAGTGGCACTAACCTGGTATATCTGATGAGAAGGAGAGGTGCATCTAAACTGTGAGTTTGGAGGGCAGTTGGGCCTCATGTGACTTACAATTCCACAGAAACGACGAAGCAGGGAGGTTGAGAGCAAAGAGCTTAACATCACGATGGTCCGACGAGGAAAGAGGTTTGGGTTTGTCGGGCCCAGTCACCTTGACGAACTGATTCCTATAATTAGGAACAAATTGGTTCTTGCAGGTTTTGGATTGCGGAAATGGGGGATCTGATTTCTTTTCTTCCTTCGGATAGCAGTTGTGGCTAGCCGCGTAGATGTCTGCCCCCTCGATGCATTCCTTGAGAGTACGGCACCTCCGGTCCTCCACGAAGGATCTGATTTCCGAAGGGAGTGACACAAGAAATTGGTCCTTGAGGACGTAATAGACCAGGACACACGTCAATCCAAAAATTAAAATGACGCTGTAGGGAGTAGCTGAAATGTAGGAAGGTATGATTTAGTTGAATGCGACAGTGCCTAAATCTAAGTCGGTAGAAATCCGGGGTCATATTGTAAGCGGCGAGCAACTCGGCTTTTAACGATGAGCGATCAATTGTTGCCTCTGATGGGAGAGAGATTAAAATATGCATGAGTTGGGAGCTCAACAGGGGCAACAATTGTGCTACGCCGTCCGTCTCGATGTCCCACTAGTTCACTTCGAAGATTCTTTAGAAGTGGGTGAGATAATACTCGAAGTCTTCGCCTTTTTTTAAAAAAAAGGTAGTTTTATAGTCACAGACTGCGGTGCGTCTAGTCTAGAACTTGACGAGTGTAGAGGTCTAAATGCCAGGTACATTAGTGTACGCGGGGATACCACGACACAAGCTGCGCATCCCTCCCGTATTCCAAATTCGTCTTTCGCCTTGAATTCCCTTCCCCCAATTTCGCGCCTTTGAGACAACCAAATTCGAGACGGCCGTTCAGGAAAATGTCTGCCGATAAAAGACACATGCTAACCGACGAAGGTCCGAGTTTTCGTGCCGTCGTAAACGGCGACAGGAGCAAAGGTGTGAAAGATTTAATTTGTCTGGCAGCAGATGAAAAGGTCTTTCACACAGCGATACGAATTTTATGAGAATTCGGTGCTATCTCTCGATTTCTGCTAGTGAGGGAAATAAAAGGAAACTTCTCCCTGGAGTCAGGCAGAAGACCTTGGAGACTGGGCGCGTTGCGTTCGATGAGTGGGTAGAAAGAGTACAGGTTAGATGAACCGGTTCTGCGAAAATTGTGCAGAGTCCAACGGGACGCGAATAGCGGGTACTGACGTGGGGTGGGCAGAGGATACTGACGGGGCAGGCAGGCGGTGGATACTCTCTTCCAACTCTGGCGTCGGAAGATGTGTAGTAGGGTCAAATGGGGTTTCCCCTTCCGTCCAAATGAGAGGGTTCCAGGGTTCGACGCATCGGCAGGCGAGAGTAGTCTCGCTCTATTAGCATGATCGCGAGAAGGTTCCTAAGTTGGTGAGGCGAAACTTTGTCCGACTCCGGATCGGACCTTTTGGGCCGCCAAACTTGTCGCGGCTTTCTGCGATGGTGGGCTTACATGCGACCACGGCGTCTTATAATTTCGCACTTCCATTAGCGCAGACAAAATAGGTCGACCAGGTGTCTCTCGTCTCTCTCTCCATCGAAGGTGCAGCAGCACGCATCCTTCTCTCTCTCTCTCTCTCTCTCTCTCTCTCTCTCTATATATATATATATATATATATATATATATATATATATATATATATATATATATATATATATATATATATATATATATATATATATATATATATATCTTAGACAACCATTTTTTACTCTTCTCCTCCTATCCTCCTTCCACCCCCTCACCCCCGTTCCTTCTCCTCCTGGCCCCACCGAACGAGGTGGGACCCAAGCGAGGAAAGCGTATGGGAGCCTGACTGGCCAGGGGTCCTCTTCGCTGTCGCCCCTGGCGGGGCGTGAAAGAGAGGCCTGCGACCAATCCACCTATCATTTTCCACACCAAAATAATCGGTTGTGAATGCTAACACATTCACGCCGTGGAAACTTTAATACTGTAATGAACGTTCTCACGTAAGACAAACCCATCTCACTCCTAACAAAACTTTATTTATTTATATTGCATTGCTTTACGTGTACCTCACATGTCACTGGTCCGGATACTTGGACGAGCGGGTTTGCTATCGATTATCTCTTGAACTCGAAACGACTTCCCTCACAGAGTTTTGTGAATTATTTGACTTTTTGGGGAAGGTTGCACTTCTTTTTTATTTTTTTCGTGATGGTCCCATACCCCTGGGCTGTGGGGAGGCCCGCCTTTCCCTCGACCCCAGAGCGTGATACTCTCTTTCTTTTGTTTCATTTGTAGTTTGGTTTGTGCTTTTGTTTTTTGTCGGAATTTTTAATTAGTCTAATACTAGGTTGAATATTTTTATTACTGCGTTTATAAAAATTCTGAAACATTGATTTTCATTCATGTAATATTAAATTTCGTTTCTGTAACATCGAATTAGTTTGTGAAAATAAAATTGCAGATAGTATAGTCATCTATGCAGTTTTTTTTTAAAGTAACATTTTCCAAGGTTGTGGATCTCCAGGTAGCAGTCATTCTAGGTGGCAGATTTCCATGGTAGCAGCTGTCCGGTGATAATTTTCCAGAGGTGTCAGTTGTTCAGTGATAGTTATTGAGGTATCATTTGTTGTAGAACCCCTCTACTATCACCATGCCAATGCTCTTAGGGACTAATTATTTTAGTTCCGCGCAACATACATTTCAAATAGCAAATATAAAGATAAAAATTCTTAAAGCATTCACAAGTATACAAAACTTTTTTAAATAAGCTGTATCTGCCTGCCCCCATATACACATCTGTTTCAAAACATCTCATTTTTATTAAACTCCCGTTTATTGGTCCCTCCACTTTTTCTGTGGACGGTAAAATTAATAAAATCTTGTAAAGCCTTTTACCGCAATGCCAATTTAACTTTATATATATATAATAATCACAGTTTTTTAGGGGGGAGGAGGTTCTTTCCTCAACTATAAAGATCGTATTGATCCGATGTTGAGATCCTCTGTTGCATGTCAATTAAAGTGTGCCGGCTGCCATGCTTGTACGTGTGCCAGACTAGCTCACATCTTAAACAGAAGATCAATAACCATCTTGGATTATCTCATAGAACCCAAAGACCCTCAAATGCCCACGAATTTTTCAACATATGACACCATGCAGAATGTACTGGCCACCCTATTTCATCGGAATAATTTGACATTGTCTTTGTGGCTCCATCAATCTATTTGTTAAAAATATTAGGGCGAATCTATATTAAGGAAACAAAACCAACACATAACGATTCTGATTCTTCATTTCATCTACGTATCTCATAACTCTACAACCTGTAGAGGTGCGAAGATGTATAAGAGAAAAACTTACTTCCAAAAGCGAGAATATAAATAGCCCATTAAATTACTAAGTCAAGACAGACTTGGCCGTAGCGTCACGGCAGTGTGCTGGCCTCTGCATTCAAAAGACCCGAGATCGATCCCACAGTCCACAAATTTTTACGGAGAAGATCCCAGAAAAAAAACGGAAAACGCCTTATGGACAACTCAAGAAATCGACTCAAGAGAAAACCGATGTCAAGGAAAACGGAAAGAAAACGAGTTCAAGGGCTAACTGGTCTAAACTCATCAAGAATCATCACGTCCTCAAGAATTTGGAAGGAATCATCACATCAAGATAAATGAAAGTAATATGAATATACATCAAGAAAGTATTGCGGAGAACAAGAACTAACCCAGCCAACTCATCAAAAGAAGGAATCTTAGCTTACAAGAATACAAGAGTCAGATAAATAGAAGACAAAATGTTCCAAGGGGCAACTACAGTCAATATAGAGATAATCAAGATGATCAAGAATAACATAGATGAATAAAGATAAACTGAAAATAGAGAAAGCCCCCTCCCCCCCCCCATAAACCCACCAAGTTAATTTCGTGCTCCTATTTCAGTTACTAGTTGATTCTTCGCAACAAACGGCTACTTACATAAGGTAATCTGTATGTGTTTCCCATCATTCACCAATTTAGTTTTATTTTCGTTTTTATTTTTTATCATATTTTAACTTTAGTCTTGCGCCTTTGGCTATATTTAATGCGCCCTAAGTTTGTTTTTAGTATTATTATTCATGTTTGTTTATTAATGTAAGTTCCTAAATTTAGTAATCTCGTTCACTTTATGTACATAGAATCATTTTTTCATGGGTCTTAATTTTCCTGATATATATATATATATATATATATATATATATATATATATATATATATATATATATATATATATATATATATATATATATATATATATATATGTATATATATATATATATATATATATATGTATATATATATATATATATATATATATATATATATATATGAATGCAATGTCCCGCAGGAAAAAATGAAAAGGTGTTTCCAAGTACTTTCGAACTTTATTAAGTTCCTTATCAAGGATAACTACAAGAAATAGTATTATATTAGAGGTATATATACGAAAGAAAAGTATGAAAGACCGCCTCAAAAACACCAATGAGGAAGAGGGAAGGGGGAAGGTAAAAAAATACATTAAGAATTACAAGAAGCAGGTAGTAAGATCAAACTAAGTCGAAGGAAAGGGTAACAGATTCAAAGAAATGGAGATAGCCTAACGAGGGAGATTATAAGACACGATGAGCAAAAGGGGGGTAAAAATACAAAGTACAAAACAGAGCAGTGACAATTAAAAAATAAAAATTAATAATAATAAAAAAAATAGGGGCCACATAACTAAAGAATGTATATAAAAAAAAACCTAGGAACGCAAGACAAAACTAATTTCTATGAGTATTAATTAGTTTTGTCTTGGGTTCCTAGTGGGGGTTTTTTATATACATTCTTTAGTTATGTGGCCCCTATTTTTTTTTATTATTATTAATTTTTATTTTTTAATTGTCACTGCTCTGTTTTGTACTTTGTATTTTTACCCCCCTTTTGCTCATCGTGTCTTATAATCTCCCTCGTTAGGCTATCTCCATTTCTTTGAATCTGTTACCCTTTCCTTCGACTTAGTTTGATCTTACTACCTGCTTCTTGTAATTCTTAATGTATTGTTTTTACCTTCCCCCTTCCCTCTTCCTCATTGGTGTTTTGAGGCGGTCTTTCATACTTTTCTTTCGTATATATACCTCTAATATAATACTATTTCTTGTAGTTATCCTTGATAAGGAACTAAATAGAGTTCGAAAGTACTTGGAAACACCTTTTCATTTTTTCCTGCGGGACATTTCATTCATTTGCCACCCTCACGTGATACTTTGTGAGTTTTTCATATATATATATATATATATATATATATATATATATATATATATATATATATATAAAGTACAGTTAGATATGATTCAATTGTAACGTCAGAAAACTTATTACGAAGTCAAAAATTCTGCTAAAACTAGAAGTTGAAATATTTTCATAGGAAAGAGGCGTTAAAAAAAGAGATTTTAAAAGCTAAATTAATTGAATTTTATTAAACTAGAAAAATTAAGACGAGTAAAAATATAAAACTTCCAAATTATGAATAAAACTAACATTATAAAAAGACAATTAAGATCTTATTAAGAATATAATATGCTAAAGTAAAAGATCCACATTGTAAAAAATGTGGATATCAAATACAAAAAGTTAAGAAAAATAAACTTGCAATATTAAAAATAATCAAGTTAAGACCATGTTGATAAATTAAAAAATAACTCAGGGATTTAAAAGGAAAGAGTATAAAGTATCAATCTAATGTAACCACTAATGAAACGAAAAACAACAAAAACAACAAAAGTAAATAATTACAGTATAATAGCTTACCGATGAAGTTCAGGAGAAATCACAAAGTGAAGAAATTATAATGGATTTGGCTTAAAGAAGGATAGGATTTTGATTGGTTGGTTGTTGAGTGAGGTAATTAAAATTAAGAAATAAGAAGGGGAACAGCAGTATTATATATGTTAAGTGTAGGAGATTTTTTCCGTATCAGTAGGGATTCCAAAATTCTTAGACTATATTCATTGTTATTTCGACCAATTATTTTAAAATTATCGTTTGAACATCTGTCTTGCATTGTATAATATGAGGCGTTCTGGTTGACAAGGGCGAAGATGCCAAATAGCTAAAAGAAGATATCATTAAATGACATTCAAAATGCAATCAGCTTAGTAAGGGTGAATTCACCAATGCAAATTATTTCCTAAGTTGTAACAAAAAGGAGTCGGAGCTTGGAGCATGGCATCTCGCCCTTGTCGTTCGCAATATTGTTAGCTCAATTTCATCTTTAAGCAATAGAGACATTTTTATCTACCTGATTAAAATGGTAACTAATGCAGAGAAGAATAAACAGTGGGTAAAAAAAAAAGTAATAAATTTTATTTTTATTTGTAATTTGTACTTTGTATTTAATAACTAGTTTCCTTTTATAGATGATAATAATGTTCCCTTTGGCGAGTCTGACAAAGAAAAATAAATTTTATTTAATGTTGTTTGTCAACAACTAAATTAATTAAAGATGAAAAATGAGACACAACACTTTTTTTTATTTAATTTTATCTAAATTTTTATTTAGGTAAAGTAAATTGGCTAGATTAATTAAAAGAAATTGAGATAATTGGCATGGCGCAATACCAAGAATACTATAAATTTCACATTGTACGTCTCGTATTCTTCTAATCTAATTTAACTAAATTTATACCTAATTAAATGTGGAAATTTTTGTTTTATAGTGATTGTGCACACACTCCAATGACTAACTTTATCGGATAATACTTACAAGATAGGCGAACATGTAGCTTAGAAATTTAGTTCATCATCATTATCATCATATCCTTCTTCATCGGCTGTTATAATATCTTTGCTTTGTAGTTCGATGACATTCTCCAAAAATTTCTTGTAGTGTAGAGGCACATAAACGAGTAAGTCTTTCAAGTCTTTCACCTTTTTATCGCTCAGTTTAACACGATTTGGATACATTTTTGGAACAATAGTAGTTGAAAGATCAAATTTGGAGTGATCGTAGGCATTTTGTCTGCCTTTCTGTAGTTTGATCTCCATTAACCCTTGATTATATGCATGTTTGATACCATATCCTTGTTATAAATTGCTAGAATATTGAAGGACCCTTGCTTCCTTGAAATTGGCTTTCATGCTGATCCTCTTTGTAATGTAATTCTGTAAGATACCATAGTCATAGAAAGAGGAGCAATCCATTCTGACGACTGTAAATGGATGTATGATCCTAACAGTTTTAATAAGAGAAGCATATTGCTCTTCTGAATAGACTTCGACTGCTCTCATTTTTTTTCCTATGAGACCAAAACTTTGGTCACAAGGAAGGAAAGAATGGCCCGGGACCATAAAGTAATGGACAATTTCATTAAACCTGTTTTCATGGATTTTTTGGAGGCATGCAAAAACCATGTTGATATTTTTATTTTAGCCTCCGAAATTGTCATTAAGCAATATTCATTTTTTCGCATTAAGGCTAAGGTTGGTATTAATGTTAGTGCATGAGACAGCTAACTATCTCCACCGAACCTAGTTTTGCAACACTCTCGTTCCATAAATACATGGAAGCTGTATTTGAACTCACATTGTGAACACACAAATTATATGCCCAAAGTTTCCTTTTATAGTATTGTGCGCTTGTTGAAATCTTGGAAATCGGCAGGGTTTGTTGCAAATCAAAGCAAAGTACAGCTACTGAGGGAGCTTGATTATCTTGAAATGAGCGAAGTTTATTATAAGGTACCCTTGCACGCTTGAGATGTAGTTCTTGTTTCACTTTAAGCGCTTGATTCTTTTTAGGATCTTTGGTTTCACTTAAACTCTTAATTTCATTTTATGGGCTAATTTAAAAATCAAAGTTCACTAAACGATCGTTTTCACACTAATGAGTAAATAATTCTATTCTTAAATTCGTACGGTAAGCTCAGTTTGGATTGGGTGATGAAACTCAAATAAATTGCGCTGATTGGATAACCGTTTAGGCGTGTTCGCCCTTGTCGTACGGTTCTTTTATCTCGGGATTCGCGGCTAAAATTGAGATCATATTTTCGTTACTTGTAAAAAATCTTAGATTTTGAAGTGAAAAGGGCGAAATAGCATTAGAAGGTTTGCATGCCTTGATAGAGGAGTCGATGACATATATAAAAATGAAAAACAAAATTAAGAGTAGTGTGTTTTCGCCCTTGTCGTTCTGAACGCCTCATATGATTTATAATTACAGAAGCTCCCTTCTTAGACAATTTTTTTTCCATTGCGATGGCTTATTTCCATGTGAGAACAAAACCTCTCTTTCAATGAGCGAACCATACTACCAATATAAGTTCCTTGCAAACAACAAGGACAAGTAAAAGCGTAAACAACAAGGCTGCTAATTTCAAGAGGAAGTTTGTCTTTTGCTTTTGATGAGAAGAAACTACCTATGGAAAGTGAGTCACAAAAGTGATTTTGAAGTTGGTATGAAAGAAATATTTTTAGAGCAATTTGTTGCATTTTCTAGTGAATAATTTATTGTAAGGTTCCATTTCAGGTACTACGATTTTTTTTTCATTTTGGGGAACATTATGGGAGCTCTTGAAGGTCGTCCATAATTATGAGGGAACCTTGAAGGTAATCGTGAGGACAACCCAGGAACCTTGGAAGGGGAACGTTGGTTGCCAGTAATAGTGATGAATTACCAATTTATCACGTAATCCTTTGGCAAGGACGCCGGTCGATACAGATGTTCCAGTTGGTTTGCTATGCCCTTCCTTATTTCTCATGAGAGTTATTTGTTGATTGCTAGGGTGTGCCCTAAGCCGAGGGGCGGTCTTTCTAGCGACGGGGTCAAATAGCCCGGAGAATGGGGATAGACCACACCAGGGTAGAACACCGGTATTTAGGGAGTTATGTAATTGCGAGGAATTGCGATTAACGAAGAACATCAGGATATTGAAGTCACCAAAACAAAAATAGAATTATTATTGAACTAAATCTTATTGAACTTTACAAAAGTTCTTTAATTAATTTTTAAGTTCTAAGTTATGACATAAATTAAGTTGAGGTCAAGTGCGAGAAAATTCTAAAGGAGGCCGGACGAATTGAGCCTTTAAGAGTTACACCTTAATGTCTGCGTTATGTACACGACTATATACAAAGAAGAATTACGCGAATCCGAGAGATAGGAGTGAACGATATATAACGCGATATATTGCTATATAAAACAGTAATCTAATTTTCTTCTGTTCTGGCTGCACATAGTTATATATATTCAATTTGAGCCACGCCCTACAACTTCTTCGTCCAACTAAGCCACGCACTACAACTTCTTCGTCCAACTAAGCCACATCGCACTCTTATGTACCGGCCTGTTGATTTGTCGGTATTAACATAACTCGACTTTTGATTGAATCCTGCTGTATATATTGATAAGAAAGGCACTCCGACTATTGGGTATAATTCTCTGTGTGCGGTTGCATGTTCCCATGGAGACAGCTTTCTGACGTGGCTTCTATTTGTTTAACAGTGATAGCTAACCGGTTTATTCTAAATTCTGCCCTGATTATTATGTTTGTCTAAGATTGCCTCGACCAACTCTAACAGAGATAAATATGCTCCGTTTACTACCGTGTGACATTCTCGTAAACGGCGCTAACTTTACTTTTTTTCTTTCTGTGTACTTTATGTGTGTAGCGAGTCTCGCGTCTGTCCTATTTTGGATGTACACGCTGGTCGCTTCACATTACTCAGGGCAATATAAATCTCCTACCACAAGTAGGAAAACGTGACCTATTTCCATTTTGGATATCTTTTGCAAAGAATGATGGTTGTGAGCTAGCCGTCAAAGTTTTTTTCCTCCATTCCGGGACTAAGTACTTCATCCTGTCACGCATGCTCAATAATTGTGTGCTTCGCATCCAGTTTCGGGATACACATTTTTTTTTTTATGATTCAGTTTCGTCTTGGGTAATTTAACTGAAGAAATGAATTATTACATTTTAGTTATCGCTTCTAAGCCCACGTCATTTTATAGAAGCGTTGCTTACTTTTTATGGATAACCTTTTTATATGAAATCATTTTTTTTTAATTCGGCGAAAAAATGGGGCAAAAGAATTTTAACACCTATTTTTTGGCTGAATAGGCTTTTACCCCTTAATCCACTTTTGAATAATATGCTGATTTAAATTGAAATGATTTCTAAATGTTTTTAATTGGGTGATAAACGGAAAACAGAGGTATTGAATAAAGAAAAAAGGAAGTCCCCCCAAAACGGCTGTTTAGACGTGTGTGAATCATAAATCAGCCCCTTTTTTGGCGCTCTTTATGGTGCGGTTTACAAACAAAGAAGGACTGACCTAAGCCATTTATGTATTTTAATTAGATGATTACTCACTATCATAAGAGTTTGACACAAAAAAGATGAATTATCATAATAATCGGGGCGAATATGAGTCTAAATACGTAGCACTGAATCGCGGAACTCTGAAGGCCCTCAGGCGATTAATGGAAATAAGACGAAGATATCGCCGTCATTTCCACGCTTTTAGAGCCTTCTAATTAGAAAAAAGTTATAGGAACAATGTTATTCAGCTCGTCTAATTACATAGGAATACCTATTTATTTGCCCTATTGCCCTGGGGGAAGCTCCGCCCCCTCAAAGGGCTAAAAAAACAAAAACAGGAACGAATCCGAACTCTTATGGGTTCGGATATATTAAGGTTCTCGACAGGGACCGAAAAGGGCTCCTCTTAATTTTAGGCCACTCAAATTTAGTCAAAAAAGGTGAAACATATTGGAATATGGACAAAATATTATGCGGGGAACAGTGGAGGCGAGCGCGTGCCTAAAACATTGGAAATGACTGCACTATCTTCGTCTTAAATTACCTCGTCTTGATTGCATTCTAATGCCAATCCGTAATAGGCTGCCCAACAATCAGATTATTTCATTTTCCGACTAAATCTGGAAAATTAAAATATCTTCATTCTTGAACAGTGACCATAAATAAGCTTTTGGTATCCTGTTCAATTCCCCCGAAAACCCATACGCCCTCAACACTTCTTCCCTTGTTATATTAAGTTACGCTTGCTGAATTTCAACCACTTTTTGGTTATTCGACTCTCAAATACCGCCTCCCTTGCGAAGTTGAACTAATTTAAAATTCTCATTTGTAAAACACTTATCTAGCGATCGTTTCATTGTAGTTGTGTTAAGCACAAACTAATTGCAGCACTTTCTACTGGGATATGTGCATTAGAAAAAGCATTCACCTAAAAATGCAATGCGAAAAAATGTCAGACACAGCGTTTCCTCATCCTACACAGTTTTAGAGGATCTAAGTAGTCTTTAATAACAGTAAGAGGCTTATAACAATGCTCACAGGTGGCTATAACATAACATAGTATAATTTCACGGATTTCAAAAGCCACAAGAGCCTATGTTTATATTTGCCTGGTAGGTCCGCCCCCTTGTGCCAGCCTCCATTGTTGAGCAGCTCAGATAACATAACATAACATAATTTCACGTATGACAAAAGCCACAAGGGCCTAACAAAGGTCATCCGCATCTGTCATAACCCACCCACGAAATAAATCCATCGGATTGTGTCAGATCATGCATCTACAATATACAATTCGAAACATACACAGGAATGTATCAAAAACAAAAGCATAATCATCAAGACTCATCGAAATCCAAATCAATCGTAATATACTGTGGAGGGGATCCACTAAAATAGTAGTATTTCCCCACCTCCTAAGATATTACTTTGGGAGAGAAAGCGATCCGTTACTCCACCCCTACCCCCTCCGACTTCACCCTTTTTGGACTTGCCACCAGGTCACTGAGAAATCCACACCGATGCAAGACGCTGAAATTGAAGGCTACCTCCCCGCCGTCTTAATCTTCCCTCTCCCCCCTTCCCCGGGTCGGGAGATTACGAATCTATTTTGTAGGTTTGGCTCAAACAACGTTTAGGGCTCCAGCCGCTGGACGTTCCGTCAGACTCGCTGATCCCCGCCACTTACACTTTCCCGTAAGGGCAAGCTCGGTTGTCCCGGCTGATAATGAGGGTTCGAGAAGCCTCCCACATCGCTTTCTTTCCCTAAGTAATATCTTAGGAGGTGGGGAAATACTACTATTTTAGTGGATCCCTCCACAGTATATTACGATTGATTTGGATTTTGACGAGTCTTGATGATTATGCTTTTTGTTTTGACACATTCCTGTGTATGGTTCGAATTGTATATTGTAGATGCATGATCTGACACAATCCTATGGATTTATTTGCCTTGCTTAGCCTACCGTAAAACCCATCTGCGTATATTCCCGTACACTGGGCCATACTTCGACATAAAGATATATATATATATATATATATATATATATATATATATATATATATATATATATATATATATATATATATATATATATATATATATATATATATTTATATATATATATATAATTTGGTGTCAGGTGTGAGGTCTTCTGAAGAATCCTCCCCACCTGATTTCGAAGCACTAAGTTCAATTAATAGCAGCTGCATTAGAAGGAATATCTGAACACCAATATATTAGGACAATTTTCTTTTTTGATTGACGGGTAACAACCAATTTTTAAGCCCATTCTTAGGTGGTGTGTCCACAGTTTTCCTAGTTCCTTAAAAGAAGATACTAGCTAAGCGGTAATATTAACCGCCATTTTTTTCCTGTCGTGAGTCAGATTCCCTCGTTAGTTAGTTATTTTTTTGTGTGTGAGTTCGCCCGATTTTTACTAGGAATTTTTAATAGTTTTGTCGTTAGTAGAATTTATAATGGTTTAGGGTAAAGCTTCAATAGCTCTGGTTGCTTGTTCGTGTGCAAAGGCCGAGCGTAGCATATCTGGGATGTCTTCATTCGATCTCTTTCATAAGCAAGGGCAGATCTTAGGCTTATCTGGGAAAGATTTAATCGCTTACGTCCAGGAATAGGAACGTAACGAACGTGCGGAAAGAAAGGCACGGAGAGAAGCAGAATCAGAAGCCGAAGAAAGAAAAGCACAGATAGAAGGAGAAGCCGAAGAAAGGAAAACACAGAAAAAAGAAAAAGAAAGGCAAGCGCAGAGAGAAGCAGAAGAGAGAAAAATTAGGCAGCATGAGAGAGAGATAAGCCGTGACCAAGTCGAGATAAACTCCGTAGGATCTCGAAATGAACAGGCTCAAGTGCCCTCATTAAAATTCCCCGCATACAAGGATGGAGAAGATTTTTGCTCCTATTTAACGCACTTCGAGAAGATCTTCGAAGTCAACAAATGGAGCTTAGAATCAGATGGTGTCGCCCGGCTACTTCCTCTCCTTAACCCTCGTCTTCGAGGGTTCAGGACATAATCAAGGGTGGCCTCTGAAGGAGGCCACCCTTGATTATTCAACCCTAAAAGCAGAACTACTTTCTGCTATTAACAAGAATCCAGAATTTTATAGGGTTAGATTCCGCTCCGAGTGAATACAGCCAGACCAAACCAACAGACAATTTGGATTCACGCTTCGGCGTAACTTCCAATTCCGGCTGGATTCCACCAAATATCAAATGATTATGAGCCGCTAATTGACTTCATTCAAGGGTTTAACTGATGTCAACCCTCCCTCGCAAAATAAGGGCCTTCATAGCGAAGAGAAGAGTGTCCACTTTCAAGGAGTGTTTGGAAGAAGCCGCCCTTTACGCTTCCAGTCACCACCTCTACCGAAAGGAGGTCAAGAAGAACCATCCTCCCTCCCTCAAACACAAGCTTGGGTTAAACAGAAGCCAACCCAAGGGCAACAATGGCTTCGTAAAAGTGCAAGCGCCGAGCAAGTAGAGGCTTCACCCCCTGCGAGGGCAAAAGGACGTAAGGCCTCCAGTACTCCCCTCTACGCCTAGCAACTACCCCCGTATACCAATTATATGCGTTACGTGTCGCACCTCTGGGCACTTAAGTTACAATTGCCCCTCTAATTCTCAACTGAGGAACTCGTTGAGTCACCAGGTCCACCAAATCTCTGCTGCTCCATCGCCTAATCCGCCAACCGCATCGCCAGCGGCCCCTGTTCCCTGTCTTCCGGATCAACAGGTAAATTTCCGGGTCAACAAGAGTTCCCCCGGTGGGCTCCAGTTTGAAAATGGCGCAGTAAATGGTTGCCGAGTGTCAACCTTGATTAGAGATACAGGTTGCACCTGTATAGCAGTATCAGACAAGCTACTACTCCCCGTAGGCGCCCAGCATAACAGGTTCGCATTGGTGCATGATCTTTTAGGTCGTTCCACCAGGTTCCCAGTGGAACGGTGCCATATTCAGTGGCAGTAATTCACCGGATGGGCCGACGTAGTCGCGGCCCCGATAAAATTCTGCTTCGTCCTTATCGGAGAAAGCGCACAGCTCTCTCTAATCCCAATTTCTCAGATGGTCGTTACCAGGGCCCAGGCCGAGAAATATTTATCACTTCCGGTACCCCTATCGACCCCAGACGTCGACCACGACACTAATGTTCAATTTGCTGAGGCGCAGAAGAATTGCCCCACATTACAACCACTCTGGGCAAAAGCAAGGAAGGAGGAGACTGAAACGGTGCAAGGCAATCGGAAGATCGAGTACACCGTGAAGAACGCGTTATTATATCGTTCTTCTGTTGAACCGGAGAGTCCCCCGACCAACGCGTTATGTGTGCCGACAACTTACATCGAACCCATTCTAAATATGGCTCATGATGGCCTAATGGCCGGACATTTCGGTCATAACAAACGGCTTAGCGAGTTTTTAAATATTTCTATTAGCTAGGCGCGACCAAAGAACTTATCGACTTCTGCCAGAAGGTCACCTCCAAAGAGCGTGTAGCCCCCGCCCTCCTTCAAAAGAGCCCGAGTGTAGCCGAGCTCTTCTACCGGGTCTCAATCCATCTAATAGGCATCATTCGTCCCCCGTCAAGCGAGGAACACCCCTATATTTTAACCCTCGTCGATTGCGCCACCCTTTTTCCAGAGGCTATCCCCATAAAGAAGATTGACGGCATTTCTTGCGCAGAGGTTTAATCTTAACCTTTTCCCGAGTAGTGATCCCGAAGGAGATCTTATCCAACAGAGGACGTCAAATCACCTCTGAATTGATGGAATATGTCGGTAAACTCCTTCTCATCAAGCCCCTCTTCACGACGCCCTGGCACCCTTCCGCTAACGGGATGAGCGAAAAATTAAACGGCACTCTCAAAGTTGTACTCAAGAAGGTGTGCCACGATGAGCCCCAAAAGTGGCACCGCTAACTCCCCGTAGTGTTATTTGCTTGTCGCAAAGTCCACCATAGGAGTTTGGGGTTCGGTCCATTTGAGCTGTTTATGGGCGGAACGTCCGATGACTGATGAGCATTTTGAAAGAATTGTAGTCCAATCCTAGAATGGATGAAGAGATTAAATCCTCTTGCGAGTATGTTTTAGACCTGCGTACGCGGTTAGAAAAATGTGCGGACATCGCTCTCCGGAACGCCGATGTAAACTTGGACAAATGCCGCACCTACTTCGACCTAAAATCAAGGCGCTTTCGTTCAAACCAGGTGACGAAGTATTACTCTTGTTCCTCTCCGAAGCAAATAAGCTTCTCTGCCCCTGGAAAGGACCTTTCCCCGTTTTAGAACCCCGCTCCAGGTATATTACCTAATTGAAACCCCCTCCGGTAATAAGATTTACCACGTCAACCTCCTAAAAAAATACCACCGCCGAGCTTGCCTAAATATCACAGTCACCCTAGACGAAGAACCGTCCTCGAAGCCACGAATCCCGTTGAAACCTTGTATCTGGTCCAAACGGTGCGCGTAGAGGCAAGCGATGAATATTCCCTATCGTCTCTTCCTTTCTCCCAAGCGGATCATAACTCCGACTTGGACGTAAACTCCAATCTCGCCCCTAATCAGAGGGCTCAATTGCATGCCTTATTGGAAGGCTTTCCCGATGTCATTTCAGAATTCTCGGGTTGCTCAACCCAATTTACACATTAGATTGTCCTCACTACTCAAGATGCAATAAGAACCAAGCCTTATCCCTACCCGTACATTTAAGGCCTACTTCCAATGCAGAGATCGAGAACTTATTCAAATTAGGAATAATAGAACCCTCGTCGTCCGATTCTTGATACCCCATTGTCATGGTTAGGAAGCTTGACAAGTCGTTAAGGATGTGCGTTGATTTTCGCAAATTAAACGTGGTTACACAGTTTGACTCGGAACCGATACCCCTAATCGACCAAAGTCTTCATGCCTTCGAAGACGCGAAATTCATCTCCTCAATCGACCTTTGCAAAGCTTACCACCAAGTGTCGCTTTCATAGCAATCAAAACGCTTTACCGCTTTCGCTACTCGACTTCCTTTTGGGTTGGTAACTGCTTGCGGAAGTTATAACCATATCATGCGCTGGTTGTTAGATGCCCTATCGAATGTGACGTTTTATTTCGATAACGTGTACATCGCTACTCGTAGCTAGGGCCAACACGTACAGTCTCTGTGCGCGCTTCTATCTCGGTTACGCGTACACGGGTTCACGGTAGGCCCGACAAAGTGTCACTTTGCCTATGACACTACTAACTACCTTGGCTTCCTGGTCGGTAGGAACCAAAGGTTTGCTTCCCCAAGAGGACAAGATAAAGGCTATTTTGAAAATGCCGCTTCCCCGAACGAAGAAACAGCTTTGTTCCTTTTTGGGATTTATGTCATTCTATCGTCGTTTTGTGTCGAATTTCGCTGTCATAGTCTCTCCCCTTAACGACATTCTTAAGTGAACGGCCCCCGATTCATTCAATTGGTCCTGGACCCCTTCCGCGGAATATCGCTTTCACCAGTTAAAGGACAAACTAATATCTGCCCCTATTTTGAGATTACCGAATCCTAATAAAACATTCGGGGTCCGTACCGATGCCTCCCAGGATGTCCTAGGTTGTGCTCTCATCAAATATGATGACGATGGAGTGGGATATCCTGTAGGATATGCTAGTAGGAAGCTATCCCATCGCGAAAAGGCGTATGCCACCATAGAGCTTGAAGCTTTAGCCATAGTGTGGTTTATTCGTAAGTTTAGGATGTATCTCATAGGTAAAGAATTTATTGTCGAAGGGATCACAAGCCACTGGCGTACCTAAAAAAACTGTAAGAGCCAAAATGGCCGTTTAATGCGTTGGAGCCTAATACTCATGGAGTATTAATTTCGGATCATCTATGTTAAAGGCACCGACAACTGCCTAGCCGATAGCTTGAGTAGAAATCCAATAGAAGAGCACCCTCCAACAACCTGAGTATATAGTAAAATCGTGTTTGAGTCATTTTGTAAATACTAGTTTCCTTTTTTGGGGCCTTGTTATCTGTGGTTACACATATGTAAATCCCATGTAGTGTTATATGATTTTTTTCTCTGTTGGTAAACATGAAAATTGTAGCTTTATAAGTTTCTCTCTTGATGAAATTAAGTGTAGACATTTTTTTCGCTCCAAAGTGTTATGTGCTATAAAATGTCTTTGGATAGGGAGGAGTGAAGAGGGATCCATTAAAATAGTAGTATTTCCACACCTCCTAAGATATTACTTCGGGAGAGAAAGTGATCCGTTACTCCACCCCTACCCCCTCCGACTTCACTCTTTTTGGACTTGCCACCAGGTCACTGAGAAATTCACACCAATGCATGATGCTGAAATTGAAGGCTACCTCCCCGCCGTCTTAATCCCCCTCCCTTCCCGGGTTGGGAGATTACTCATCTATTTTGTAGGTTTGCCTCGAACAACTTTTATGGCTCCAGCCGCTGGACGTTCCGTCAGACCCGCTGTTCCCAGCCTCTCACACTCTCCCGTAAGGGCACGCTCGGTTGTCCCGGCCGATAATGAGGGTTCGAGAAGGCCCCCCTCTCCCTCCCTGTTTAAGAGAAATCCAGGTATATATGCACCCTCCCAAGGATTATCCACAGATTTGGTTAGACGATGCTTCCCTGAACAAAGTTTTGATTCAACGACGCTCTCTCCCGAGAAGTGTTTAGTGGCGGTCGCAGGCTACGGAAGAGGTGGACATCACACTCGTATCTTCGGGTCAGGGAGAAGAGTCTCTTGAGGCAACGTCAGCCTTTCTCAACCGCCTTCGGATCAAGGATTGGAGAAGCCGTCCTCCGAAGTTCTTTTCGTGACCTCTTGAGGACAAGAGGCCCAAAAGCTCGCTCAATCTGAGTTTAGAGAAAGTAGCAACACCCTCTTCGGGTTCCCGGCAACACCCGTGAGTAACCAAGGTCACCAAGACCCCCTCCCTCCCCAAGTTTGCCCCGCTTTACTCTCGAGGTTCAAAGGTACTAAATTACTCACTACCCTTAATCACCCATTATAATCATTTAATAACCCTGGTTATCCAATTAGTATTCCAAACCTAATTCCATTTTATTCATCTGTAGCAACCAGCGTGTACATCTAAAATAGGACAGACGCGAGACTCGCTACACACATAAAGTACACAGAAAGAAAAAAGTAAAGTTAGCGCAGTTTACGAGAATGTCACACGGTAGTAAACGGAGCACATTTATCTCTGTTAGAGTTGGTCGAGGCAATCTTAGACAAACATAATAATCAGGGCAAAATCTAGATTAACCGGTTAGTTATCACTATTAAACAAATAGAAGCCAGGTCAGAAAGCTGTCTCCATGGCAACATGCAACCGCACAGAGAGAATTATACCCAATAGTCGGAGTGCCTTTCTTATCAATATATTCGGCAGTAGTCAATCAAAAGTCGAGTTATGTTAATACTGACAAATCAACAGGCCGGTACATAAGAGGGCGATGTGGCTTAATTGGACGAGGAAGTTGTGGGGCGTGGCTTAAATTGAATATATATAACTGTGTGGAGCCAGAACAGAAGAGAATTAGATTACTGTTTTATATAGCAATATATCGCGTTATATATCACGTAATTCATCTTTGTATACATATAGTTGTGTACATAACGCAGACATTAAGGTGTAACTCTTAAAGGGTCTATTCGTCCGTCCTCCTTTGAACTCTGCTCGCACTTGACCTCAACTTAATTTATGTCATAACCTAGAACTTAAAACTTAATTAAAGAACTTTTGTAAAATGCAATAAGATCTAGTTCAATAATAATTCTATTTTTGCTTTGGTGCCTACAATATCTTGACGTTACTCAATCTTCCTGCTTCAAGGCCTTATCAATTGAGAAAACAGCCGTTGCGCAATTCTCCTCGTTAATCCCAATTCCTCGCGACTACTTAACTCCTGCAATACCGGTGTTCTACCCTGGGGGGGTCTATCCCCATCCTCCGGGCAAATTTGACCCTGTCGCTAGAATAAGACTGCCTTTCGGCTTCGGGCACCCCATAGCAATCAACAAATAACTCTCGTGCGAAATAAGGGAGGGCAACGCAAACCAACCGGAGTCCTTGCAAAAGATTACGCAATAAGTCGGTAATCTATCACCATTATTGGCAACCAGCGTCCCCCTTCCGAGGCTCTTGGTTTTCCTCACGATTACCTTCAAGGGTCCCTCATAATTAGGGACGACCTTCAAGATCCCATCCCCCCCATAACTGGCCACCTTCAAGGTTTCCATATAACTCGCGACCTTGCATTAAGAACCGTCCATTTTTATAGCAACCAGTGCCTTTGATCTACCAAACAAAACAAAAGCGGAAGAACATTGAAAAATTTGAGGAAACTCAAGGAAGAGGAAAGAAAATGGAAGTCAACCAGACGAGGCAAGGTGAGGCAGAGTCAGTAGGTGCCGTGACAATAAAAGCTCCAGTATTCAACGACTTTGCAGTGACGGGTTGGTTCAGGATTATAGAGGCTCAATTCTACAATTCAAAAATCACCAAGGAGGTATAAAAATATTTTACCAAATATTTGCCTCATTACCCCCTGAATCAGTGAACCGCCTGCCTGCAGACATTTTTGGAGATGAAAACTACGAAGATTAATGGCTGAAGTCGTAAGTCGATTGGAGAAGACTAAGCCAGAATTATTCGAAAGAATAACAGCCTCATCGACTTTCACTGGTCGTCCTTCGCGAAATTTGGAGGAACTGAGTCGCACAGCGTTGCAGCTTGGAGTAGCTGAGGAACTTGGGAGGCATAAATTTATTCAATCATTGCTTCCCACCATTGCACCGATAATTGCCACTCAAAACGACCTCTCGTTAACCCAAATCGGTAAACTCTCGACCGAATTAATAATTTTTAACAAAGAACAATGCGTTAATGTGAATACTGCGACAAATGCGTGTGGTCCGGCGGTAATGCGCGAGAAACAAATTGCGTGTGCGGCGCGGAGTGGTAATCAAAGTCATGGTGGCAAATTAAACCTCACCCCAGTGAACGTGCCTCCTTTTAGGAAGGACCAGAGGCCAATAGTGTGTCGTGCACATCTCTATTACAGCGACACTGCAAAGTGGTGTACGCCGTGGTGCAAGTGGCCAAAGAAAAAGGATGATCGACAAATTCAGCCCTAACCTAGACCATCGTCGCCGGAAAACTAAGAAGGCGTGTTCTAGACACTGCGGTAACGGGCATGCCGGCCGTTTACAAATTAGCCGCAAAAATCGACAACAAGAGGTACTTTCCGGAAAAGAATTGATTGAGTACGTTCAAGAGGAGCAACGAAAAGAAAGAGAAATCAAACGAGAAGAAAGAGAAAGAGAGGAACGGAAAAGACAAGCTGAGCTTCACCATCAGATTGAAATGGCTCGTGCAGAAGCCGAAATACAATCAGCCAATTCACGTTCAGAAGCCCCGCCCAATCTCCCAATTAAGCTCCCCAATTTCAGGGATGGAGAGGATTTCGGAGCATTTTTAGCCCACTTCGAAAAGATCCTCGAGATCAATAACTTGGATATGGAGGCTGAAGGTGTAGCGAGATTACTTTCCCTGTTAAATTGTAAATTGCGCGAGATTTTCATATCTTTACCATCTGAATGTACAATTTACTACAGCACCTTAAAAGCTGAGTTATTGGCCGCTCATAATATGACTCCCGATTTCTACCGCCAAGAATTTCGAGAAGGTCGTATTAAACCCGGACAGACGTTCCGTCAATTCGGATACATTCTTCAGAGGAATTTTAAATTTTGGTTAGAATCCTCAAAGGTTGATCCTAACTACGAGTCCTTAACAGACTTCGTGTTGCGGGATCAATTTTTGGCGTCTCTCCCGACGGAGATCCGCGCTACGTCAAGGATCGTCGGTGCCAGACCTTTAAAGAGTGTACCGAAGAAGCGGATTCTATGCCGCAAGCCATAGTTTATACCCCAAGGAGAATCGAACTTCTCACCACCCCCCCAACCAGAAAAGAAGGAAGGATTCGCGCCCCTTCCCAGGAAAGCTGACGAAGTTTCCGAGCCCCGTAAAACCCCAAAACTTCTTTCCCCAAAACCAACAACGGGACACCAAACCTCCCGTTAAGATTTATCCTCCATCACTCTTCCCGAAGCGACTAATCATATGCTTCACCTGCGGTGTAGAAAACCACATGAGCTGGAATTGCCCCCAAAATTCTAGGATTAAAAGTGGACCAGCCCACCAAGTTCACCAGATTAATGCCACCCCGGCTTCCCTGGGGGTGCAGACCCAAGCAGCAACTTCTCTCCCTCCGTCAGGCCACCAGGTAAATTTTATTTTTGGTTAAAGTTCATCGGGAACTTCGAAATTTGAGGAGGGCAGCGTGAACGGTTGCCGTGTATCGACTCTCGTCAGGGACACAGGGTGCACGTGTTTCATCGTGTCTGACGAGCTCCTTCCCCCAGTGGACCCTAACCACGAAAAATTAGCGGTGGTACATGACTACCTTGGGCGGGCGAACCAATCCCCCGTCGTTAGATGTTACCTGCAGTGTTAGTATTATGATGGCTGGGCTGAAGTCATTTCAGCACCCATACAATTCTGTTCCGTACTTATAGGACAGAGCCCCCAAGTAAGTTCCGACCCTGTGTCCCAGGCGGCCCTTCCTCGAGGCCGAGCTAAGAAAGAAGCCCAGGAGCCCGTCCCCCTCAGAACCCCGATACCGTTCGAATTCTCGGAGACCCTTAACCAGGACTTTAGGACGGCACAAAAGGAGTGTGAAGTACTAGCACCCTTATGGGATAAGGCCCAAAATTAGGACACGGAGACTGTCCGTGGACCCAAAGAAAAAAAGTACCCCCGACGCGCCCATGGAGATACGTTCGTAGCACTGGACGAAACATCGGCGCTTGAAGAGGATTACCCCGCGGAGTCCCTTAATGTAATACAGACAGTGTGCATCCAACCTGATGCCGATTACCCTCTTCCTTCCCTACCAGGCCAGTCTTCTGAACCCTCTGACCTGGATTTCGACGCGCAGCTGACACCACATCAAAAGAGTCAGCTACAAGAATTATTATGTGAGTTCGACGACGTTATTTCAGAGAAGCCTGGATGCGCTACAAGTTTCGAGCATGATATTAAATTAACAACCTTAGAACCCCTCCGTTCAAAACCCTATCCCATGCCGAGTCATTTCGCCAAGCCTTTAATGCCAAAGTTGATAAATTAATTAGTTTAGACATAATAGAATCGTCCACCTCCAGTTATTGTTCCCCGATCGTCATGGTCAAGAAACCTGATAGCTCTTATCGGATGTGCATCGACTTCCGGAAGTTAAATTCGGTAACTGTGTTCGACACCGAGCCCATCCCATTGGTAGACCAAAACCTTCACCTTTTTGAAAACGCCAAGTTCATCTCAGAACTCGATTTGTACAGGGCGTATTATCAAATTCCCCTCCGGCCCGAGGTGAAAGCATATAACGCCTTTGCAACGGAGAAAGGCTTAATGCAATTTAAGCGCCTTCCTTTCAGCCTCATGATCGCTTGTAGCAACTATAACCGTCTCATGAGAAGGTTGTTAGATGGACTTCCGAATGTATCCTTTTACTTCGATAACGTCTACGTCGCTATTCGGGAGTGGAGTCGCCATTTAACCACCCTATTAGCTCTCTTCGAGCGACTGCGCGAAAATGGCCTCACCATTGGCCTCAGCAAATGCCATTTTGCCCACGAAACCATAAAATACTTGGGTTTCAAAATAGGACAAAGCCAGTTAGGTCCCCAAGAGGACAAGATTAAGGCAATCGCAGACATGCTCCTCCCGAATACTAAGAAGCAATTAAGATCATTCCTAGGATCAGCTTCTTACTATCGGCGATTTGTTCCGAATTTCACTGCAATTTCGGCGCCCCTCAGCTCCCTTTTAAAAAAGAATTCCCCCGATCGTCTACGTTGGAATGATGTCGCTGTTTCCCATTTTAATCAGCTCAAGAGTAAGCTCATTTCTGCCCCTATTTTAAAGTTGCCCAACCCGGAAAAACCCTTTGGGATTAAGACCGACGCGAGCAACGAGGGCATTGGAGGTGTACTCCTTCAATATGAGGATGACGGAACGAGTCATCCAGTTGCATATGCTAGTCGCCAATTATTACCACGCGAAAAGAGATAGGCCACTATAGAGAAGGAAGCTCTAGCAATTATCTGGGTTATTGACAGGTTTAAAATGCACTTGATAGGAAAAGAATTTCAGATAGGAACTGACCACCGCCCGTTGGCCTATATTCGGAATGTACGACAATCCAACGGCCGAATTATGCGCTGGAGTTTACTCTTGCAAGAGTACCAATTTAAGATAAATTATATAAAAGGTTCCGATAACCAGGTCGCTGACGCACTCAGTAAGAATGCGTTACCAAATAGTGTAGATTAATGGAATTCGTAGGATTAGGATCTGCATGTATGTATATACCGTCTTGTACGACTTAAATTAGATTCTCTTGTAATATAATTAGTTAATGTATATGTCTGAATTTTGTGGCTCAATTTCTTCTTTTTTTCTCGTATGTATATATATTTGTACCCATTAAATTACGTATGAATTATTTTGTCCCATATGTACCAATTTTATATCATTTCATTGCTCTATGTCCCTTTTATGATTAAGTTTGTATTAAAGGTTAGTTTCCCCTATAATCAAAAGATCAAAATAATCATATGTATTGAGGTAATACTAGCTTGGTGCATGAAGGTACGGTCGGTACAAGAAAACGAGTTCCCCACAACGGAGCTCTATCGTTGTCCCTTCTCTCCTTTTTTTTTGAAGTGACAACTTCCCCCGGAATGGAGGGGTGTGATAGAACGGTCTGAGGCCGCTTAATTTCAACTGCTAACAGATGTTGTTTAGAAACACGTTGCTACCCACGTGCATCTTCGCGCCGAAGCCGGGCGCCTCATCGCCACCTGAGTCAATATTTAAACAAGGAGGTTCATCCCCCCCCCCCCGTTTCGCCCCATGCGTCGATCTCGCCAGATTGAGTTAGGCTTATGGGCAGATAAGGTATGTTCTCAGGCGCGGCTGGGCATTTCCTCGAAGCCCCCCACTCCATTGCTCCCTACGCCAAGGGGATAGCTTCGACTACTTATACATTAGAATTTTTCAATAAGATCAGATCAGATCCAGATTATCTTCGTGAGACATCACGCTGATCTGGTCACACCTTGTGCGCCAGGGGCCCTCTACCACGAGATCCACTATTTTGTCCAGAAGAGGACAATATCCCTTGAGTGCCAAGGTTCGAGCCTTCAAGACGCCAAGTCCACAAGACCCCCTTTTTGTTCAGAAAGAGAACAACGTTAGAACATCTATTGTTCCTTGAGCCCGTAGACAAGAGACGGTTCTCACCCCCCCCCCCTGTTGTCTAGAAGAGAAAAACGTTAGAACAGCCATTGTTCTTCAAGCCCGTTCGTCAAGAAACGGTTCTCATTTCCAAGACGTTACGTCAGGATAATTTAATCCCCCCCCCCTTCAACCGGAACTCGGCAGCGGACCGAAGATTCCTTCGCGTCGCCTTCCTCTGCACAACAACTTGTAATTACGTAAGCTGAGCATTACCTTCGAGTATTTAACCTTTCGTCAAACCTACCATGTGCTTTAAATGGTTTAGCGATCCATTCCATCCCTTTAATTTTTATTTGTTTTACCTTTTTAAATCTCTCCCAAATCTTAATCCTCGGATTAGCCATATATTCCCACGACCCTTTCCATTCTCTGTTTATGTAAACATTTTCCGTTTTGTGTGTTGTTGATAGTTTATTTAATAAAACTCTATTTTATTAATGATAGCCATATTATTATCCTTGAGCTCAGTTCCACTTCTTAAGCATATTGAAGATAAATAACATCGGTCAACCAGTTAACCACGCACTCGAAATATAATTGAATCATTCCCACAACGAATAGTTATATATGGTATATCGTCGAGAGTCCATTCTACGACAATCAGCTTCCTTATGGGATGAATTAAAAATATATATATATATTATCTGGATTCTTTATTCCTATGTATTTATAGCTGGAATAAGCTTTGAATATGGTGAACAAGGAATATAACTTTTCTTCTTAAAACAACAATAATTTTCTGATTCTTCTGACTGATTTTTACACATTTTTTTTAATTTTATTTATAGAAAGGACAGAGAGGGATCGCTGTATGTGATACAGACGATCAGGTAATCAGAGAGGAGGGTTGCGGAAAACTTTTAAGAAAAGATAGCAAGAGTTGATAGGTCGGTGGCTATACACCGATGTGTGGTGGTATTGTGGCAGCGTTGGTCTCGTGGTTTGGACTGTACGAGGGTTGGAGGCAGGTCAAGAGCGAGAGTCTGTCTGTTCAGTTGGAAACGCGTTATTCATGATGCCTTCTGGTCATGCGAAGAACGGTACCGGTGGCGGGTGTTCATGGGCCGCGGGATATCGCGGCGCCATTGCGTACCTTCTTACGTGCAATGCAGTATATAATGGGTCTCTGGTGAGTTTTCCGAGTTGTTTTGTAAGTTTGGTGTGAGCGTAAGTGTTGAGGGGAGCTAATTTGTTGTTGTTGTGTAGTGCGGCCATTCTTGAGTACAACGGGGAGCGGCAAGCGTGCTTCAGAGCAGAGTTCTGAATGTGCTGAGCCTTCAGCTTCCACGTGTCGCTCACGGCTACGAGTGACAGTGGGGCGTGCGTGAGGATAGGTCGCACGAGTGCTTTTTATAGATGTAGTATTAGTCTTTTGCTCGCAGAGTAGAACCTACCCAGCAATGCGTTTGTTCGTGAGGCTCTTGCTTGTATTATGATTTGGTGTATATTGAACCTGAGGGTCTCGTCAAAAGTTACTTCAAAGATTTTGGTACGTTGAGTGTATTCGAGCCTTGTTGGGTTTAGGTAGTTCATGTCTGGTGTATGTGAGAAGATTTGTAGGTTGTGCATGAAGTGATCTCTAGCGCCGTAGAGTGTCATCTGTGTCTTCTGGGGATTCGTGTCAATCAGCCATTTAACCTCGTAATCTCTCTTGTAGTCTAGTATTGTTTGTGCGTGGAGCGCGATTTCTACTGGGCCTCGGCCGCTGACGAGAATGGAGTCGTCACCGGCGTAGGCCACTGAGTATGTGTGACGCAGTTTTCTGGTGGGCTTGGGGTGTCGTTTGTGAACATAATGTATAGTGTGGGTGCCAGTACGCTTCCTTGGGGAACGCCTGAGCGTGGTGTGAAGGGTCGTGAGATGGTATTATTGTATTTTATGTGGCAACTCCGTTCAGTGAGGTAGTGCAAGAGGAGCCTTCTGGTGCAGAGAGTTAACTCCGTATTGTTGGCGAGTTTCCAACGGAGTCCCTCGTGACACACTCTATCGAAGGCCTTCTCCACGTCCTTACTGATGGATAGAGTCTTTTGATATACCTGGCGGGTTTTTTTGTATTCTGTCGTTAACGATAGTCACCGCCGCCTGAGTGGACCGGCCTCTCCTAAACCCGTATTGATGGGGGGAGAAACAGTCCCTCTATTCCAGGAACTCCCGTAGGCGGCAGTTGACCATTCGTTCGAGTATTTTGACTAGGTGATCTAATAGAGCAATAGGCAGGTAGTTATTTGGGTGTCGTGTGTCTTTGTTTTGTTTGTGTAGGAGTATGTTGTGAGAGACTTTTAATATTTTAGGGAAGTGGCCTGAAGCTAGTGAGGCGTTGAATAGGTGTGTAAGTGTGTGGTATATGTTTGCGGGGAGGTTGTTTATAAGTGTGGCTGGTAGCCCGGAGGGGCCGGAGGTGCGTTTTAGTGTTGTTTTAATGTACTGTTTTGTTTTCTCGACGGTGATTGGAGTGGTTAATGTGGATGTGTAGTCGAGCAGTTCCATTCGTATCAGGGGGGCAGGCCTTAGCTCATGATCGTGGGCCCGACACCACTCCTGGATTTCCTGGAAGTGCTCCTGAGAGTGTGGTTTGGGTGGGTTGGGTGTATGTACCGTGTCCCAGTGTGACCTAAATACGTCGAGGGTGACGTTAGTGTCTGTGAGGTTGTTTACTTGGAGGGTGATGGGTTTGCATGGATCAGTGCCTAACATCCTTTTTACGTGCCGCCAGAAGAAGGAAGGGTCCGTGCAACGGGTGTCGTCCGCGATGCAGACGACCTCTCGCCACTGCAGGTTCCTGTCTAGCTGTACACACTGTAGGATGCGGGCACGTAAGTGATTTATGTTGTGTTGTCGTGGGCCTCTAGTGTAGTGATTATTGTACTGTGTGATGAAGCTCTGAGTGTGTATGGAGATGTGTAATGTTTTATGCAAGTGTAGTTTTTTGTGGTAAGTGTAGGTTGCGTGCAGCGGTTATGGTGTTTAGAATTGAGCACTAGTGGTCGTCTATTAGGTCTGGATTGGTGTCCTCCAGGTCGAGGTTTTTTGGCGTGTTTTCTGTTATGTGTCTGCTGAACTCTTCCCATTTTGTGTTTTTGTAATCGTAGAGAGGTGGTGTAGGCATGAGTATGGGAGATGTGGATATAATAAGGCATATCAGTATGTGGTCAGATAGTACGTGAGGACCGGGTGATATGTGTGTTTGGCTGCGTGTTGCGTGGTCGTTGCGGAAGACAACGTCCGGGGACGTGGAACCTCCACGAGGACCGAAGAATGTGGGGAAGGCAGGGCCGATGTGCTCGCAGCGATAGCGCCTCAAGGCACCGGCCAGGTATCTTCCCGTGTCATTCGAGTTGTTCGAAAGGAGTGTCGGGTGAAAGGCGTTCGACATGGTGTAAGGGTATATGTAGGTTAGGGCAGAGGAAAAGGGTGTGTGGACAGACAGCAGAGAGTAGACCAGTGGTGAAAAGAGAAAGAAGTGTGGAAGGGTGCAAAGTGATGCTAGAGCTTGGTGATCAGGCCTATCGCCTTTTAATTTTTTTTTAGTTTTGTAGTTCCATTGTTGTTTTTCATTTTGTTTATATATATATATATATATATATATATATATATATATATATATATATATATATATATATATATATATATATATATATATATATATATATATTAATATATAATATGCCGTTAAAGCCATTTGTCTTCAAATTAGTAATGTCTTTGGTTATGATGTGCGCATTTGCTGTTGTGTTGCTAATTGCATTCATAATTACTATTAATGTTTGCTTAGTGTCTTTGTTTTTTCTTATATTTTTTAATGTGTGTAGTTTGTGTATATTGTTTCTTCTTGGATGTCTTGTTCGGTGAGTTTCAGTTTTCATCGGTAGATTTTTGTCTTCATCGGCAGGTTTGTGTCTTCATCGGTGAGTTTTGTCGAAATCGGTGAGGTTTCACGGTTAGGTTAGCCTATCTTAGAGGGAGGGGGGGGAAAACGTCTTTCTCATCGTGCTTAGAACGGCACTTCTGCTCCACCAGCTAAACCCCCGGCAGAGCTTGGAAATCTGGCGCGACTTATTGCTTTTCTATTCTGCTTAATCATTTGGAAGATTTTATCGTCCCATTCACGGTTGACCTTTTCCAGCATATGCCTTGTCCGTTCTTCAATATTAACGTTAATGGGTCTTAAACCGCCTCCTGGTGCAGCTCTTCTTGACTTCTTCTTTCTATTCTGCCTGTACCTGTAATTAGGTACGCGAATTTATTCTGCACCACCTGTAGTCTCCTCTTCTGTGTCTTTGAGACACACGAGAGGGCGGGAGCCGGGTATAGCAACGTCGATCTTACTAATGCAGTGTAGATCTTTTTCTTGTTGCTTCGGCGAAGATTTCTTAACCTATATAAAGTCTTGACTGCAGCAGTGGCCTTGGTAATTCGTTCTTGGACGTGCTTTTTGTACCCGGTTGAGGTGATCTTCATGCCGAGTACATTGCACTGAGTGGTGTAGGGATATCGTCTATCCCCCACCCTAACGTCATGAAGTAGTCTCCTGCCTATGGGGACTACTTTGAACTTTTCCTGGTTGGTACGGATTTTCCACCGGGCCTCGTAGGTGTTAAGATTTTCTATTTCTGCTGCTGTCATTCGAGCTTGCCAAGGCGCATTCCTCCATGAACAAGTGATTATTTGGAGGAAATCATCGGCGAATTGAATGTTGAGGCAAGTGGGGCTTACAGGTGCTGGGACATCCGCGGTGTAAATCAAGTAGAGAGTGGTGGACAGGCATCCCATCCTTCCTGCTTGAGGCCCGCAGTCAGCGGAAACTTTGGTCCGTCCGTGTACCCTAAATTGATGTACGCCGCTCTCTCCATGACATAATCACAGAGAGTTCTTTCTAAGTTTTCACTTAGGCCCAGTCGTAAGATCTTGTACTGCATTCCCTGTTGCCACACCTTATCAAACACCTTCAATACATGCCGACAAACAATGTCCACGTAACTCTTTTCCCGTTTTGCTTGGGCTAGCTTTTTCGTGATGACGTTAATCGCTATCTCCGTACTTCACTTCCTCCTAAACCCGAATTGGTCTGGGTTGTATAGTGAGTTTTCCTCCAGGTGAGACACGAGTCTTTTGTTGAGGATCTTCTCGAAGAGCTTCCCGCTAAATTCCAGAAGTGAAATTGCCCGATAGCTCTCCTTCAACGTTGGGTTCTTTCCGTGCTTAGGCAAGATCATCTTAGTCGTTTTATAAGCATCCGGAAAGTATCCCGTGTTCAGACAGGAGTTATATATTCTTCTCATTCCTTCGATGACACTGGCTGGTGCCTTTTCAAAGTTAAGCTTTGTAATCCCCGATTGTCCTGGGGCTTTTTGTTGGAATGAGCGAAGCGCGCCGAGTAGTTCTTCTTCTGTAATCTCGGCGTCCCCGTCGTGCTGTCTATCTACCTTGTGGTGAGGGTTGCGTATTGTGTAGTTGTTCGCTAAGCTCGTCGATGATGTTGCTTTCGACTCTAGGTCATAGTCTTCGTTCTCCTCTTCAGTTATACTAAAGATCTTTTCCCAATAACTTCGGAATATTTCTTCAACTTTTTCCTCTTCTGTTTTGATGTTTCCATCAACTTAATGTAGCTCGATCTTATGCTTCTTCTTCTCAGTAGATCCTTTGAGATTTCGGATCTTTCTCCAAAATTCTTTGGGAGTCGTTTCGTGATCGAGGCTATCGATCGCGTCCTCCCATCTTCTATTCTGCTGTTCGAAGATCAACTGGTTTAATTCTTCTTTGATTTCTTTACTTCTCTGCATCGAGTGAACTGATGCATTCGCGATGTTGAGTTCATACATTAACTTCAGTTCACGGTATAATTCCTTCATATATCGGTCCACTCGTAGGTCGAGATGGTACTATATTCGGATTTAGGGATACAAGCCCTATGCGTCGATGAGTTGGTTATTCACGTCATCGAGTGCCTCATCGATCTCCTCGAGAATTGCTTCATCCAAGTTGGGCGGATCGTAGGCCTCGAGAAGGTGCGCGTACCGTGTCTAGTCTGCTCTTTTGTAGTTCTTCTTGACTACAGCTGGAACTTGTATAGGGTTCCTGTTGATAGTGAGTAGGATCCCTATATGGTCACTACATGGTACCTGGACTGGTTCCATGTAGTAATTGAACGGCAACTGACGATTCGCCAGACAAATGTATGGCTTTGTGGCACCTCGTGCTCTGACATAGGTGGGGAAGTCGGGGCCTATTCACTGGGCAATATTTCTGTCCAGCAACAGGTCCAGGCTTCTCCTTATACCGATGTAGGTCCTGTAACCGGATTCTCGGCATCTGGCGTTCAGATCCCCCATTAATATAGTGGGGGCTCTTCTGCCAAATAGGCCACTGAGAGTGTAAATTTGTAACACATCTCTCCATGGCGGTTGATATCCGGTAGCAATGACTAACTTTTCTAAGTCGAGTTCGACCTTAATCGCGGGGTAGGATTCTTCTAAGTTCCATATCTGCTTGTATTTAATCCCTTTCTTTATTGCAATGGCGTCTCCATCGTACCGCTCTTGCGAATAATTAGTGATCAAAACATCGTAGTACCAGATCTTCATTTCTGTTCTACGCGTGTCGATCCCGTGTTCTGAAAGCAGTATGATGTCTGCATCAATTTCTCTGAATACATTTCCGTAAAGAATTCTTTTCGTCGTCCAGCCGTTGGTGTTAATTTCCATTATCTTCAGTGCACCCCCCCCCCCTCCCTCCCGCGTTAAGGTCCCCCGCGAATTTCATCTAAGCTTAACACTATAACATTTCAACCAATCAGGCAACAGGATAGGTTTAAAGTGTTATGTACTAACGCTCCAACCGTTTACACATAAACACGGCCGAAGTCAGTTTTCCGAATTTTTTCTTTACTTATTTGCTGTATGTAGTGTCTACTATGTATTGGTTTATTTACGTGTAGCTGGCGTGTTTTTCTTATTGTTCGTGTTTCATTTGTTATTCGACTTATTTTTAGTTAAATCTTTGAGCATTCAAGCCTTTTAAAGCTTTTGGCTCGGCAATTTACCTATGTTGTTATCATGTTTGGTGTTATGGTTACTCTGTATTTGTTTCGTTTATACTGTGTTGTTTCTTGGGTATCTGTTATGTGTACATTGATGTAAGGTTTTCTTGTGTACAGTGTTTAGTACTTGGGAATCGGTTACGACGTGTGACTTTCCCACGCAATCGTGCAGGAATGCTTAGTCTGCCACATGTTCCCCGTACTTCCGGAATGGCATCATTTGTAAGAGTTAACCAGACCCTTCTTCCCAATTTCTGGGTGAAGATGTTGATGGGGTCCAGTTTCTTCCTTGTGTGGAGTTCCCTCTGACGGCGTTGGTCCCGGCTTCTGACCTTGTTAATCAGTAGGGATGCAGTGTTTTGAATTCGCTGCATTTTTCTCATTGAGAGGTTTCGTTGCCGCTTGAGTCACTACTGCGGGATAGATGAGCTTAACCCGGAAGTACATCAGGTATATCTTCCTGATGTTGGCACAGGAGATCCTGGCCCAACGTACCATCGTATTAAGAAGACTGGACCCGCTCTTCACAGAAAACACCTGTGAAGAGATAAACGAACTAACGGCGAAGCAAGAGTGAGCCTGCATCACAGCAGTCTACAAGTTCAGGAAAGGAAGCGGAATAGCGAAGGTAGTCTTAAGCAGCATCGCAATGGCAAATCGGGCAAAAAACGAGGGGCTGCTCGGCTTTTACTTTAAAGTAAGCCCCGAACAAATAGGGAAGGAAGAATATATCAACATCGACTGCTGCTTCAAGTGCTACGCAGTCGAACAGCACGCTACTAAGGACTGCACACCTACAGACCCTGCATGCTCCAAAGTCGTCAAAACCGGTATAGTATATGGTTATCCATGTGCTTTATTTTTCTATTAATAAATCAGCCTAAATAGCGTTTCGAAAACCATAACTATAAATTTGTTTGATCGAAGTTGTTTGCCGATAGTTTTAGGCCTAAGGCGACAGAGAAATAAATTTTGAAATAATGAACTTGGTTTTAAGAAAAACAATTAAACAAATATAGATATATTCATAGAATCAACGAATGTACAATGGGATTAGGTATACAATGTAAGATACTGTAATATATGATTTACAGTAAAATATTCGAAGAGAATTGAAGTATGTGAAATAAATATGGTGGAATAATATGGTGAAATAATATAGTAATGTAGCGAATAATATAGTAAATAATAGAGTGACTATGATGGACTGTGAATTAGGGGCTTTATATGAAGAAACCTGCGAGTCGACTAAGAAGGAATAGTGTGCTATTTTGTCGACATGGAAGCGTGTGTTTGTTTGTTTGTGTGTGAAATTTTAAGAGATTTTGTTTGGAACAGTATAACGTTAAATGAATTGACAAGTAAAATAAATGAATTAATTAATTATTAAGTTTTACATAAAAGGATTTAATTTACAAAAGTTAAGTAAAAATAATTGAAAGATTAAATTAACAAAGTTAAAGTAAAATAATTGAATGATTAAATTAACAAAGTTAAAGGAATGCATAATATGAATATTATATAATAATTGATGTATATACATATTTAAGTTTCCCAGGAGTTTTTTATTATAGGAATGCCCAGAGGCATTGCTATACCGGACACGGTTGGAAAGAGTGCAAGGTAAAGGTGCAAAAGTGCGTAAATTGTGGGGGTGACCACAGGGCTTTGGCCTTGAGGTGCCCCATCCGAAAAGAGGCGATCCGCAAAAAGCGGGAGGAAATCAAGAAGGAAAAATAAGAAAAGACAAAAACAACATACGCGGATACAGCAGCGAGAATGACCACCCTTGCACGAACAAACGCTACGAGGTTGGTCATGCCCAAGGAAGGGCAAGAAATCATGACCATGGTCATGTTAGCCCACATAGAAATCTTAGAAACCCCGGTCTTTTTCAACTCACCTCAACCTTCTTCTTGAGAAGAATGGCTGTAACGAGAAGGTCTGGTTTCCCGAAAACCCAGGCTCGGCGGGCCTTTTCAATCTCGAATTCATCGACGAACAAAAGAGGGCACCATCGAGTAATGGGGTAAAGGAAACCGCACAAGAAGAAAAGATGCAAACACCTTCGGAAGGAGAAGAAGAGAAAAACGGTGCAAGAAAGAAAAAGAAGAAGATTACAGAGAAGACCCCACAGCAAAATACTACGGACGAGGAAGAAGAGGAGGAAGAAAAATCCGAAGGGGTCCCCCTCACCGAGAAGAAGGAAATTCTCGAAAGAGGCCTCTTTTTCTAAGGGAAGGACGTGGGCCCCCGTGTTTTCGGTTCTCCCCTGTCCCTGGCCCCCAAAGACGATATGGAGTTACTCATTATCGGCCTAGCTGCTGGTAAGTACAAATGGACTTACGAGTGACCATACTCCAGGAAAGAAGTGGCGGCTCTACTCCTAAAATCTATAATGTCCATTAACCCAAGAGACGTCCATAATGTGAATATGACGACATTCAAGGCAATACGGAGTGGACAAAAAACATCAGGAATTAAATAGTGAATATGAACAATTAAAGTGAATAATAAAAGTGAATAAGTAAGCAAATAAATATACGGTAAATATGTAGACGAGCAGCCCGGCCGATAAGGTGTACTATTTCGTCCGTGTTCCAAAATGTTTCACGTTTTTGGAGTACATTTATAGGGGACGGCTTGTGTGTGTGGGGGGGGGGGGGGTAAACACGATGTGTCGACTGCACTACGGTGATCCAGAGTTTCATTAAATTGGGGGTCTGGGGGGCACAGCCCCCCCAGTATATAATTCTAATTGTTTATAGACTAATGTGCTAACGTTTACAGAGGTGAATGCTTTAACTACATCATGTCAGCGCCTTTAATCGTTTTGCGAATTATAATAGGGGTTAACATAACATAACATAACATAATTACACGGATGACAAAAGCCACAAGGGCCTATCAAAGGTCATCCGCCTCCGTCAAAACCCACCCACAAAAAGCACCATCACCAGGGGAAGACAAAATCAAAGTCCCCCACAATATAATATAACGGATGACAAAAGCCACAAGGGCTCATTATAGGTCATTCGAGTCAAGCGGCCTCTTTTTCAAGGCACCCAAACTCCCAGGAAAACTACATCCAGAGGATTGCATCCAGAAACAAGGGTATCACCAATCAAGGCTTGTCAAGAACTAAATCATGCAGCTATAGATATATACAAACAATATTAATATATACAAAACTTATGAGCCATAACAACCTTCCCTTCCCATAAACTCATCCAACCTACTCTTAAATACATTTAGATTTGGACTACCTACTACCCTCTGCGGCAATTTGTTCCAGAAGTCTACCACTCTATTGGTGAAAAAATATTTTCTCAAATCCAACCTACACCCTTGCTTTTTAATTTTCAAGTGGTGACCTCTAGTCCGATTTCCATCATCTAACTCAAAAAACTTGGGTTGGGAGTGTGGTATGACGTCACATATCATTGATTTGAATTTTTACTTTTTTGCCCACTTAATAGCGTTTTATTATCTTCCTCTGTAGTATTTTATTTGTAAATATATTTTTCCCGATTTTACTATTTTTATTACATAACATAACAAAACATAACATAATTACACGGATGACAAAAGCCACAAGGACCTATCAAAGGTCATCCGCCTCCTCAAAACCTTCTTTTATACATTTAAATGTAATTAGCTAGATCATTTAAAGGAACTACAACGCGCATGAATATTCAGACATGGGTGAACGATAATATTTACACAAAATAATTTTTCGCTAATCTACATGTTTACCAATATTCTAATCATATTTAGTGTAACTAATCTAATTTAGTGAAAATTAATCTAATGAAAATATTGTAGTAAATAATATAAATATAGCAAAAAGTGAAAAATTATATACAGTGATAGTAAATCGAATTTTAGTGTAAATGAATTTAATGAAAAATAATTTAGTGTTATATAACAAGCTGATTTAACTAATCATCAAGAATTACTAACAAGATTAAATGAGAAATTAAATTTAAAGTGAATTATAATAAACTAACTAATTAAATGAATTATAATAGCTATTAGCTTTATGTAAATATAACATTAATATTACGAATTTATAGTCAATTATCCTTAAACTTTTTTATATTAGAAGCCAGGTCAGAAAGCTGTCTCCATGGTAACATGCCACCGCACACAGAGAATTTTACCCAATAGTTGGAGTGCTTTTCTTGTCAATATGTTTGGCAGTAGTCTCTCAAAAGTTGAGTTATGTTAATATCGACAAATCAACAGGCTGGTACATAAGAGGGAGGTGTGGCTTAGTTAGACGAGGAACTTTGTAGGGCTTGGCTTAAATTGAATATATAACTGTGTGGAGCCAGAACAGAAAAGAATTAGATTACTGTTTTAGCAGTGGAGTTCCGTGTTAGCAGTGGAGTTCTTGTGTTAGCAGTGGAGTTCCCCAAGGATCTGTTTTGGGTCCCTTGCTATTCTTAATTTATATTAATGATCTTGACATAGGTATAAGTAGTGATCTGAGTAAATTTGCTGATGATACTAAGCTATTTAGAAAGTATCTCAATAGCTCTGGACAAGTTATATACTAGGTCATTGGAATATGGAGAAATACCCGATGATTGGAAGAGAGCGAATGTAGTCCCCATTTTCAAGAAGGGTAGTAAAGAGGATCCAAATAACTTTAGACCGGTTAGCCTAACTCCTGTAGTCTGTAAAATTCTTGAGAAAATAGTTAAAAAAGGGATTTGCCAACATCTAGAGATGGAGGGGTTAATCAGCGATGCTCAGCATGGGTTTAGATCAGGTAGATCATGTTTGACTAACTTACTAGACTTTCTGGAGTTTGTAACAGATCAAGTAGATAAGGGAGAGAATGTAGATATAATTTACTTAGATTTTAGTAAAGCATTTGATAAGGTACCACACAGGAGACTAGTTCATAAATTAAAAATGATTGGGATATTTGGGGGTGTTTCAAATTGGATAGCATCATTTAGTTCAGTGATCATTTAGTTCAAGAATTGACTGTTGGGGAAGCATTGGGAAATAGTGACCATCAGATAGTTCGTTTTAACTTGGGAATTGAGAAGGGTAAAATAACTGAGAATGCTGAAAAAGTTCCAAATTTTCATAAGGGAGATTATGTAAAACTTCGAAGCTTGCTAAATTTGGTAGACTGGGATATAGAATTCAGAGGTAAAAATGCTTATGGGATGTGGGATACTTTCAAGCATATAATAAATGTAGTCCAAGAACAATGTATCCCAATGAAGACCATTAGGAACAAAAGTAGGAAACCATTATGGTGGAATCAGGAGATAGCTAGAAAAATTTCAGAGAAGAAAAGGGCATATAAAAAATTACAGGTACAAAATAATATTCAAAATTTAAGTGATTATAGAATGGCTAGGAATGAGTTAAATAAGATTATAAAGAAGAACAAAAGGGTGTCAGAAATTAAATTAGCTCAGGATAGCAACAAAGATCCTAGAAAGTTCTTTAGTTACTATAAAATTAATAACAAGTGTGGCAGAGTTAAAATAGGACCTATCAAATATGAAGGGTTTGTGAGAGAAACTGATGAGGAAATAGTTGAGGTACTAAATGGTCATTTTGCATCAGTATTTACAAAAGAGAAACTAAATAGTCCTATGTATAGTACTCATAGGTCAGGAAAAGAGGTGTTTACTAACATTTGTGTGGATCGGAGGATGATAAAAGGACTAATAGGTGATTTAGATACTACCAAGGCCTCCGGCCCTGATAATATTCATTCTAGGATACTTAAAGAAGGGGTAGAAAGTATCTCAATAGCTCTGGACAAGTTATATACTAGGTCATTGGAATATGGAGAAATACCCGATGATTGGAAGAGAGCAAATGTAGTCCCCATTTTCAAGAAGGGTAGTAAAGAGGATCCAAATAACTTTAGACCGGTTAGCCTAACTCCTGTAGTCTGTAAAATTCTTGAGAAAATAGTTAAAAAAGGGATTTGCCAACATCTAGAGAGGGAGGGGTTAATCAGCGATGCTCAGCATGGGTTTAGATCAGGTAGATCATGTTTGACTAACTTACTAGACTTTCTGGAGTTTGTAACAGATCAAGTAGATAAGGGAGAGAATGTAGATATAATTTACTTAGATTTTAGTAAAGCATTTGATAAGGTACCACATAGGAGACTAGTTCATAAATTAAAAATGATTGGGATATGTGGGGGTGTTTCAAATTGGATAGCTGAGTGGCTGAAAGACAGGAAGCAAAGGGTAGTGCTAAATGGTGTAAAGTCAGAGTGGAGGGATGTTATCAGTGGGGTTCCTCAGGGATCAGTTCTCGGTCCATTATTATTTGTCATCTATATAAACGATCTTGGGGAGGCAGTTAATAATAAAGTGTCAATTTTTGCGGATGATACCAAATTAGCAGCTGTAGTTAAAGATATTGATGATAATTTTAAAGTGCAGGGGGACTTAAATAAATTGTTATCCTGGGCACATAAGTGGCAAATGACTTTCAACCTTGATAAGTGCAAAGTTATTAACATGGGAAAAGATAATAGAGAATTTAACTATGAAATGGATGGGCATTGGCTCAGCTCAGTAGAGGATGAGAAAGATCTAGGAGTAGTAATAGATAAGTCATTAAGGTTTTCTAAGCAGTGTATTAACATAACATAACATAACATAATTTAACGGATGACAAAAGCCACAAGGGCCTATCAAAGGTCATCCGTATCCATCAAATCCCACCCATATAATGCATCCATAGGATTTTGTCAGATCATGCAGCTACAATATACAATTTAACAATCCATAGGAATGTCCAACCATGCATCTACAATATATAATTTAAAGCCTCCATAGGAGTCTGTCAAAAACAAAATCAAAATCCCCCAAAATATACAATAAAAAGAAACTGCATCCACAGGAATGAGTCAAGAAACATATCCACATACCAAAAAGTAAGAAATTAACCCTCCATCCCCATATAATCATCTAATCTGCGCTTGAAAACATTCAAGTTTGGGCTGTCTACAGTCTCAGGTGGCAAACTATTCCAATAATCTACCACTCTGTTAGTGAAAAAATATTTTCTAACATCCAGTCTGCACCTCTGTTTTTTAATCTTTAAGTGGTGGCCTCTAGTTCTATTACTACCTTCTAACTCAAATAACTTGCTGAAATCTAATTTATCCATCCCAGAAAAGATTTTAAAAAGCTCAATCATATCTCCCCTCACACACCTTCTTTCAAATGAAAACATATTTAATACCCTCAGTCTATCTTCATATTCAAGGTGCTTCAGGGATGGTATTATTTTTGTTGCCCTCCTTTGTACTGACTCTAATAAGTTTATATCATGTCTAAAATGTGGTGACCATGCCTGTATACAGTACTCTAAATGTGGCCTGACATAAGAGTTGTATAGTTTAAGGATGACCTCCTTACTCTTGTAGCTAACATTTCTTTTAATGTAACCTAGTACCCTATTTGCTCTATTTTTTGCCTCAATACACTGCTTTGAAAATTTCAGTGACCTATCTACTACCACTCCTAAGTCTTTCTCATCTTCAACTGAATTAAGCCAATATCCATCCATCTCATAGCTAAATTCCCTATTATCTCTCCCCATGTTAATAACTTTGCATTTATTAAGGTTAAAAGTCATCTGCCACTTCTGAGCCCAAGCTAACAGCTTATCTAAGTCACCCTGCAAGAAATAGGGCAAATAGAGTGCTGGGTTTTATTAAGAGAAATGTCAGTTACAAAAGTAAGGAGGTTATTCTTAAACTCTATAACTCTTATGTTAGGCCACATCTAGAGTACTGTATACAGGCATGGTCCCCACATTTTAGACACGATATTAACCTTCTTGAGTCAGTGCAACGGAGGGCAACAAAGATTATTCCTTCCCTGAGGCACCTTGAATATGAAGATAGACTGAGGGTATTAAATATGTTCTCGTTCGAAAGGAGGTGTGTGAGAGGGGATATGATTGAGCTGTTTAAAATTTTTTCCGGGATAGATAAATTGGATGTTAGCAAGTTTTTTGAGTTAGATGATGGAAATCGGACTAGAGGTCACCACTTGAAAATTAAAAAGCAAGGGTGTAGGTTGGATTTAAGAAAATATTTTTTCACCAATAGAGTGGTAGACTTTTGGAACAAATTGCCGCAGAGGGTAGTAGGTAGTCCAAATCTAAATGTATTTAAGAGTAGGTTGGATGAGTTTATGGGAAGGGAAGGTTGTAATGGTTCCTAAGTTTTGTATATATTAATATTGTTTGTATATATCTATAGCTGCATGATTTAGTTCTTGACAAGCCTTGATTGGTGATACCCTTGTTTCTGGATGCAATCTTCTGGATGTAGTTTTCCTGGGAGTTTGGGTGCCTTGAAAAAGAGGCCGCTTGACTCGGATGACCTATGATGAGCCCTTGTGGCTTTTGTCATCCGTTATATTATATTGTGGGGGACTTTGATTTTGTCTTCCCCTGGTGATGGTGCTTTTTGTGGGTGGGTTTTGACGGAGTCGGATGACCTTTGATAGGCCCTTGTGGCTTTTGTCATCCGTGTAATTATGTTATGTTATGTTATGTTATAGCTGAGTGGCTGAAAGACAGGAAGCAAAGGGTAGTGCTAAATGGTGTAAAGTCAGAGTGGAGGGATGTTATCAGTGGGGTTCCTCAGGGATCAGTTCTCGGTCCATTATTATTTGTCATTTATATAAATGATCTTGGGGAGGCAGTTAATAATAAAGTGTCAATTTTTGCGGATGATACCAAATTAGCAGCTATAGTTAAAGATATTGATGATAATTTTAAAGTGCAGGGGGATTTAAATAAATTGTTATCCTGGGCACATAAGTGGCAAATGACTTTCAACCTTGATAAGTGCAAAGTTATTAACATGGGAAAAGATAATAGAGAATTTAACTATGAAATGGATGGGCATTGGCTCAGCTCAGTAGAGGATGAGAAAGATCTAGGAGTAGTAATAGATAAGTCATTAAGGTTTTCTAAGCAGTGTATTGAAGCAAGAAATAGGGCAAATAGAGTGCTGGGTTTCATTAAGAGAAATGTCAGTTACAAAAGTAAGGAGGTTATTCTTAAAAACTATAACTCTTATGTTAGGCCACATCTAGAGTACTGTATACAGGCATGGTCCCCACATTTTAGACACAATATTAACCTTCTCGAGTCAGTGCAACGGAGGGCAACAAAGATTATTCCTTCCCTGAGGCACCTTGAATATATAGATAGACTGAGGGTATTAAATATGTTCTCGTTCGAAAGGAGGTGTGTGAGAGGGGATATGATTGAGCTCTTTAAAATTTTTTGGGGGATAGATAAATTGGATGTTAGCAAGTTTTTTGAGTTAGATGATGGAAATCGGACTAGAGGTCATAACATAACATAACATAATTACACGGATGACAAAAGCCACAAGGGCCTATCAAAGGTCATCCGCCTCCATCAAAACCCACCCACAAAAAGCACCATCACCAGGGGAAGACAAAATCAAAGTCCCCCACAATATAATATAACGGATGACAAAAGCCACAAGGGCTCATCATAGGTCATCCGAGTCAAGCGGCCTCTTTTTCAAGGCACCCAAACTCCCAGGAAAACTACATCCAGAGGATTGCATCCAGAAACAAGGGTATTACCAATCAAGGCTTGTCAAGAACTAAATCATGCAGCTATAGATATATACAAACAATATTAATATATACAAAACTTTTCAAGGTCACCACTTGAAAATTAAAAAGCAAGGGTGTAGGTTAGATTTAAGAAAATATTTTTTCACCTATAGAGTGGTAGACTTCTGGAACAAATTGCCGCAGAGGGTAGTAGGTAGTCCAAATCTAAATGTATTTAAGAGTAGGTTGGATGAGTTTATGGGAAGGGAAGGTTGTGATGGTTCCTAAGTTTTGTATATATTAATATTGTTTGTATATATCTATAGTTGCATGATTTAGTTCTTGACAAGCCTTGATTGGTGATACCCTTGTTTCTGGATGCAATCCTCTGGATGTAGTTTTCCTGGGAGTTCGGGTGCCTTAAAAAAGAGGCCTTTTGACTCGGATGACCTATGATGAGCCCTTGTGGCTTTTGTCATCTGTTATATTATATTGTGGGGGACTTTGATTTTGTCTTCCCCTGGTGATGGTGCTTTTTGTGGGTGGGTTTTGACGGAGGCGGATGACCTTTGATAGGCCCTTGTGGCTTTTGTCATCCGTGTAATTATGTTATGTTATGTTAGGTAGGGCCATTAGGGCTGATTCTGATGGTGTTGTAATGCAGGAGGAATTGACCATTCTGTCCAATTGGGCCGAGAAATGACAAATGAAGTTTAACATAGACAAATGTAGTGTACTTAGTATAGGTAGAAATAATCCATTGAATAGTTATGAATTAAATGGGAGGATTGATTGTGAGAGGGACTTGGGTATTTTGGTAAGTTCAGACCTTCGTCCTAGAAAGCAATGCCTAAATGCTAAGAATAAAGCTAATAGGATATTGGTATTCATTAGGAGGAGTGTAAGCAATAAGAGTGCTGAAGTCATTCTAAAACTGTATCTGGCGCTAGTTAGGCCTCATCTAGACTATGCAGTACAATTTTGGTCACCATATTATAGGAAGGATATTGATTTTGTACCTCTTATAACTCACATGAACCCACCTTCTTTACATCATTTACTCCCACATGCATAATCACAACCGCATCCCCCTCACACTCAGACACCAGACTATCATACCTCAGACACATCATTTACACCAGCACCCAGCTAACAAACTCGCTCCCTTCCATTTGCTTGCACTCAACTTCCTATCTAAATATCTAATCTGAAAGTCGCCCATCACAAGCACCTCAGTCATCTTCCTAGTCCCCCTAGGCTTAGCATTACCCTCCTTCATGTTCTCATTCAAACTACCACTTATTTTGCTTTCTGCCACAACCACATCAGACAAATGATTGATTGTTGCGAACGTCGGTAGCGATCGGACATGTTCTCTGAGAACTCTCTATTCAGTGACGTTTTTTCATTTTTGATTTTTCGGTGTAATATAGTTAAGTTCGGGAAGATAGTTAACTTTGAGTATTAGACATAATATTAAAGGAATTTTAAATTATATTTTGAAAAGTTTCTCAGTATGGCTGTTGCTTTGGATGATGTGAGTGTGCCTTTTAATGTAAGCAGTGTGTATGTAGTTTGTGATTTTTGTGGTGTTGAAAGAAGAGCAAATGTATCTGAATGCCCGGCTTGTTATGTTACTAGTGCAAATGTGGCTTTGGTAGAGGAGGTGAGTCGGTTGCGTGATGAGCGCAAGAGATTAAGTGAGATGGTGAATGAAGTGAGAAAGGATGCGAGTGTACGCAAGAAGAATGTGGCTGGGACTAGGAGGGTGGAAGGTAGGCCTAGACTAGGGACTGGAGAGAAAGTGACTGATGTGTGTGAATATGGATAGAATAGATAGATTAGGACAAGTTAGGTATGTGAGTAAGAGGGACATGGAACCTGTTAGGTTGACTAACAGATTCAATGCCCTGAGAGAGGAAGAGGTTGAAAGTGATTTGTTTGATGTGGTTGTGGCAGAAAGTGAAATAAGTGGTAGTTTGAAAGAGAACAGGAGGGAAGGTAATGCTAGGCCTAGGGAGACTTATCTTCTATGTGTAACCTTATCAAATGATTTGCTGAAATGTCTTTTTTAGCAACTCAGAAAAGCCCAGAGTGCTTTGAGCATTAGAATCTTCACACCCTGGTATTTGTGACACCAAGCTTACTGCAAGCTGGGTGATTGTTGGGATTATCTGCTGCTGGGTTCTTGGATATTTGGGAATTGCAGGGAATGAGGGTGCCAAAGACAGGATGTGGTAACCAGACCAGTGTTTCACTCTTGTTCACATGAACTACATGACAGGAATCAGGGCAGCTACTCCTGGATGTATGAGGATGGGAGATGGCTGGAGGCAAGTTAAATTTGTGTGCAATTGCACTACAACAGTTTTCATAGACATACCCCTAATGCAGCAATGGCTTCAGGCTGCTTTGTAATCTTAGACTTGGGCACACTCCAGGACACAGCCCCATTTGATGTAGCCATTTCCTGCACCTTACTGCAATGACTGCATGGTTCCCCAGACTATTGGTTATATGTGTTGAATATCCATCTGGGTGATCTCTCACATTATCTGTACATGAACAAGTGGGGTTGGTACTGCTTGTTCCTTGTAACCATAACAGGTTTGTTTGCACAGACTTGTGGACTGACTTTATTTTTACTCTGCTCTTTACTCTTCCTCTTCAACTGGTTCAAAGTTTTGCAGCCACTTGCTCTTCACTGGCAGGGACAATTGCTCTTGTGCAATGGCTCCCCATTTGACAGAAATATCTTTAAGATCCTGCTTACATAAAAGTAGTCTTCATAGACTATCCAAGTGGCTGAAAACCCTAAGTTCAGGCTCTACCCATAACCCGATTGCTCCTTGTGGTTGTCTGTGCCTTATGGGAGATTATGCTTTCTCCATATTTGTTCCTGGGATGTGGACTTGTGTACCTGCCCAAACACTAAACCCCCCTCCCTCAGTTCCTTGAAGACCTGCCTCTTCATATATTTTCCTTAAGTGATAATCATATCCTCTATGAAAGCCATGTAAAAATTTATCATAATCTTAATGACAGAGGTGATGCCTCTTTATTTTTGCTTTAGTTTTAAAAAAAAATGACATGTAATAAGTAACATTATATATTGATGGCATTTTTTTATTACAGTGATGAAGAAATATTGATCAGAAATCTTTGTAATATACATTCATCCATTACCCTACCTCTGATTTGTTGTGGTAATCATTAAAATGTCATCCTCACAGGCTGGAATCATGCTTAAAGACTCTGACCCACAAAAAGGTGGGTGTTTTAGGGGAGGGGGGGGCTTTCAATAATTTAGAACTAGAATGGTTAATCCTGCTTCAATGGGATTTTGCCATTACTATTGTCACCAGAGTTAACAAATGCAAGAGTTTGAGTAAGTTATCCTATGCATCCCTTCTCACTTGTGGCAGAGATCCCCTGACCAGATGATGAAATTTATAAAGATCAGACCGACATTTGCTGGTCTCTGGGGCTAGTCATTTTAGGGATGAAGGTGTGAGGTAGTATTGTTTGAGATGTCAACTAAGGAGCTAGTGAGCAGAGAACCCTTCAGAACCATGAGGGATGCCCATTCCTCTTTGGGTGATGGCATAATTGTTTTGGTAGGTTCCATGGTGGAATATTGGAAATGTGTAAAAGATAGCACTGTTTGGCTATGGTTGCGTGTGTGATGTTCAAGGAGCTACCTGCTTCCACAGGGGTGGGTTTAGTATACCTGCCAATAGGTAGCTAGCTCCCTTCCATGCACTGTAGTCTTTTGTCTGCTCTCATTGGGTTGGGACTTGATACCTAGGCATTTGATATAAAACGCCTCTGCAAAGAGGTTAATTTGAGTGCCAGTTGTTTTGATCACATGGTCCTTGTTTTATCCTAATTTTTAGGCGGGTTAAATTTCATCTTTCCACTTAACTAAATTGATAACAAACTAAGTAAAGATGATGCAGGTACATCTTTCATTTAGACTAGAAGAATCTTTCATAGTGTGTAAACAAATTAGTCATTTGATTAGCTAATTGCTTGCAAAGAATAATTTCCTTCCTCTCCAAACACTCCACCTGACATGGTATAGAACACCCAAACCTTCATCTTAACTTGATTTCAACCACTGTCAAGTATAGAAGGGACCTTTGATCTTCAGAAAGACTTAAAAAGCTAGATATTGGGTAGAGGTGTGGCAGATGAAATTTAATGCAAGTCTGTTTATGCATATGGCTGTTTAAGAGTTGAAGAGAAGGATTTAACACTTAACCTGAGAGATCAGAAGGTACCCCAGTATTTTGAAGCCAGAAACAAATCTAACTAAATATCGGGTCATATAAAGATATAAATACAGATTATTCGTGCATACAGACTTGTGGCCTATAGGCCTTTTCTCCACTTTATTTGACTGTTTTTTTAGGTTTTTTTTCAGGGTAGCATTTTTCCTGTGCTGGGGGAGGCGTGACAACCTCCGGTGCAGGAGGGCGCTGCTATTTTGCCTTTTCTTATTTTTTAGCCTTTGTCCTTTTTTAGCGTTATTTGTAATGAATATTATTTGTTTTGTCATTGGCTTTTTAGTAAAGCCTAGTAGTAAGCTGTGTTGTGTACATAGACTTATGCCCAACTAGGCAAGCGCCAGATGGGCTCTTCCCATCCCCCCTTAAGCCTTTTGCCAGACTGTAATAGTATTAAGAAGGTTTATTATACACCTAAGCTTATCCAAGGAGTCGGCTTGGATAGGTTAAAGTTCCAAATGTTTTCTAATAGTTATAGATTGGTTAAGGGGGGAATATGGTTAATGTTTTAAGTTTTGACAGATTCAGATGAAAATACCTTTCTAAAATTTTTTTCAGGTATCTGGTGGTAAGAGGAGACAAGGGGTCATGATAGGAAATTTAGGATGAAACGGTTCAGGCTTCATATTTAGAAAAACTAGTCAAAAAGTTGTAAATCTTTTGAATAGTTAGCACAAATTAGATTTAGATATAATTATCTGATGTGAGTAGGTATGTTCAATTTTATTTTACTCATTTTTCATTCCATTTATGAATTGACATCTTTCAGATGCATTTTATTTTGGTTTAATATCATAATTGATTACCTCCTGTAGATGTGAGGTGGCTGTTGGAAATTTGGTGGTTGGTGTATCTGGCAGATGGTTCACCTAGATAGGCTTCAGTGGCTTTTAGGGAACTAGACATTCCTATGTTCTAAAGTCAAAACTGTCATATCTAATCTATTTGTCATGGTTGTTGCAGACACAATTTGAAAGGCTTGACTGACTATTATTCCCAATTGTTTTTAATTAGAGCTAATAATTTGTTTTTAATTTTCAGTTGATCTTGTTGAATCCAGTCAAAAACCATGTGGGGTGGAGTTAGTAAATCCATATCGTACTAACAAATTTGATGCAAATGACTTAGTTTCTCTTGCACAGCAGATCCAAAAGGTGAGTGGCATAAATCTCCTTAGTTTCCCTGAAATATTATTTTCATTTCTTTTTTGGGTGAAGGGCACCACTTTAGTTGTTTTGACATGAACCAGTAAGCAGAGAAACCTTTGACTTGTGTGACTATAGATACCCCTTGAGCGCATTTGGAACAAGACATACAAAAGGGAAGTTTAAATGGTCATACTTTTTCCAAACAATAAATCTCTCAAAAAATAAAGATGTAGCTTTAATTGTATGTTAGGATGAACTTATCAAAGTTTTGAAGCATGTCCACCTCTCTGTGTTTTATTTAATGAAAAGACTCATGTAAGTCTCAAAAATCTGGAAAGTTCTCATAGGACCCCTTTACATCAACGAGCATGTGCTCGTTGAAGGCTGAACTGCATTCTGCTGTTTGTGCATGAATGCCACACATGATCTGACTTAGGTGAGCAAGTCATGGCCATTTTGTTAGATGGACAAATGGCATCCTCCCATATCCTTGGTGAATGTCTACCCTGTTTGTTTTTTTTGGCAAATTGGGAAGTAATTACCCTAGCATGATTTTGGCTAATTTTTTTAATTCTTGCATTTGCAACTTGATGGAGAACTTGGTTAATGTTAAGCTAGCTTATTTCTTCAACAGCTGAGGCCACTTGTCTCTTGCATGCTGTAGCTTTTGCAAGATCAGCTACATCTGATGCTTTATTCCAACTGAAATGCTATCCGAAGGATTTCTTCGTAAATAGAACAAATATGATTTGGAGAAGCCTGATGATACTGCATGCAGATACGGTATCATGGACACTCCACATCATGTGGGTGAAGGCATCCTCCCAATTGTTGAGTTTCTGTGAGTGTTAATTCCACCTATTGGTAAAGGGGAGTTCTCTCCAGTGTAATATGTCAGGAAAAGGTTGTCCTGTGGAAAGTGTCCTCAGTGTTGCTCATTGTGCCTTGATCATCAATGCTATCAGCCTAGTGCTGCCCGGAAGTTCTCGCTACCCTACTTGGACAACCTTTTTGCTCCAGCCCAGATAACTAGTCTGGGGCATTCTCTTAACAGCCTCTGAGATGGCTCTCTTATGTCAAAGTGCACAAGTTTTCCTCTTCTTTGACCAAGACTAAGGTGGGGCACTTGTGCCACCATCCACAGCCTCACCCTGACCCGAACTTCTTCCTAAATTGGGCTTGCATGGGTGTGGTAGTCTTACTTTTCCTTTGGTCATGGGGGGAGGGTCTTTTCTTGATACCTCTGCTGTGGATTTTATTCATTCACTGGCATTCAGTACATGGAGGTGCTGATAAGTCTACTCTTTTAACTGATCCTTTGTTCATTTTCGGCTTTACTAAGTTCTATACTGCTGAACATAAATTACAGGAGGTGGACATAATCCAGCACAATGGTCTGTTTGGTAACTGATGCCTTCTGTAGTTTCCTTGTAAAGACTCCTTGTTAATGGCATTGCCTCTGCTCCCCAAGCTTTCACAGTGCAGGTAGTATGTATTGCACTCTGCCCCTTTTGGAGTACACTTAGTTTCTCACTATATCTGTGTCAGTGTATACAGATGTTTCCGAATCCAAAGAGGGTCGGCTTTTACACCTCCCCTTGTTTGAAGGTGGCAGGGCTCTTGTTGGAGTTGCATCTGTCATGGCTGAGCAGGTTGCAATATTTGGCTTGGTATGCCCTCTTCAAAGACCAGTGTGATTTATAGCAACTGGCACAGGGTCTCCTGAGCACCCTCAAGGTATTGGAATCTTTTGCACCCTTTTGTATGTACTATCTGCCATGCAAGCTGTGAGGCTGTAAAGATTGTCTTCTGCCCACTTCCTTGAAATCTAGTGAGTGCATGGCATAAGAGCACGCTCCATTCTTTAAACAATGGGTGACCGGGACCAGCATTTCACTCTTCCCCACTCTCAATAAATGGCAGGAATCAGGCTACATGGCAAGGAAGATGGTTAACAGGAATCTAAAGTTGCATGCAATTGCATCTTCTCCATGGACCTACCCTCCTCACTCACTTGGAGATCATTTTCTGTCACAGATTTGTAAGATGCAGCACCATTTGATGGAGTACTCCCTTGAACTTTATTGTGATGACTACTTGGTCCTGCATACTGTCCAGCTCATTCTTATACAGTCTTGACTTAACAGGAAGACGCATCTTGCAGAATAGTGTGTTCGACCTTCTTGGGGGACACATCCTCTCATGCTTGGTGTGTGCCAGTGCACATGGAATGGCTCGGCCCCAGGAAGGGTGTAGGCTTCTACACCCGTATCCCTGCTGATTGAAGTCAGGCATTGAATCGGCCTTCACTGGAGAGCTGGTTGCAATACAGTGCTCCGTACACTAGATAAAGTGGCATGTCTGGTTCTCACAGTGAATTGTGATCTTTAACGACGTCAGGGGACTCCTCTTTGTACCCTGTTGCACTTGGTACATGCACGAGCCCCACATCCTTGCAGCTTAAGAGTTTATTAGGGAAGCACCCTCCATGGCTTGTTGTGAACCCTCTGATGGGGCCTGGAAAAGTGGTTGGTGTGCTTTCCCCTATCCTCCACTTGGCACTACTTTTATTATTATTATTATAATTCTTATTTATTAAATATTTTGTATTACTATATTTATATTCATTAGTATTAATATATTATTTATGAACTACAATTGTGTATTATCACGTAATAATGTCTCGGTGGACTCTATGCCATCCTGAGATCACTTGTCACCAGGTTATGATGATAATAGGTGATTACCCACCCTACTGGGTAGTGGACCCACCTAATCAGTACTTTATTACCCCTCCTATCCCTTACTAGGAGGATGGCATCAAGGAAGCTTTGGCTCCTACACTCCCACCCAAGGCTGGGCTGGTTGGCTCGGTGAGGATATATCTTCCAAAGGAGGGACTCCAGCCTGGCAAAGTTTGGAGGAGGAGAACGGAACTCTCATAGCAAACCCAACCTCTCCGGATAAGTCCTTGAAGGAGATGGCGTCTAGAGTTTTGCCTCGGGAGTGTATGGCCATTCCCTTGAGGCCCTCTTTAAAGAGGGCCTCTCCGAATTAGGCTTTGAGGTCGTATTCCTTCAATGGAATGGCCGTGTACTCCAGGCCAACTGGGAGGATAGCAGAGGCTCTTCTCCCATTTTTCCTTGACTATCCTTTTGCAGGGAAACCATTCTGGCCACTTACTCCCTGCCCACCCTTACAGGGTATTGTGGCAGCAGGGACCCAGGAGCTGCACTCACAATCCCTGCCGCTCCAACAGACGCCTGGGTGTTTGAGGGGGGGATGATAATAGAGGGATTAATCTAATTATTACTTTATTTAAAAGACTCAAATGATAAGAAACAAATACAAACCCCAAACGGTCGTAATACTGTATGTACAAAAGCCCAAATATATACAGCCTTAAAATATATATCGACCAACGAAAATTAAAGATCACACAAAAAAATGTATGTACAGTAAACTAACCATATAGGGCCTTATAATATATATCTATTCCTACTATTAGCCAATGGCAAAATACAATAAAGTGTATGCATTATATATTTATATATATATATATATATATAATTGCCGCATTACTCTAATAACTGCTACCAGTAAGGGCGAGGGGAGAGATAAAGGTAGACAGGCTCACTTTCTTCTAGGAATTCCTGGGGTTTTCAGTGATCAGGAAACTGGGACAAGTGGGTCCCAACCACTTTGTAGAGACTGGGAGGTGCTAGTTCCAACCACCCGCTCTTCGGGACGGTCCTTTCTCAGTTACCCAGAATGTGAGTCAAGGCTGACTGCTGCTGTCTGTTGGATGCAGATAGACTGGCCAATGCCAAGGAGTTGAAAAGGAGAAGGCATCTTCAGACACAGATTCACTACCACATTCTAAATAAATGCCATACATACACACCCCTTATTCACACTGACTCTTACCTGGATGACTGTCCAGCTTCCTCTTCTTTCTCAGTATTTCGGATGATTTCCTCACTTTACTAGTACATGGTCACCCCAAGAAAAACGGGGCCCCAACTTTCGATAGGCCTAATTTCCTAATTTTCTGCAAAGATTGAATGAAACTTTGGTGATAACTAGTTTATTGTGTTTAAAAACATCATATCAAAACAAGTCTGGATTTTTCTTCTTTATTCTAGAGCACATGTTTGAGATAACCTCCATTTAGCTCTGTGCATTTCTTGAGGTGCAGCACAAAGTTGTCCATGACGTCCTTACAAACCGACCGACTAATGGCTCTGATCTCCTCTCTGATGGCTTCCTTGAGTTCCGTGGTTCTGGGTCTCCCTGCGTACACTCTGTCTTTAAGGTAGCCCCAGAGAAAGAAATCTGGGGCGCTAAGGTCTGGGCTGTGAGGTGCCCACTCAAAATCAGTCTTGAGACTGATCACACGGCCACCAAATTTTCTTTCAGCCAATCTCTGGACAGGTTTGAAGTGTGAGAGCTTGCTCAATCTTGCTGGAACCAGAACTTTCCCATAAGCGACGAGAACAGGGTCTGCAGCTCCCTCTTGAAGGTTTTGAGGACCTCAACATACCGCTCCTTGGTCACTGTCACTGTCGTGCCAGATTCCTCGAAGAAGAATGTCCTTATGATGCCTCTGGCTGAGATTGCAGTCCATACCGTGCACTTAAGGGAGTGTAGGGGCTTGGTGGCTACCTCATTTGGTCTGGAGGTCCCCCAGAAGACATTTGTCTTCGAGTTTACCTTTCCTTCAAGATAGAAGTGAGCTTCATCTGAGGTCCAAAGGAGGTTAAGGAAAGTTGGGGTCTCCTGAATCTTCTCCAGTATCTTGACTGCCATAGCCTTTCTCTGCTCCTTGTCTGAGGTTGTAAGGGTCTGCTTAGTCTGTATTCTGTATGGGTAGGCCTTTACATCCATTACTAGTACTCTCCTACAAGTATCGCAGGATATACCGAGGGACTAACTTCCCTTGTGCACAGAGCCTTTTGGACTCTGCTGAACTGACTCTCTCACGCTCTCGACCAGCTCAGCTGTACGCTTCCTGGGGCGTCTTGAATAGCTTAGACGGTTGTCACTGGCTGCATTGAGGTTCTCCACTGTCCCATAATTCTCGAAGTGTTCCACCCAGTCCTGAATTTTGCTCTTGGAGGGGGCTTTTTCACATTCGAACTGATGCACGAAAGTGTCCTACACTTTATTGAACGAGCCTGTCATGAGTAATGTTTGACGCAGTATATTCTTTGCTGGAACTTCCATTGAGATATAGTTGTTTACAGGCGTTACCTCTCCCATGTCTTGCAAAGTAAGTGCGATTAGTGAATGAATGAAGGAGATATCAAATATGTTCTCAAAAAAATTTGGTTGGCATGTGAAAAAGTTTTGTTAGATATTTGGCCGATTTTGGCACACACTCTCAAAAAGGTTGCCCACCCCTGCTCTAGAGGTTCAAAGGAACTGAATCTCACATTATAATCATTTAATAACCCTGGTTATCGAATCAGTATTCGGAACCTAATTCCGTCTTATTCTTGTATATATACGTAGGTGAGTCAAAAAGTTCTCAGACAAATGCCAGATTATTGAAATGTTCGATTTTGTACAAGTAAATACAGGGTCAAACACGACTTTCATGTTTTCTGAACAATTCCTACAAAATTCGTCATTCAATTTGTCGAGACTCTTTGTATTAGATGTGCTTCAAAAAGGTTACTTTTTTGAACCCATAAAATGGCAAATTTTGAGATAAGAGCGAACATTAAATTCCTGACTAAACTTGATTGGAAGCCTGTTAAGATTATTGACGCTCTACAACAGGTTTATGGTGACTCTTCGCCATGTAGAGCGGTAGTTTACGACTGGATTAAGCGCTTCAAGGGGGGCAGAGAAGAAGTTGAAGATGATCCACGTGAAGGGAGACCCTCCACCTCCATTAACCCAGAAAATGTCGAGCTTGTGAGGAATCTAGTGGATAAAGATCGCCGTATTACTATTGATGAAGTTGCCAATGCATGTGAAATCTCTCATGGCTCAGCATTTGGAATTCTAACTGAAAATCTTGGCCTGAGCAAGCTTTCAGCACGTTGGGTCCCAAAAGCGTTGCGAGAAGACCAGCTGAATCATAGGGCCAACATTTCTTTGGCTATTTTGACCAAGATTGAAGCAAACGAGGATAGTTTTTTTGAGCGCCTCGTAACGGGAGATGAAACTTGGGTGTATCAGTTTGATCCTGAAAGTAAAAATCAATCAAAAGAGTGGCACCCAAGGGGGGCAGCAGGGCCTATCAAGTTCAAGACAGAGAGGTCCGTTAAGAAGATAATGGCTACAGTTTTTTGGGATTCGGAGGGAATTATTTTAATAGACTTCTTAGAAGGACAAAAAACTGTTACATCCAGCTATTACGAAGGAGTTTTAAGGAAGCTGAAAACTTCAATAGCCAAAAAACGACGAGGAAAGCTCCACAAGCAAATCTTGTTCCACCATGACAATGCCCCTGCACATTCGTCCAAAGCTGTGAGATCTCAGCTACGGGAATTTCGATGGGAAACTCTTGCTCATCCCCCTTATAGCCCTGATTTAGCACCCTCTGACTTTTTTCTGTTTCCAAATTTAAAGGGACACCTAAAAGGAACCCGGTTTCAATCATTAGATGAAGCAAAAAAGCAGGTCATTACTTGGTGCCAGAGACAACCCCGTGAATTCTGCAAAGATGGTCTTTACCGTTGGATTCATAGATTAAGAAAGTGTATAGATGTTAATGGAGCTTATGTAGAAAAATGATTACAGTATTATTACAAATAAAAATTTTATGCCATTTATCTGAGAACTTTTTGACTCCCCCTCGTATATATATATGAAATGAAAAACTAAAAAAGTTTCATGTGAGGATAGCATTTTTTCCTGCTGGACATTGCATTTATATATATATATATTTATTGTGTACCCTTTATCTAGAGTATATTAAAATCTATTTTTGCTGTTGTGTTTGGAATATTCCTTGGTCCTGCAGCTACAGCTAACTATTTAAATCGCACTCTTAGAACAATAACCTTTGCTGCCTTACTTAACCAACCTTAGAGCCTGTGTGCGTATATTCCCATACACTTTGCCATACTTTGACATAAAGATATATATATATTTATATAATTTGACATCAGGCTTTGGGTATTTGGAAGAATCTGCCCTACCTGATTTTGAATCACTAAGTTCAATTAATAGTAGCTGCATTGCCAAGAATATTTGAACACCAATATATAAGGACAAATTTTGGGGGGGGATTGATAGGTACTGACCAATTTTTAAGCTCATTCTTGTGTGGTGACAGTTTTCCTAGTTCCTTAAAAGAGGATACTAGCCAAGTGATTTCCTGGTTAGTTAGTTAGTTTTTTTAGAGAGTTCGCCTGATTTTTACCAGGAATTTTTAATAATTTTGTCGTTGGTAGAGTATATATTTTTCTGGGTAAAGCTTCAATAGCTCTGGTAGCTTTTTCGTGTGCAAAGGTCGAAAGTAGCATATCTGGGATGTCTTCATTTGATCGTTTTCATAAGTAAGGCGAAGACCCTAGGCTTATCTGGGAAAGATTTAATCGCTTACGTCCAGGAAGAGTAACAACAAGGAGTAACAACAAGGAAAGAAGGTACCCTAGGAGACCTTACGGTCCATTCAAAGAGGGTACCTTGGGACTAGCAATTGAGCGGGCACAAGGCTGCTCAATTGTTTTGCGTCCCTAAACGGCCACTTTTCAAGACTTTGTCTAGTCTTGACTTGAACTGGTCAACAGATTCACTGTTGACAACTTCCACTGGAAGTGCGTTCCACATACCGCAGATACTGTAAGTGAAAAAATTTCCACACAGATTGCGGTTGTAACGCTTCAGTTCAAGTTTGAAGCCGTGATTGCGCATTCTGTTCTCACTCAGTGTGAACATATCCCGGTAGTCAACATTGTCGAACCCTCGAAGTATTTTGAAAACTTTGATGAACTGACCACGCAGTCTACAGGTTTCCAGCGAGAACAGATCTAATTCCCTTAGTCTATCCTCATAACTTTTATGTCGGATAGAGGGAATCAGCTTGGTTGCCCTGGCTTGTACGCGTTCCAATCTCGCGATGTCCTTTCGCAATGAAGGACTCCAAAATTGTACGGCATACTCCAGGTGCGGTCGGACAAGTGAGTTGTACAGGCACAGTACAATCTCCTGGTTCCGATAACCAAACTGGCGCTTAATATAGCCTAGCATCCTTTGGGCCTTTTTCTCCGCCTCAATGCACTGTTTCGAGAACTTGAGGTCACTAGTGATTGTTACACCCAAGTCCTTCTCAGTGTCGGTGCATTCCATAGCAGTGCCCTTAAGGATATACTGAGATTGGGGGTTTCTGTGGCCGATATGCATCACTTTGCATTTGCCCACGTTAAAAGGCATCTGCCACATGTCCGACCACTCCCCAATCTTCCCAAGATCTTCCTGCAGGCGGGCAGTATTTCCATCCTTTGCAACGTTCATACCAAGCTTGGTATCGTCGGCAAATTTGGAAATCTTCGCAACCATGTCACCGTCCATGTCGTTGACGTAGATGATGAATAGTAGTGGTCCCATGACAGAACCTTGAGGCACCCCGCTAGTAACGGGCACCCACTCAGAAGACTCTCCATTCACCACCACCCGTTGCCGTCTGCCACTTAGCCAGTTCTCGATCCAGCCGGCTACCTTTCCGTCTATGCTTAGCGCTCGCACTTTCCGGAGAAGGCGGCGGTGTGGTACCTTATCAAAGGCTTTCTGAAAGTCTAGGTAGACCACATCCACCGCCTTGTGCCGATCGTGCTCACTGAAAACGAAGTGGAAGAATTCCACAAGGTTCGTCAGGCATGACCGTTGCCTTCGGAAGCCGTGCTGGGAACTCTTCAGTAGCAGGTTTGACTCTAAATACGACGTCACTTTGTCCACCATGATGCTTTCCATGAGTTTACCGACTATCGAAGTCAGACTGATAGGTCGGTAGTTCGACGGTTGGTTACGGTCTCCTTTCTTGAAGATAGGAGTCACCTCCGCCTCACGCCAGTCTCTAGGAACGCATTTGGTCCGGATTGACATGTTAAAGATAGCGCACAGATGTCGTGATACTTCATCGCACACTTCCTTCAACACTTTAGGTAGAAACCCCTCCGGTCCAGGCGACTTATTCGTCTTTAGGTCAGCGATCTTTTTTTTTATTTCTCCTTCGGTGAAGTCCATTGCCTCCAGCTTTTCCCCCGAGTAGGAATCCGTCGGCTGGGGAATGGGACCACACTCTTCAGTAAACACTGAAGAGAAGTAGTCGTTGAGGAGGTTAGGTTAGCATTTTCTGCATCTGAATGCTTTAATGTCCCCTCCTCATTCCTCAAAGGGCCAATCGTTCGACGGATTGGTTTACGGCTGTTCACATATCCAAAAAACTCCTTGGGATTCTCTTTACAGTCTCGCCACTCGGAGTTCCTCAGACCGCTTAGCCGCCCTTATACTGGACTTCACTCTCCTGGCTAGCCTCCGGTATTCGTCAAAGTCACCCGAGATCTTCGATAGCCGGTACACATTTCTCTTCTCCCTAAGCAGTTGGCCGATTTCTCGATTAAACCACTTTGGTTGAACAGAGGACCGACGGGGGCATTTCAGAGGGATAAAACGCGATTGAAGACTCATGAATGTGGTTTTGAAACTGTTCCAAGAGTCTTCAACAGCATCGCACTCTTCTAGCCTCGCGTCAGTCAGTCCCGCGCGTAAACCTGCAAAGTCTGCTCTTCTCAAATCCAGTTTCCTTGATTTACTAGTTGCAGGCTCTGCCTTGGGGACTTTGACTACAAATCTAATTAGTCGGTGGTCACTGCCACCGAGCTCTTCGCCAACAGAGAGGTCCTCAACGATGTCATCCTCAGAGGTGAAAACCAAGTCGAGGATATTGTCTCCTCTCGTTGGCTCTCTCACCCACTGAGTGAGGAACTCGTTGTTCGTGAACTCCAGGAGTAGTGCGTTCTCGCCACAGGGTTCTCTGGTTTCCCAGTCAACTTGTGTGTTGAAATCACCCATGACGATACACACTCTGTCTTCGACAAGTTCTCCTAACAGCTGGTACAGATCTCTGTCCTTTTCAACGAGTTGGGCAGGAGGTCTATAAAGCACCAGGGTCCTGTATTTGTCAGGACCTATCTCTAGGTCAACACCTAGTAGTTCATGGTCGGATATGATGTTGCAATCCGTCGAGTTGAGAGTATCCTTGACATACAACATCACACCACCACCCTCTCTGTCTGGCCTATCTTTCAGGAAGAGCTGGTAACCGGGAATCGTGAATTCACCTTCAAAATCTCGGCTTGAGGTTTTTATCCACGACTCCGTTATGGCCACCATCTCAGGTTCCTCTGTTACTACGAGGCCACGGAGCTCAAGAAACTTATTCCTGATTGACCTCGCATTGAACAGAAGAACTTTGAGGGAGTCCCCTAGTGTAGGACTCCCTACACTCTTCCGTTTCCCGGCTTCTCTGTTTTCGTGGTCACACCCTTTTTGACCACCTCCGAGAAGGTCGTTCCAGGAGTTACACGGGCATGCTGGCGCACGTCCGCTTTCGCTCTGTTTCGAACGCTCCTTTGGGTGCGTTCCACGACATCTTGGATTAGATTGGCGAGAAAGGCCTTCCCTTTAAAGGAGAGATGTACCCCGTCCCTTTGGTAGAGGTCGTCTCTACCGATAAAGGTACGATAGGGGTCCACGAAGAAGACTCCTTCTGCCGTGCAGAGATCCGCCAACCTTCTGTTCACTGCGACGTTTCTTTCGTGAGCGGTTCGGGATGGACCTCTTCTCGGAAGCATCCCAACCACCACACGTTTGCGGGTTTTAAGCCCTATGTCGTCCACGGCTCCCATCACTGTTTGGATGGTCTTGCCACTGAGGCCAACCTTACCCCCTCTGAGGTAGAGGTCGTTGCCGCTCACCATCAGAGCAACGACTGAATTCTCAGAAACCTGAGCTTTCTCTGCCTCTACTCTGATGGTGTGGTTACCCCGTCCTGACAGGCAGCTTACCTTCACGCTAGTGCGAAGGCGGGCCGCTAGCAACGGCTGCAGATCCCGTGTTTGCGAGTCACCAATGAGGGTGACCTTCGGACACTTGGTCTCTGAAGACGGGGTCTTCCCTTGTGGAAGAGGCCTCCCCTTTTCCTCTTTACTCTCCACATTCTTATCTTTCTTTTTCTTCTTCTTTATCTGTTTTTCTTCTATTTTGGGTTCTACTTTTGTTTCAACTATCTTCTTTTTCTTTTTTTTCTTCGTTTCTCCTTTCTTCTTTTTCTCCTTTTCTCTCGCCTCAGCTGGCTTAGCCTCAGATGATGCCGGAATGTCCGCTTCATTACTAGGGGATTCCGACACGTCAGTGGGCGGCGCCTCTTCTAGGCATCGAACCTGAGCTACGTTAAGGGCTTCGAGCTTCTCCAACTTTCCCTCAAGGACCTTAGCTCTCTCCTCTGAGGCTCTATAGAGGTCTTTTAATTTTTCCAACTCTCGCGTCAATATGCAAGTAGTGCAGATACTTTCAGGGCTGCATTTTGAATAGCAGCCCTCCGGAAAGTCAACGCACCACTTTTCTAACTGGCATATTGCACAGTTGTGTTTGAGACGAATGGGTCCTTTTTTGCCTGTCATTTTGAGCGCTTTCTCTCTCTCTGAAAACTCGTGACCAATCAATGATAAAAAAGGGGGGTTGGTGAGTTCTCCCAGCGTGAGTCGCTCCCGCCTATCGATCGGAGAGGTTTCGGATCTTTCAGAAGGCACGCTCCATGTGCTGCTGTTCGTCCGACCGAGTCGTCAAACCTCGGCGTGCCGTGGCTCCCAACCAAGCAGCACTGACGGTCCCCGAAGGAGCCATCGATTTCTCACCAGGTGAACAACAACGAAGCACGCCCCGTACTAAACTCCTACTAGTTCCCTTCACAACGGCCAGGATCTCGGAGTAGCGTTCAATGGATATCCCGCCACACCTAGGAACTCGACCCAAGGCTTTTTATTGGCCTGGCAACCAACATGGGAACAAAGGGCCGTCACCTCGGACCAATGCTACCATAAGCACCCGTCAACGGTCACTGGGAACGGTCAATAATTACGCGCCAGGGAAGGGGTTAACGAGGCACTACCCTCATCCCATTAATCGTGCCCCAACGCCTAGGACACCTCTAGTCCTAGTCTCTCGCAACCAGTGAGCGTCGATTAGCGTTGTTTATAGAGGTTCCAAAGCCTCTCTTCTGACGCATGAGGTAGCTGCCAGGTCCTTATAGGTAGATAGAGGAAGAAAGGGAAAGAGTGACACGATAGGAGAGGGCTTTTTTTGTTGTTTTTTTTTCTTTTTGTATGAGTGGGAGATAGGATACAAGTAAAAAAAAGAGAGGGATAGAGTAGAAAAAGGAAGGAATGACGCACTTAGTCTAGAACCTCGTTTCCGACCAAATCGACAAGGGAAGCCCTACCAGGGGTACCCAGAAGAGGTACCCCCGCCGACATAGCTCGAAAAGTCCAAGGTCCACACAAGCTCTCTTCCCGCGACAAGGGGGCGTCACCTCTCCCTCTATTTTTGTTATAAAAAAAAGAAAAGCACAGAGAGAAGCAGAAGAGAGAGGAAGAATTAGGCAGCACGAGAGAGAGAGAAAGAGAGAGAGAGATAAGCCGTGACCAAGTCGAGATAAACTCCGTATGATCTCGAAATGAACAGGCTCAAGTGCCCTCACTAAAACTCCCCGCATACAAGGATGGAGAAGATCTTTGCTCCTATTTAACGCACTTCAAAAAGATCTTCAAAGTCAACAATTGGGACTTTGAATCTGATGGTTTCGCCCGGCTACTTCCACTCCTAAACCCTCATCTTCGGGACATTTTCAATTCGCTTCCTTCAGAGGCCACCCTTGATTTTTCAACACGAAAGGCAGAACTTCCTTCTGCTATTAACATGAATCCAGAATTTTCTAGGGTTAGATTCCGCTCTGCATGAATACAGCCAGGCCAAACCTACAAACAATTTGGATTCACGCTTCGGCGTAACTTCCAATTCTGGCAGGATTCCGCCCAAGTATCTAATGATTATGAGTCGCTAATCGATTTCATTCTAAGGGATCAACTGATGTCGACCCTCCCTCGCGAACTAAGGGTCTTCATAGCGGAGAGAAGAGCGTCCACTTTAAAGGAGTGTGGAAGAAGCCGACCTTCACGCTTCCAGTCACGACCTCTACTTCAAGGAGGTCAAGAAGAGTATCTCCCCTTCCCTAAGCTCCCTCAGTGCTCTCGAGGAATTGGAATCTCCGCATCCCCTGGTTCGCGATATCCTTGACGCCACGGTTTTGGCGAGCCGGGTGGATGTCGAGATTATCTTCTGCTGGGTTCCTGGACATGTAGGAATTGCGGGGAATGAGCGCGCCAGAGAGTCCGCGAGGACTTGCGACCGGACCAGCGTTTCGCTCTTTCTCACACCAACTACATGGCAGGAATACGGGAGCCCTCTTCAGGCTGCTTGGCAAAGAAGATGGGAGACGGTCGAAGGGAACTTAAAGTTGCGTGCCATTGCGCCGCGACTGTTCCCATGGACCTACCCCCCAATGCCGCGAAGGCTTTAAGTTGCTTTCTGTCGTCTCTGAATTGGGCACACTCGCAGGACGCACCGCCATTTGATGGAGTGCTCGCCAGCGCCCTACTGTGAAGACTGCGTTGTGTCCCAGACTGTTTGGCACATTCTTGTTGATGTCCCAGTCTGGGCGATCTTCGTGAACGTTACCTGTCCCAGTACCGGAATGGGCGGGGTTGCTACTGCCTAGACCCTTGTACTCTGGATGAGTGCGTGCACATTGACTGGTGGACTTGTCGACTTTTGGGGGGAAGCCGGCCTTCTCCCTTTTATTTAGCGAGTTTGTTTTGGTTTTGTTTTTTTTCCCTTATAGTTTGCAGGTTCTTGCGCCGGTGGAACCTCCCACCGACACAGGAGCTTGCTTCCTGCTCGTTGCCATGTCCCTTTTTTTAATTTTTGGTGTTTTTTTTTTTTTTTTAATTCGATTTTAAAGTAGCCTAGTACTAGGCAGGTTTTTAATACAGCGACTAATGCCCAATTAGGCAGTTGCCAGATGAGCTCTTTTAAAAAAAAAAGAAGAAAAAAATCCCCTCTCCCAAACATAAGTTTGCGTTTAACAGAAACCAACCAAAGGGCAACAACGGCTTTGTAAAAGTGCAAGCGCCGCGAGAACAAAAGGACGTGAAGCATCCAGTACTTCCCATCCATACCTAGCAACTACCCTCGTAGACCAATTGTATGCTTTACGTGCGGTGCCCCATGGCACTTAAGTTACAATTGCCCCCCAAATTCTCAACTAAGGACCTCGTCGAGTCACCAGGTCCACCAAATCTCTGCTGCCCCCTCGCCTAATCCGCCAACCGCATCGCCAGCAGCCCCTGTTCCCTGTCCTCCGGATCAACAGGTAAATTTCCTGTTCAACAAGAGTTTCCTCGGTGGGCTCCAGTTTGAAAATGGCGCAGTAAATGGTTGCCCAGTGTCAACCTTGGTTAGATATACAGGTTGCACCTGTATTGTAGTATCAGATAAACTACTACCCCCCCGTAAGCCCCAGCATAACAGGTTCGCGTTGGTAGATGACTTTTTAGGTCGTGCCACCAGGTTCCCAGTGGTATCGTTCCATATTCAGTGCCAGTACTTTATCGGATGGGCCGACGTAGTCGCGGCCCCGATAAAATTCTGCTCCCTCTTATCAGACAGAGCACACAGCTCTCCCCAAACTCAATTTCTCAGCCGGTCGTTACCAGGGCCCAAGCCGAGAAAGAATTATCGCTTCCGGTACCCCTATCGTGCCCAGACGTCATCCTCACCACCAATGTTCAATTTGCCTGGGCGTACAAGAATTACCCCACATTACAACCCCTGTAGGAAAAAACAAAGAAGAAGGAGACTGAAACGGTGCGAGCCAATCTGAAGATCGAATACATCGTGAAGGACGTGTTATTATTCCTTTCTTCTGTTGAACCGGAGAGTTCCCCGACCAACGCTTTGTGTTTGCCGAGAACGTATATCGAACCGTTCTAAATATGGCTCACGAGGGTTTAATGGCCGGACATTTCGGCCATAACAAAACGGCCCAGCGAGTATTCAAATATTTCTTTTGGCCAGGCGCGGCCACAGAAATTATCGACTTCTGCAAGACCCCGTGAGTGGCCGAGCCCTTCGCCCGGGTAGCAATCGATCTAATAGGCCCCATTCATCCCCCGTCAAGCGAGTGACACTCCTATATTTTAACCCTCGTCGATTGCGCCACCTGTTTTCCAGAGTTACCCCCATCAACGCGTTGTGTGTGCCGAGAACGTATATCGAACCGTTCTAAAGATGGCTTAATGGCCGGACATTTCGGCCATGACAAAATGGCCCAGCGAGTATTCAAATTTCTTTTGGCCAGATTATCGACTTCTGCAAGCAAGTCCTGCAAGACCCCGAGAGTGGCCGAGCTCTTCCCCGGGTAGCAATCGACCTAATAGGCCCCATTCATCCCCCGTCAAGCGAGGGACACTCCTATATTTTAACCCTCGTCGATTGCGCCACCCTTTTTCCAGAAGCTATCCCCATAAAGAAGATTGACGGCATTTCTTGCGCAGAGGTTTAATCTTAACCTTTTCCCGAGTAGTGATCCCGAAGGAGATCTTATCCGACAGAGGACGTCAATTCACCTCTGAATTGATGGAATATGTCGGTAAACTCCTTCTCATCAAGCCCCTCTTCACGACGCCCTGGCACCCTTCCGCTAACGGGATGAGCGAAAAATTAAACGGCACTCTCAAAGTTGTACTCAAGAAGGTGTGCCACGATGAGCCCCAAAAGTGGCACCGCTACCTCCCTGTAGCGTTATTTGCTTGTCGCAAAGTCCCCTATAGGAGTTTGGGGTTCGCTCCATTTGAGCTGTTTATGGACGTAACGTCCGATGACCGATAAGTATTTTAAAAGAATTGTAGTCCAATCCTAGAATGGATGAAGAGATTAAATCCTCTTACGCGTATGTTTTAGACCTGCGTACGCGGTTAGAAAAATGTGCGGACATCGCTCTCCGGAACGCCGATGTAAACTTGGAAAAATGCCGCACCAACTTCGACCTAAAATCAAAGGCACGTTCGTTCAAACCAGGTGACGAAGTATTACTCTTGTTCCCCTCCGAAGCAAATAAGCTCCTCTGCCCCTGGAAAGGACCTTTCCCCGTTTTAGAACCCCGCGCCCCGGTAGATTACCTAATTGAAACCCCCTCCGGTAATAAGATTTACCACCTCAACCTCTTAAAAAAATACCGCCGAGCTTGCCTAAATAACGTAGTCGGCCTGGACGAAGAACCCGTCCTCGAAGCCACGTATCCCGTTGAACCCTTGTATCTGATCCAAACCGTGTGTGTAGAAGCAGACTATGTAGTGGGATATCCTGTAGGATCTGCTAGTAGGAAGCTGTCCCCTCTCGAAAAAGCGTATGCCACCATAGAGCTCCTCGTAAGGGGCGCGGCAATTTGCCATCCTGGCCGCCGTGCTGACTGGACTCAGCGCCCCGTCCGGCCCCAGTTTGGTATCCTTTTTCTCCCTCTGCTAACCCCTACTTCGTCTTCCCGTAAGGGGCGCGGCGATTTGCCATCCTGGCCGCCGTGCTGACGGGATTCAGCGCTCCGTGTGACCCCAGCTTAGCCTCTCCTTCCTTCTGACGGGCGACAATAACTCTTGATTGAAATTGCGTAACCCTTAAACAATCAATAATCAACCACCATAGAGCTTGAAGCTTTAGCCATAATGTGGTCTATTCGTAAATTTAGGATGTATCTCATAGGTAAAGAATGTATTGTCGAAAGCGATCACAAACCCTTGGCGTACCTAAAAAACTGTAAGAACCAAAATGGCCGTTTAATGCGTTGAAGCATACTACTAATGGAGTGCCAATTTCGGATCATGTATGTTAAAGGCACCGACAACTGCCTAGCCGATAGCTTGAGTAGGAATCCAATAGAAGACCCTTCCCTCCATCAACCTGAGTCTATTTTTGTAAATACTCGTTTCTTTTTTTTCTTTTGTTGGTTGTGCATGCGTATGTATAGATTAAGTTATCTGTGGTTACACATTTGTAAATCCCATGTGTTATATATAATTTTTTTTCTGTTTGCTAAACGTTAAAATTGTAGCTGTATTAGTTCCCCTTGCTGTAAAAATGTCTTTGGATAAGGAAGTATGGCTGTAAATGGGTCTAGACGGGAGCCCGAAGAGGGTGATGCTACGTTTTCCAAACTCTGATTTAGTGAGATGCGGGCCTCTTGTCCTCAAGAGGTCACCGGACGAATTTCAGAAGGGGGGGGGGGAACTTCTCCAAACTAAGTGAGCGAGCTATTGGGCCTCTTGTCCTCAAGAGATCAGAAAAACTTCGGAGGACGGCTTCTCCAATCCTTGATCCGAAGGCGGTTTAGAAAGGCTGACGTTGCTTCATGAGACTTTTTTCCCTAGCCCGAAGTTAGGAGTGTGATGTCCAGCTCTTCCGTGGCCTGCGACAGTCACTAAACACTTCTCAGGAGAGAGCGTCGTTCAAGCGAATCTCCGTTCGGGAAAGCGTCGTTCAAGCGAATCTCCGTTCGGGGAAGCGTCGTCTAAGCGAATCTGCGGGTAATCCTTGAGAGGGCGCATATATACCCGGATTTCTCCAAAACCGGGAGAGAGACCTTCTTGAATCTTCTTTATCGGCCGGGGCAGCAGAGCGTGTCCTTACGGAAAAGTGTAAGAGGCCGGAATCAGCGGGTCTGAATGAACGACCAGCGGCTAGAACCATAAAAGTTGTCTCGAGGAGATCAAAAAAGGGCAATTGGCAAATGGCGAGAAGATAGCCTTGAATCACAAAGTCATGCCTCGGTGTGAATTTCCCAGTGACCGGGCGGAAAGTCCCAAAAGCGTGAAGTCAGTGGAGGGGGGGGGGGAGTAACGGCACTAAAATATTACTATTTTAGTGGGTCCCTCTACAATATTACACATAAAAACACTGGCTACCGTGCTTGCTTTTCGCAAACCTGGGTGAGAGATCTATTCCCCTACCATTTTCCACCCACTCCCTCTCTCTAGCGACCGGCGTGCACGTCCAAAATAGGACACACACGAGGGTCGCTACACACACAAAGTACAGAAAGAGAGAAGAGTAAAGTTAGCGCCGTTTACGAGAATGACACACGGTAATAAACGGAGCACAGTTATCTCTGTTAGATTTGGTCGAGGCAATCTTAAGGCAAACATTATAATCAAGGCAGAATGCAGAATAAACCGGATAGCTATCACAAACAAATAGAAGCCAGATCAGGAAGCTGTCTCCATGGCAAGATGCCACCGCCCGCAGAGAATTGTACCCAATAGTCCGAGTGCCTTCCTTATCAATATGTTCAGCAGTAGCCAATCAAAAGTCGAGTTATGTTAATACCGACAAATCAACAGACGGGTACATAAGAAGGAGGTGTGGATTAGTTAGACGGGGAACTTGTTAGGCGTGGCTGAAATTCAATATATAACTGTGTGAAGCCAGAATAATAAAAAGATTACTGTTTTATATAGCAATATATCGCGTTATATATCGTTCAGTCCGATCTCTCAAATTCGCATAATTCATCTTTGTATATAGTCGTGTACATAACGCAGACATTAAGGTGTAACTATTAAAGACTCTATTCGTCCGGCCTCCTTTAGACCTTGCCCGCACTTGACCTCAAACTTAATTTATGTCATAACTTAAAACTTAATTAAAGAACTTTTGTAAAGTGAAATGAGATCTAGTTCAATAATAATTCTATTTTTGCTTTGGTGACTTCAATATCCTGACCTTCCTCAATCTTCCTGCTTCAAGGCCTTATTAATCGGGAAAACAGTCGTTGCGCATTCTCGTTAATCGCAATTCCTCACGATTACATAACTCCCGATTACCGGTGTGGTCTATCCCCATCCTCCGGGCTAATTGACCCCGTGGCTAGAATAAGACCACCCCTCGACTTAGGGCCCCCGTAAGGGGCGCGGCGTTTGCCTCGCTTTTCATACAACCTCTCCCACAACTTTCTATGGTCAGCCTCTAATTTCACAGGGTAGATGCTGACCTTCCTCTCAGCCAACCGTCCCTCATCGGGGCTGAGGGGGGAGGGGACAATGTTCCCTAACCCCTGAGCTCCGGTCTGGGGTGGCTGGTTTTTAACAACCTGCTTCATCCCCACCCATACCTTCCTCACATCCCTTTTCCTCTCGTCTTCAAAATCTATAATTTTTACGCCGTGTCTAAGGTGGAGCCGCCATGCCGATGGACTGCCAGGCCACCAGGCGGGAGGGGTGGTCCAAAATGGCGGCGCCTGGCTCTGCCAGGCCTGTAAGCACCTCTTGCAGTGCGGGAAACTGCAAGAGGTGATGAGCTATTGCGTCCCGTAGCACAAATAGGGTCACCATGCCCAATGATGAAAATAAAAAAAAAAAACAACCCCCAACTTCCCCTATAACATCGACGGAGCCGCCCTTGGGCAGCTCCAGCAAAAAAATAGAGGTTCCTCCCCTTGTGCTTGCTCAGAGGACCCTCCATATATCTCTAAACCGGAGAGGAGGTTTACTCCTCTCCTTCGCTTACGGGTGTAGGGGACTCCCCCTCACCCACTTCTCTGGAGGTGCTTTCGGGCACCTCCCTAATTCAGCGGCATTCCCTCCTTTGCTTTCTAAGGGGACTTCCAAGAAAGCCAGCAGGCAGCCCATTGCCGACCGCCCCTCGTGTAAGCGGCTCGGTAGGGCAAACCCCCTTAGGGGGGAGAGGGAAGCCAGGCCCCTTCGGTCGCTTCCCTCGAAAGACCTGCCGGCAAGAATATTAAACCTTACCGGGGTCAAGGCCTGTTCCTCCCCACGAAAGACTCATGACGCTGCCAAGGGGACCTGCGATGTCCTGGGAGGGGATGGCCAACTGGAGACCCCTCCTGTGATAGACATGGTTCTTGAGGAAAACCAGCCTCAGACGGTAGGGCCTTCCATGGGGGGGGGGGGATCCGGGCTTGACGCCAAGCACCGAACCCGAATCCGCCCCTATGCAAGGTCCTCCTCAAACGGCTGGGGATTCTCAGGCAGTGCAAGGAGGGGAGGGATCTTCGGATGATGCCCCTGCGACCACCAGGACCTTCTCCATTTCGGAGAAGGACCTGGCTGAGGCCGGTACATCTGGCCTAGGGGCTTCTACCGGCGCGGGTGAGAAGTGGGTTCATTCCCCGCCCTCCTCTCCAAAAAAGAAAAAGACCAAGACCAGGAAGACAAAGAAGACTCGGGGCTCCTCTCCATCCGCGGGGACGGATGGGTCTGCTGCCACTCTGGCAAGCGACCAAGCCGAGATCGGCACATCCGGCCCCTCTGCCCCCCTGGTTGCGGAGCCCCTGACTAAGACCAAAAATGCACAGGGCGGGGCCTCGATGACATCGGGGCCCCTCATTCAGAGGTTACCTGGCGTTTTCGAGCCTGCTGGCTTCAAACACTTCCTCGTTATTCGCTCCACTGATGGCACCATGTTATCCAAGGGCAACATGATCCATCAGAAGAGAGGATTAGCTAGTGCAATTGGTAGAGAGCCGAAGGTGACCCGTTTCTCGGACGGCAGCCTTCTGGCGAATGCGGCGAATCCCGCCGAGGCGGCCAAGATAAGTGCTCTTCGGACACTTCATGGCACCCCGGTGAGTGTGACGCCGCACTCTACCATGAACTTTGTGAAAGGAGTAGTTTATGCGAGGGAACTCGTTCACTACTCCATAGAGGACATCACCTTAGAGCTGGCCGACCATGTGGCGGTCAGGTTCGAACGTGTAATGAGAAAACAGGGAGGGGCCTCGAGACCCACCCCTACACTCTTCGTCACGTTCGACTGTGACAAGCTCCCTGAGTCAGCGCGTGCCGGTTGGTACCGCTACCGCGTGAAGGCATTCGTGCCACTTCCGCGGCGGTGCTATTACTGTCACCGCTTCGGCCATACGAATCGCTCATGTAGACGTGCAAAGTCGGGGTCACCCGAAGTCTGTGTAAATTGCTCCAAGGTCGCACACGATAAGTCCAAATCGTGTGTGGCCAAGTGTGTCAATTGCGGAGAGCCGCACCCTGCTTCTTCGAAGCAATGTGGTGCATATCTCCTTGAGAAAGAAATCCTGGCCGTTCAGGCCCAGGATCGACTCTCATTCCGCGAGGCTAAGGACTTGGTCCTGGCGCGCCCGGCCCTGCCTGGGACGTCATATGCCTCAATAGTTAGAAAGGCACCCTCTGCTCCTCGGTATCCAGGCCAACGAGCACGGTTGTTTCCGCGCCCATTCGGAGCCCTTCTGCGGGCTCTACCCAACCCGGGCGCTCCCCTGGTAAAGCTGGCGGCAAAAAGGGTTCATACCCAGCCCCGGCTAAAACCAGGGCTCCTCCCTCTTCCCCCAGCGTGACCGTTTCCCGTAAGGCGAAACGGCCACGCGCCTCCACCGAGTCGTTAGACACACAGGAGGCAACACCCATGAAGATGGTCGCTAGGCCATCTTCCGGGGTAGCTAAAGCTGTTCCCCGAAAGGAGGACAGCAACAAAGGAGCTTCGGCTCCTTCGCCCACGCCCCTCGGTGGAGACGGTGGTTCCTCGAAAAGAGGGCCCCCCGCCTCCGGAACCGCAACGCCCGCCTAAGGTTTCGAGGCGGAGGGAGAAAAGACTCGCATGGCGGGCCCAACCTCCCCCAATAAGTCGTCGAAGGCGACAGCGCCTTCAGCGCTTTGCCCGGCCAACAGCGCCTGGGGTTCTGCCCCCGAGAAGCGTACGGCCATTCCCGTGAGGGTCTTCAGTTCGAGGAGGGCCCCCGCGTCTCCTACGAGCTAGGCCTGGAGGGCATATTCCTTCAATGGAATTGCCGTGGACTCCGGGCCAACTGGGAGGAGCTGCGGAGGCTCGTCTCGTCCCGTTCCCCGTTAGCTATCGTTTTGCAGGAGACCATGCTAGGCTCGTGCCCCCTGCCCGCCCTTCCGGGGTATAAGGGTCTTGCGACCCCACCACCGCGGGATGGCCGGGTTGGGGGATGCGCCGTTTACACCCGGCATGATGTCTCCGTTTTTCCTTTCTCTTTAGATACTTCCTTTCAGGCAGTGGCTGTGCAGCTGCACCTGGATAGGAGGTATACTATCATTTCTGCGTACATTTCACCGTCAGCTGACTTCGACGCGGGGGACTTCCGCCGCGTCGTAGCATGTTTGCCGAGGCCCTATCTCTTGCTTGGAGATCTGAACGGCAGGCATCCTCTCTGTGGAGATTACTCCATAAATCCCAGGGGACAAGTCCTTGTCGATCTTATCGAAGAGCTTGAGATGGGTGTCCTAAACGTGGATGAGTTTATGTATCACTGCCCGAGTACCGCTTCATTTTCTTGCCTTGACCTATCTTTGTGCTCTTCGGATGCACAGCTTGATTTTGATTGGGGGGTGGTCGATGACCTCCATGGTAGTGATCACTTTCCCATTCAAATATCATTTTCAGGACAACTGCCGCCTGAGAGCCCACCTCGGTGGTGCTTGGCGCGGGCGGGGTGTCCTGCATTTCAGGAAATGACTGAATTCTCTATCTCAGTCGAGGAGTTTAGGTCGGTAGATGAGGCCTTTGAGTTCTTCTCCGGTAACCTCATCGCCGTGGGCCTGACTACTATTCCTAGGACGTCTGGCCGTTTTGCACGCCAACCACTCCCATGGTGGTCGGCCGAGTGTGATACGGCCCTCAAACAGAAGCCTTATGCCTACATGCGCTATAAGCCCTGCCCGAACGATTTCACTGTCGCTGAATTTCGTCGGGCTAGGGCTAGGTTCCGGTATATTTCGAAGCATGCCCGCCGTTCTTCTGGGCGGGCATACGTGTCTTCACTTAACGGGAAGACCCCTTTAGCTGAGGTGTGGAAGCGAGTCAAAAGGATTCGGGGCAAGTTCTCGCAGGAACTCCCTCCCGTTCTCCAGGAGAATGGGACCGCAATCTCAGACCCCGCGTCCGTGGCGGAATCCTTAGCGACCGCTTTTTCCGCATTCTCTAGCCGTGATGCTGCTCCGCCAGCATTCAATGCACGTCGTGACGTCGCGGAAGGCCGCCGGCTGGACTTTACCTACAGAGGCGGAGAACCCTTCAACGACAGGTTTACTGTGAGTGAGTTGCGTTCCGCTCTCGCTTCGTGCGCGGACACCGCCCATGGTCCGGACGATGTCCCGTACGCCATGCTTTGACATCTGGGTGGGCGAGGCATGGCCTTTCTGTTAGATTTGTTCAACAGGATCTGGGTGGAAGGTCTTCTCCCAGACTCCTGGCGAATCGCTACTGTGCTCGCCTTTCGCAAACCGGGGAGAGATCACTCTACTCCGACCGGTTTCCGCCCAATCTCTCTAACCTCTTGCGTGTGCAAGTTGATGGAGAAATTGGTAAATGTTAGACTAGCCTTTTTCCTAGACAGCGGAGGCCATCTGTGTTCCGCACAGTGCGGCTTCCACAAGTTTCACTCCACGTCGGATGCTCTGCTCCGACTGGAAAATGCCGTCTGCGAGGCTTTCCTTCGTAGACACCACTACGCCACGGTCGTTTTCGATCTGGAGAAGGCCTATGATACCGCATGGCGATACGGTATCATGGAGACTCTCCACACGATGGGGGCAAAGAGACGCCTCCCAGTCTTTATATCTGAATTTTTGCGAGATCGTCGATTCCGCGTACGGGTGGGGGTCGCTCTCTCCGGCCCAAAGGAGCAGGAAGGGTGTGTCCCGCAGGGAAGTGTCCTCAGTGTCACACGCTTTGCCTGCCCTGAGCATCAACGGTATCACCTCGGTGCTGCCGGAAGATGTTCTCGCTACGCTCTACGTGGACGGACCTTTCGATCTCTTTTGGCGCGGCCCAGATGCCAACTCTGGAGCGTCGACTCCAACAGGCATTGAACCGTGTCTCTCGCTATGCCGAAGCGCACAGGTTTCGGTTTTCTTTGACCAAGACTAAGGTGGTGCATTTCTGCCGCCATCCACGGCTCCACCCCGACCCAGATTTGTTTCTTAATGGGGGTGCGCCTGGATGTGGTTAAGTCGCACCGTTTCCTTGGTCTTGCGTTTGAATGACGCCTCACCTGGGAGGCTCATATTCGCAGCCTTAGGGTCTCTTGTACCCGCGCCATGGATATTCTCCGTTCCGTGACGTTCAGCGCTGATAGGGCTACTGCCCTACTTTTTTATCGATCCTTTGTTCGTTCGAAGCTCGACTACGGATGCGAGTTTTATGCATCCGCAGCCGAGCGTTTATTGTGGAAGGTGGATTCGATCCACCACACCGGCCTCCGCCTTGCGACCGGTGCCTTCCGCACTTCCTCCATTGAAAGCCTGTTGGTCGATGCTGGGGAGATGCCACTCGCTTTGCGCCGCGTGCAGTGCATCACTCGCCTGTGAGCGCGAGCACGGCGCCTCCCTCAGTCGCCAACAGCTTTCACTGCATCCGCAGCTGATCTCGACGGTGCCTATGCCGCCAAGAGACGCCAGTTATACCCTAAGCCCTTTGGGTTTAGGGCCAGGAAACTCCCTCGAGAGCTAGATATAGCTCTCGGGCCGGTGGCGCCCCTGGTTCTGCCCAGGACGCCACCCTGGAGGGTACGACATTTGGCTATTTGTCGCCACGCCTCTGCTCCCAAAGCTTGTACATCGCCTGGAGTATTGCGTTCGACCTTTTTGGAGCACACCTCGTGTCACGCTGGAACCGTGCCAGTGTATACGGATGGCTCCAAGACCCAAGAGGGGGTCGGCTTCCACGCCGTATCCCCTCTGTTTGAAGTCAGCGTGGCTCTGCCAGGTGCTGCGTCTGTCTTCACGGCCGAGCTGGTGGCAATACACCACTCGGTACGGGAGATTACGCGACGTGCCCGGTTCAGAGACCGGATTGTGATCTATAGCGACTCACAAAGAGCCCTGAGTGCTCTCGGGGCATTGGAATCTCCGCATCCGCTGGTTCGCGATATCCGTGACGCCACGGTTTTGCCGAGCCGGGCAGATGCGAAGATTATCTCCTGCTGGGTTCCTGGACATGTAGGAATTGTGGGGAATGAGCGCGCCAAGGAGTCCGCGAGGACTCTGCGACCAGACCAGCGTTTCACTCTTCCTCACACCGACTACATGGCAGGAATACGGGCAGCTCTTTGGACTGCTTGGCAAAGAATATGGGAGACGGTCGAAGGGAACTTAAAGTTGCTTGCCATTGCGCCGCGACTGTTCCCATGGACCTATCCCCCAATGCCGCGACGGCTGCAGGTCGCTTTCTGTCGTCTACGAATCGGACACACTCGTGTGACGCATCGCTATTTGATGGAACGCTCGCCTGCGCCCTATTGCGAAGACTGCGTCGTCCCCCAGACTGTTCGGCACATTCTTGTCGAATGTCCCAATCTGGGTGATCTTCGCGCACGTTACCTGTCCCGGTACCGGGATGGGCGTGGTCGCTACCGCCTCTCCTTTGTACTCGGGACGAGTGCGTGCACATTGACTGGTGGACTTGTTGACTATTTGGGGGAGGCCGGCCTTCTCCCTTTCATTTAACTAGGTTTAGTTGTTGTTTTTGTTATTGTTATTTCTTTTTTATTGTTGTTTCCTGTTCAAATTTTTTAAAGTAGCCTAGAACTAGGCTGTTTGTTTATGGCGACTTATGCCTAAGTGGGCATGCATGATTTTCATGCATGTTACCAATCTCGGTACTGGAATGAGCAGTGACTAGAGGCAGTTGCCAGATTGGTGCTAATAAATAGTTTTATATATAATGTGTGAATTTTATTTCACCTGCCCTTCCGTGCTATCTGCCCATGCGACTGCTAGAGAGTGGAAGTTGAATTTCAACTTAACCTCTTGGATATATCTAAGTGTAAATGACTGACCACTCGAGGGGTTTTTTTCCCCCTACATGGGGGATAGAGTTAATAAAACGCCTTGTCTCATGCTGGGAATGTATGTTACTTGTATATGTAAATGGGTGTGTGTTTGTGTTTTTTTTTTGTTTTTTTTTAGAAAAAGGGTAAACATGAAGATGGCGGCGCGCCCGAAAAAGTGTATTTTTTTGCGTGTATGTTTCGTTCACCCGTGCATGCATATTCAGGCGCGTTAGAACATTATTCTATAAACAATTATGATTATAACAGCCCCCTCCCCCCTCCAATTGATTGAAACTCAGGATCATCGTTCGCGCCGCCGATCTTCATGTTTACCAAGAAAACAAGAAAAGTAGTGCTCACCTTCTCTCAGCACTGATGATTAAGAATCTAAAAAAATTAAAATGTCTACCCTGCCCTGTCAGTGCTGCAATAAACATGTTAATTTTTCATGAAACCTAAAATATCTTTTTAGATTTATCGAAAAAAAAATGCACTTTGGTCTGTTGATTTTCAACAACCAAACTTAAACACCTTCACTCTAGAGGTTTTTATCCTGAGGAATGAACACCCCAACCAAATTTACATATTTCTGATTTGAACTTTCTTTAAATTAGTTTACCTTTTTATTTTGTTTGACTTGATTACAATCACATTGTCCATAGGTGTGAAGATACTCTATCTATAACACACCCATGTTTATGAATCATTTCTTTTAAAACTCTCTATTTATGTACATGAAAATGCTTTTACCAACAGAGTTGCAATTAGTCACTAGATATGACAAAAAAAAAACAATTTACATTTGGGAAATGAATATGGCGCGCCTAAGGGGTAAGAGTGTTTTGAAGAAATGAATATAATTGTAAGAGTGGAGATCAACCACATTTTCCTTTTGACCAATTTGGATCGGTGAAGAGAGCAACAAGGCACGGCAAAAGGGTTAAAGTGCTTTCTAGAAAAGTCGCCATTTTTTTTAGTACTGTACATATGTGGTGGTGGAGCTGCTTAGTTGTGCCTAATGCCACCTGGCTCTCATGTTGGAAAATACATGGATCATATGTAGGACTTTTGTCGCCATTTGTTTACAGGGGTGTTCTTGGGCTAAAGTTTGCCTCTACCAAAATTATGCATTATGTTTTCTGTAGTGACCATTTTAGTATACTCAGAAATGGAATTTGCAACATGGGTGCATTACTGTTTGGTCAACTAATTTCAATTGTTTCATTGTCAGGCTGATACTTTCGTACAAGCGAATGTCTCAAATAAACTTAAGGTTATCGTGGATCAAATTCGCTTCCTTCAGCAGCAAGCTAAACAGGTGATGCAAGAGGCGAAGGACAACTACAGCCTCCACCACATTCCCTGTAACTTTGTCCCGAAACCCGGACACATATTTTACTTGTACAAGAGGCCTTCAGGGCAAAGATACTTCTCTATGCTCAGCCCTCAGGTAACCAATTATAGTTGCGATAATTTAACACTAATGTTAGCCTATCTAGGCATTGATTAATGCATGGGATTATTATGCAAGTGGGTTGCAACGCAACTTTTCTACCAATTTTTAGTATTTGCGATGTTGGTGGTTGTTAGCATTTCGATGACCATTTTTCTGCCAGAGGGAAATTTTTCATCGGTTTTCTTTTTAACATCTAACACTTTCTCGCAGTTTGCACACTTGAACAGCACTAATACTACCCCACCCTTCTTTTATGCTGTCTTAAGCACATGGTCACACATCACTTAGTCCTTCAGCCTTTTCATAGTGCTGGGGGGGAGGGGGGCATGTGTTGTAGTTACAAACTTCCTTGCAGACCTATTATATAAAATATCATCAAATTCATCCTTGGTCACCACTTTCTCTTTTACACTGACGCTAACTCGCTCGTATATTTCCATCCATTCTTATTACATGTCTATACAACCTCATAAAAATCTCATTCATGGCTTCATTTACATCCTTCACAACATAAGCGTCTTTTATCTCTATTCACTTTTGCATGCCAAGCATCCTTCTCAATTTGTCCATTTAGTCTGCTTTCGCTCAAGATTTTAACTTCTCACTCCCCTTCCCGTTTGAGTGCAAATTAGGGTCCCCCCACTGGGTTGACATGAACTCTGATGGGGCATGAGAAAGTTGTTGGTGCGTTACTTTATTTAATATTATCACTTATTTTTTACTATCTATAATTATTTATTAGATATTATTTATGATTAATTATTATGGTTATTTCCTCAACCTTTTCTAGCCGCACTTGGTACCAAGAGGAATGTTCCAGCCTGGACAGAGTTCAAGCTGCTAGCCATGGTCTTGGTGGACTACATGCCATCATGGGATCACCTAATCACCTAGCCCCAGGGCAAGATAATAGGTGATCATCCATCCTCTTCTTTAGCGGACGCGCCTATCTATACTTTCCTGTTGCCTGAGGAGGTCTTCCTGAGCTGGGCATGATCCCTGAGGTGACCCAGCCACAGATAATAGTATCTGACATGAGGTCAAACCTGTGCTCGGTGCCAAAGCGCAAACTTGACACCGCCCCTGTGCAAGCTTATCTTTATGTGGATCGGGTCCCCGAAGACTCTCAAGGAGTGGTGGGACCTCGTCTCCTGACTGGTGTCCCCTTGACAGCTAAGACCCATTTTGGAGAAGGATCTTCCTGACGCCAGTCCTTCCAATCTAGTTGCTCATTCCGAGGGTGGAGAGAAGCGCGTTTATTCCACACCCTCCTTTGTCCAAAAGGACTAAAGGTTCCTCTCACTCCGCGGGAGAACGGGATGGACGGGTCCGCTGTCGCTTCGACTAGCGATCAAGACAAGATCGGCAAGTCCGGCCCCGAGGTGGGGTGGCTGACAAAGACCAAAGCTGCATGTGGGCTTATTGGAGACTCGATTACCTCGGAGCGTCTCACTGAGAGACTACCTGGCGTTTTAAACCTGTTGCCTTTAAACGTTTTCTGGTTATTCGCTCCATTTATAGCAGCATGTTGTAGAAAGGCACATGATCCATCAAAGGGAAGCATTAGCTAGCTTCATTGGTAAATAGTTGGTGGTCGTTTCTCGACGCGAGCCTTATGGCGAATGCGTCGAACCCTTCCGATGCGGCCATGATTAGCACCTTTCGGATATTTAATATCTCGCCGGTGTGTGATGACACACACTACCATGAAGTTCGTGGAAGGAGTGGTTTATGCGAGGGAACTCTTGGGGTACTCCTTAGAAGACATCACCTAAGATCTGACTGAACACGGTGCGGTCAAGGTCGAACTTGTGATAAGAAAATGAGGAGGTGCCTCAACACCCATTCCTACAGTCACGTTCGACTGTTACAGGCTCTCTTGCTTGGTGCATGACTGTTGCTATTTGCTATTGCTACCACATAAACCATTTTTGCCACTGCCGCGAAGCTGTTATTAGTTCCACCGCTTCGGCCATACGGTTCACTCGTGTAGATGTGTAAAGTGCTCAAAGGCAGTAGACGATAAGTCCCTATCGTGTATGGCCTAGTGAGTCAATTGCGGACAGCCGCTTCGAAGCAATCTGCTTATCTCCTGGAGAAGGAAATCCTGGCTGTTCAAGCTGCGGATTGCCTCATGTCGCGAGGCTGAGGCCTTGGTCCTGGTGCGCCCGGCGTTGTCAGGGATGTCTTATGCCTGATTTTTTGTAAAGGGTGCCATCTACTCTTGGCCCCGCTAGTCCTTCGAGCACGGTCGTTTTCCTGCATATTCGGAACTGGTCTGCAGGCTGTACCTCCCTGGTAGTGCTGGCGGGAAAAAGAGTTCACACTCAGCCTTGGTTAGAACCATAGCTCCCAGAGCGTTATCCTTTCCTGTACCTAAGCCTCCCTCTCCACAGATTCGCCACTCATGAAGGTTGGCGTGAGCCAGTCTTCCAGGGTTTCTAAAGCTGCTACCAGATAGAACGGCACCAAAGGAGCTTCGGATCCTATGCCTCAACTCAGGGCTATACTGGGTTGCTCAGAGACAGAGTTGATCGTCAAAAGAAGGGACCACCGCCTAGCAAAGGTTTCGAAGCGGATGGAGAAAAAGACTGATAGCGAACCCAACCTCCCCCGATAAGTCCGCGAAGGCGACAGCGCTAGGAGTTTTTCCTCCTGGAAACGTACAGCAAATTCTCGTGAGGGTCTTCCTTTCGAAGAGGGATTTCGCGCAAGTTACCTACCTCGGTACCGGGACGAGTTAGTAGTGCACACACTTGTGGGCTATTTGGCTTTTTGGAGGCTCATCTCTATTTTATTTGACTCTGATGTTTATCGCATGATCCTGTTTAGTAATTTTTTTGTTTGGTTCTTGATTTTTTTTCTTTGTTTGATTTTTGGAATTTTTAAGTAGCCTAGTACTACTAGGTTGTTCTTTTATTGCGGAATCTTATGCCCTTTAGGGTAGTCACCAGATGGACATTGTTTGAGTCATGCTTATTTAGCTCATGCTCAACACAAAACCTCCAGATAGCGGAGTGGTGGATCTCTGGGAGAAATCTGTCATATCTGCGGAGGGATCCTAGCTGGGGGCTGGCTGCAAACATGAGTAACTATACATTGCAAACTATTCGATGCGCCTTCACCCAAACGTTTCATTTTTGCATTTCCTACCCTTTTCTTGTATTCATTCGACCGCAACTCCCTGGCATACTCTCATCTTCACTATTAATTTTTGCCAAGGCCGACTCGTTTTTGCTTTCCTCCCCGCCATCCCACCATTCAGTTTTTCATCTTTCTATTTTTGGCACATTAACACAACTTACTACTTAAATTTGTTCCACACTTACTCCATGCACGCAATAATATCTTCTTCCACTCGCACCCCGTAAGGGGCGCGGCGATTTGCCATCCTGGCCGCCGTGCTGACGGGATCCAGCGCTCCGTCCGGCCCCAGCTTAGCCTCTCTTCCTTCCTTCAGATAGCCCGATTTCTCCCCTACCTCGTCGCTTTTCATACAACCTCTCCCACAACTTTCTCTGGTCAGCCTCTAATTTCACAGGGTAGAATGCTGACCTTCTTCTCAAGCCAACCACCCCGGATGGGGGCTGAGGGGGGAGGGGACATTGTTCCCTAACCCCTCAGCTCCGGTTCGGGATGGGTTTTTTTTAACAACCTGCTTGATCCCCACCCATACCTTCCTCACATCCCTTTTCCTCTCCTCTTCACATTCTATCTGTTTTACGCCGTGTCTAAGGTGGAGCCGCCATGCCGAAGGACTGCCAGGCCACCAGGCGGGAGGGGTGGTCCCAAATGGCGGCGCCTGGCTCTGCCGGGCCTGTAAGCACCTCTTGCAGTGCGGGCTACTGCAAGAGGTGGTGAGCGATTGCGTCCCGTAAAACAAAGAGGGTCACTATGCCCAATGATGAAAAAAAACCCATCTCCCCTTAATTCCCCCTTGCTCATCGACGGAGCCGCCCTCGGGCAGCTCCAGCAAAAAAAATGGAGGTCCCCTCCCCTGTGCTTGCACAGGGGACCCTCCATATTTCTCTAACCGGAGAGGAGGCTTACTCCTCTCCTTCGCCTACGGGTGCAGGGGACTCCCCCTCACCCCCTTCTCTGGAGGTGCTTTCGGGCACCTCCCTTTTCCCAGCGGCAGTCCCCTCTTTTCTTTCCAAGGGGACTGCCAAGAAAGCCAGCAGGCAGCCCTTAGCCAGCCGCTCCGCATCAAAGCGGCTCGGTAGGGCAAACCCCCTTAGGGGGGAGAGGGAAGCCAGGCCCCTTCGGTCGCTTCCCTCAAAAGACCTGCTGGCAAAAATATTAAACCTTGCCGGGGTCAAGGCCTGTGCCTACCCACTAAAGACTTATGACGCTGCCAAGGGGAACGGCGATGTCCTGGGAGGGGATGGCCAACTGGAGGCCCCTCCCGTGATAGACATGGTCCTTGAGGAAAACCAGCCTCAGAAGGTAGGGCCTTCCATGGGGGGGAATCCGGGCTCGGCGCCAAGCACCGAACCCGAATCCGCCCCTATGCAAGGTCCTCATCAAACGGCTGTAGATTCTCAGGCAGTACAAGGAGGGGAGGGATCTCCTCCGGATGATGCCCCTGCGACCACCAGGACCTTCTCCATTTCGGAGAAGGACCTGGCTGAGGCCGGTCCATCTGGCCTGGGGGCTTCTACCGGCGGGGGTGAGAAGCGGGTTCATTCCCCGCCCTCCTCTCCAAAAAAGAAAAGGACCAAAAAGACGAAGAAGACTCGGGGCTCCTCTCAATCCGCGGGGGCTACGGGGACGGATGGGTCTGCTGCCACTTTGGCAAGCGACCAAGCCAAGATCGGCACATCCGGGCCCTCTGCTTCCCCGGGTACGGAGCTCCTGACGATGACAAAGACCAAAAGTGCACAGGGCGGAGCCTCGATGACATCGGGGCCCCTGATTCAGAGGTTACCTGGCGTTTTCGAGCCCACTGGCTTCAAACGCTTCCTCGTTATTCGCTCCACTGATGGCACCATGTTGTCCAAGGGCAACATGATCCATCAGAGGAGAGGATTAGCTAGTGCAATTGGTAGAGAGCCGAAGGTAACCCGTTTCTCGGACGGGAGCCTTCTGGCGAATCCCGCCGAGGCGGCCAAGATAAGTGCTCTTCGGACACTTCATGGCACCCCGGTGAGTGTGACGCCGCACTCTACCATGAACTTTGTAAAAGGAGTAGTTTATGCGAGGGAACTCGTTGACTACTCCATAGAAGACATCACCCTAGAGCTGGCCGACCATGGGGCGGTCAAGGTCGAGCGTGTGTTGAGAAAACAGGGAGGTGCCTCGAGACCCACCCCTACACTCTTCGTCACGTTCGACTGTGACAAGCTCCCTGAGTCGGTGCGTGCCGGTTGGTACCGCTACCGCGTGAAGGCATTCGTGCCACTGCCGTGGCGGTGCTATTACTGTCACCGCTTCGGTCACACGAATCGATCATGTAGACGTGCAAAATCGGGGTCACCCGAAGTCTGTGTAAATTGCTCCAAGGTCGCACACGATAAGTCCAAATCGTGTGTGGCCAAGTGTGTCAATTGCGGAGAGCCGCACCCTGCTTCTTCGAAGCAATGTGGTGCATATCTCCTTGAGAAAGAAATCCTAGCCGTTCAGGCCCAGGATCGACTCTCATTCCGCGAGGCTAAGGACTTGGTCCTGGCGCGCCCGGCTCTGCCTGGGACGTCATATGCCTCAATAGTTAGAAAAGCACCCTCTGCTCCTGGCCCATCCAGGCCAACGAGCACGGTTGTTTCCGCGCCCATTCGGAGCCCTTCTGCGGGCTCTACTACACCCGGGCGCTCCCCTGGTAGAGCTGGCGGCAAAAAGGGTTCACACCCAGCCCCGGCTAAAACCAGGGCTCCCCCCTCTTCCCCCAGCGTGACCGTTTCCCGTAAGGCGAAACGGCCACGCGCCTCCACAGAGTCGTTAGCCTCACAGGAGGCAACACCCCTGAAGATGGTCGCTAGGCCATCTTCCGGGGTTCCTAAAGCTGTTCCCCGAAAGGAGGACAGCAACAAAGGAGCTTCGGCCCCTTCGCCCACGCCCCGAGGTGGAGCGAGTGGCTCGGAGACGGTGGTTCCTCGAAAAGAGGGCCCCCCGCCTCCCAAGCCGCAACGCCCGCCTAAGGTTTCGAGGCGGAGGGAGGAAAAGACTCGCATGGCGAGCCCAACCTCACCCAATAAGTCCTCGAAGGCGACAGCGCCTTCAGCGCTTTGTCCGGCCAACAGCGCCCGGGGTTCTGCCCCCGGGAAGCGTACGGCCATTCCCGTGATGGTCTTCAATTCGAGGAGGGCCCCCGCGTCTCCTCCGAGCTAGGCCTGGAGGGCATATTCCTTCAATGGAATTGCCGTGGACTCCGGGCCAACTGGGAGGAGCTGCGGAGGCTCGTCTCGTCCCGTTCCCCGTTAGCTATTTTTTTGCAGGAGACCATGCTAGGCGCGTGCCCGCTGCCTGCCCTCCCGGAGTATAAGGGTCTTGCGACCCCACCACCGCGGGATGGCCGGGCTGGGGGATGCGCGGTTTACACCCGGCATGATGTCTCCGTTCTTCCTTTCTCTTTAGATACCTCCTTTCAGCCAGTGGCTGTGCAGCTGCACCTGGATAGGAGGTATACTATCATTTCTGCGTACATTCCACCGTCAGCTGACTTCGACGCGGGGGACTTCCGCCGCGTCGTGGCACGGTTGCCGAGGCCCTATCTCTTGCTTGGAGATCTGAACGGCAGGCATCCTCTCTGGGGAGATTACTCCATAAATCCCAGGGGACAAGTCCTTGCCGATCTGATCGAAGAGCTTGAGATGGGTGTCCTAAACGTGGATGAGTTTACGCATCACTGTCCGAGAACCGCTTCATTTTCTTGCCTTGACCTATCTTTGTGCTCTTCGGATGCACAGCCTAATTTTGATTGGGGGGTGGTCGATGACCTCCATGGTAGTGATCACTTTCCCATTCAAATATCCTTTTCAGGGCAACTGCCGCCTGAGAGACCACCTCGGTGGTGCTTGGCGCGGGCGCGGTGGCCTGCATTTCAGGAAATGACTGAATTCTCTATCTCAGTCGAGGAGTTTAGGTCGGTAGATGAGGCCGTTGAGTTCTTCTCCGGTAACCTCATCGCCGTGGGCCTGACTACTATTCCTAGGATGTCTGGCCGTTTTGCACACCGACCACTCCCATGGTGGTCGGCCGAGTGTGAGACGGCCCTCAAACAGAAGGGTTATGCCTACATGCGCTATAAGCGCCGCCCGAACGATTTCACTGTCGCTGAATTTCGTCGGGCTAGGGCTAGGTTCCGGTATGTTTCGAAGCACGCCCGCCGCTCTTCTTGGCGGGCATACGTGTCTTCACTTAACGGGAAGACCCCTTTAGCTGAGGTGTGGAAGCGAGTCAAAAGGATTCGGGGCAAGTTCTCGCAGGACCCCCCTCCCGTTCTCCAGGAGAATGGGACCGCAATCTCGGACCCCGCGTCCGTAGCGGAATCCTTAGCGACCGCTTTTTCCGCATTCTCTAGCCGTGATGCTGCTCCGCCAGCATTCAATGCATGTCGTGATGTCGCGGAAGGCCACCGGCTGGACTTTACCTCCAAAGGCGGAGAACCCTTCAACGACAGGTTTACTGTGAGTGAGTTGCGTTCCGCTCTCGCTTCGTGCGCGGACACCGCCCATGGTCCGGACGATGTCCCGTACGCCATGCTTCGACACCTGGGTGAGCGAGGCATGGCCTTTCTGTTAGATTTGTTCAACAGGATCTGGGTGGAGGGTCTTCTCCCAGACTCCTGGCGAATCGCTACTGTGCTCGCCTTTCGCAAGCCGGGGAGAGATCACTCTACTCCGACCGGTTTCCGTCCAATCTCTCTAACCTCTTGCGTGTGCAAGTTGATGGAGAAATTGGTAAATGTTAGATTAGCCTATTTCCTGGACAGCGGAGGCCATCTGTCTTCTGCACAGTGCGGCTTCCGTAAGTTCCACTCCACGTCGGATGCTCTGCTCCGACTGGAAAATGCCGTCTGCGAGGCTTTCCTTCGTAGGCAGCACTACGCCACGGTGTTTTTTGATCTAGAGAAGGCCTATGATACCGCATGGCGATACGGTATCATGGAGACTCTCCACACGATGGGGGCAAGGGGACGCCTCCCAATGTTTATATCTGAATTTTTGCGAGATCGTCGATTCCGCGTACGGGTGGGGGGAGCCCTCTCTGCCCCAAAGGAGCAGGAAGAGGGTGTCCCGCAGGGAAGTGTCCTCAGTGTCACACTCTTTGCCCTGAGCATCAACGGCATCACCTCGGTTCTGCCAGATGATGTTCTCGCTACGCTCTACGTGGACGACCTTTCGATCTCTTTTGGCGCGGCCCAGATGCCAACTCTGGAGCGTCGACTCCAACGGGCATTGAACCGCGTCTCTCGCTATGCCGAAGCGCACAGGTTTCGGTTTTCTTTGGCCAAGACTAAGGTGGTGCACTTCTGCCGCCATCCACGGCTTCACCCCGACCCAGATTTGTTTCTTAATGGGGTGCGCCTGGATGTGGTTGAGTCGCACCGTTTCCTTGGTCTTGTATTCGACCGACGCCTCACCTGGGAGACTCATATTCGCAGCCTTAGGGTCTCTTGTACCCGCGCCATGGACATTCTCCGTTCCGTGACGTTCAGCGCTTGGGGCGCTGATAGGGCTACCGCCTTACTTTTTTATCGATCCTTTGTTCGCTCGAAGCTCGACTACGGATGCGAGTTTTATGCATCCGCAGCCGAGCGTTTATTGCGGAAGGTGGATTCAATCCACCACACCGGCCTTCGCCTTGCGACCGGTGCCTTCCGCACTTCCCCCATTGAGAGCCTGTTGGTCGATGTTGGGGAGATGCCACTCGCTCTGCGCCGCGTGCAGTGCATCACTCGCCTGTACGCGCGAGCCCGGCGCCTCCCTCAGTCGCCAACAGCTCTCACTGCATCCGCAGCTGATCTCGATGGTGCCTATGCCGCCGAGAGACGCCAGTCATACCCTAAGCCCTTTGTGTTTAGGGCCAGGAAACTCCTTCGAGAGGTAGATATAGCTCTCGGGCCGGTGGCGCCCCTGGTTCTGCCCAGGACGCCACCCTGGAGGGTACCACATTTGGCTATTTGTCGCCACGCCTCTGCTCCCAAAGCTTGTACTGCGCCGGGAGTATTGCGTTCGACCTTTTTGGAGCACGCCGTATCCCCTCTGTTTGAAGTCAGCGGGGCTCTACCAGGCGCTGCGTCTGTCTTCACGGCCGAGCTGGTGGCAATACACCACTCGGTACGGGAGATTACGCGACGTGCCCGGTTCGGAGACCGGATTGTGATCTATAGCGACTCACAAAGCGCCCTGAGTGCTCTCGGGGCATTGGAATCTCCGCATCCCCTGGTTCGCGATATCCGTGACGCCACGGTTTTGGCGAGCCGGGCAGATGTCGAGATTATCTTCTGCTGGGTTCCTGGACATGTAGGAATTGCGGGGAATGAGCGCGCCGATGAGGGCGCCAAAGAGTCCGCGAGGACTCTGCCACCGGACCAGCGTTTCGCTCTTCCTCACACCGACTACATGGCAGCTCTTCGGACTGCTTGGCAAAGAAGATGGGAGACGGTCGAGGGAAACTTAAAGTTGCGAGCCATTGCGCCGCGACTGTTCCCATGGACCTATCCCCCAATGCCGCGGCGGCTTCAGGTTGCTTTCTGTCGTCTCCGAATCGGGCACACTCGTGTGACGCATCGCTATCTGATGGAGCGCTCGCCTGCGCCCTATTGCAACGACTGCGTCGTCCCCCAGACTGTTCGGCACATTCTTGTCGAATGTCCCAGTCTGGGTGATCTTCGCGCACGACACCTGTCCCGGTACCGGGATGGGCGGGGTCGCTACCGCCTGTCCATTGTACTCGGGACGAGTGCGTGCACCATGACTGGTGGAGTTATTGACTTTTTGGGGGAGGCCGGCCTTCTCCCTTTTATTTAACCCGATTTAATTGTTGTTGTTGTTTTTGTAATTGTTTTGTTATTGCTTTGTTATTGTTATTTCTTTTTATTGTTTTCTGTTTAATTTTTTAAAGTAGCCTAAAACTAGGCTGTTTGTTTACGGCAACTTATGTCTTAGTCGGCAGTCGCCAGATAGCCCCTTAATTAAAAAAAAAAAAAAAAATCTTCCACTCGCATGCACATCAAATACGCTCCTTTCCCCGCGTCTTCTCATTCATGCACCAACTAAATTGAACCTTAATTCACAACATAATCATGTGATCAGATCATCCCATAAGCATGCCTCTTAAAGCTTCCGCAGCATATTCTTTCTTACTACGCATTGATCTACTATACTCTATTTCATCCTCGTTTCTTTGTCCAACCCAAGTGTATCTATGCACATATTTGTGCCGAAATAACTTTCAGCACAGAACCGTACTACCCTTTTGTTTTGATTCTTTTATGCTTCAAGTTTGTTCCCTCATCTCATTGAGAGTTTCAGGCATACACGCTTTTTAAGCATCAAGGCTACATCAACCCTCTTTCCCAGGAGCCAAACTGTGATGCTCAGTTCCCCAGGCCAGCGGCTACTGCTAGGGTTTAGTCTCTTACTCGCGCGCTAAAAGACTGTGTAGGTATTCCCCCAGCCCCACATAAATATAGGGTGATGATGGTCTCAAGCTACTTTAATTTTTCACACCCTCTTATACAAAGTATTCATATCCACCTCAACGAGTATAGTTTCAGCAAAAAAGATAAGATGCTTCGAATTTCGGATAGTGATTACGTTTCTTAACCCCTTTTCTCCAAGTCTGTTTCGACGTGAAATAAGTAATACAAAGGTATGTTAGGCTTCTTCCAATATTATCCCAATAGTGGAGTGAATTTCAAACAAGTTTAACTAATATATTTCCCTCTTTGGTAGGAATGGGGAAATAGTTGCCCCCATGAATACGAGGGCGCTTACCGTCTCGAACACGACCAGTCATGGACGCCTGTGGAGAAGTTGCAAGAAAAGGACAGTGAGCAAGAGCTCATTTGCAAGATTTTAGGCAGGTCAAACGCTTTGTCTCTGACTGTCGGAGATTAAATATGATGTATTTGTTAAAAGATTGATTAATATATTTGAGCATTATTTATTGTGGGAAAATAATTTAAGCACATTCGAAGGTACACATAAGACTTTCCATTGTCTCTTGTACAAAAATAAATCTTACAGCCAGCTGTAGGCCTTTTTCCATGCTTTTTAAAATGTTGCGGTTGAGTCCTTCAGTGCAAGGATAAATTGAAACCGCCATAAGTTGGCGGTATATACTTCCCACATCCAATTAGCGCCATTGAATGACCGATTCATGGTACTGGCCTGAATTGGATTATCATAGCCTGGGGTAGCTTTAACCCCCGGTCGCAAGCGCTAATCTAGTGCTGCTGCAAAGCAGATGTGTTAGGTGAAGTAGAGAGGGAGGATTTGCCTTATTGTTGTCGCCAGATCCTCTCTCTTGACGACGACTTCAGTGCGGCTCTCTGTGTGTCTCAAATTGACGACCCCCTCCTCGACTTCGGACTTCCCAACCACGACCACTAACGGGATGTGATTAACTTCCGCATACTGAAAAAGAAGAGTGCTGCAATTTGTGATACCTAACTGATAAATTATGGTTAAGTTAATTTCTGGCCGACTAAATGCAGAGATGACCCATTCTGAGTAATTAACACTCCTGGTATAGCGACTGTACCTAACTCAAAACTGATTCTTCAACGACGCGCAACTAACACGTGGTATTGTTTCATTATAGTCAACAGGAAGTTTTTCATAAAAACTTCTTAAAGGTGACTGCTTGGGCGTGCCATGCAGAGCGGTAAGGTGAGGTTGGGGGGGGGGGGGGCGCACACTCACCTGTAACTGATTCAAAAGTCTTAGCTTTGTTCTGTAAATGGTTTCGGCTGATATTCGCTCGTTTCGGAGATGAGCCACGATACCCAACACTTCTGACATCAATCCTCTGTTTGGACTCGCCACCAACACGCTACACTGGCTATTAAGAATCTGAAAGTAATGAAAGGCACGCTTTCAGCATAATAAGACACTGTTCCGTTCTCTCCAAGGAGAAATCGCTTCCGCAATGGACAACCTCATGAAAAACCCACACCGTTCAATCTGAAACCAGCCCCCAGGGTCTGTAACCTTATTCGACCCCGACCTTTCATCTCTTCGGTTGGGCAACCCCCCCCCCCTGCAGGGTGTGTTATTTACTTAGTTTTGTCGGGGTTTTTTTTTTTAATATGTAGGTGGGGAAGAATTATGACCGTCGATTTACTCCAGTTAGTGTGTCAGCCAGACTGGTTAATGTAAAGGGAGAGGGACGAAAAAGGAACCGCGGGATTAGGTTTTAAGGCGATAACAAGGAGGATCTAAAAGTCATAATCATAAGAAAGGCTCAATGACTGATGAGTAATTTTTTTTTTCCTCAAACCAAAATTGCAATACCAAAGAGGGCGTATGACAGGAAATACGTTGGAACCGAGAGTGCAGTCAATCTTCCATGACATGCAGCATGGTAAATCTTCTGTGCCAAGCAGCCGTATTCATGTCATGTAATCGGTGCGAGGAAGAGCAAAACGGTGGGCTAGTCGCCCAGTCCTCGCAGACTCTGGCACGCTCATTCCCTGCCTTTCCTACATGTCCAGGAACCCAGCAGAAGATAATCGCGACATCCGCCCGGCACGCCAAAACTGTGGCGTCACTATATCGCGAACCAGGGGATGCGGAGATTCCAATGCCTCCAGATCACTTAGGACGCTTTGTGCGTTGCTATAATTCAAAATCCGGTCTCTGAACCGGTCACTTAGCGTTATTTTCCGTGCCGAGCGATGCATTGCGACCAGCTCTGACGTGAAGACAGACGCAGCGCCTGGCAGAGCCTCACTGACTTCAAACAAAAGAGAGGACACGGCGTGAAAACCGACCCCCTCTTGGGATTTGGAGCCATCTGTATACACTGGCATGGATCCAGCGTGACAGGAAGTGTGGTCGTAAAAGGTCGAACGTAATATTCCCGGCCCTGTAGAATCTTTGGGAGCAGAGGCGTGGAGACAAATAGTCAAAGGTGATAGTACCATCCAGGGTGGCGTCCTGGCCAGAACCAAGGGCGCCACCGGCCCAAGAGCTATACCTAGCTCTCGAAGGAGTTTCCTTGCCCTAAACCCAAAGGGCTTATGGTATGAGTGACGTCTCTCGGCGGCATAAGCACCGTTGAGATCAGCTGCGGATGCACTGAGAGCTGATGGTGATTGAGGGAGGCGCCAGGCTCGCGCGTACAGGCGAATAATAAATGCACTGTGCACGGCCGGCGTAGAGAGAGTGGCATCTCCCCAGCATCAACAAGTAGGCTCTTAATGGTAGACGCGCGGAAGGTACGGGTCGCCAGGCGAAGGCCGATGTGGTGGATAGAGTCCACCTTCCGCAATAGATGTTCGACTGCGGATGCATAAAACGCGCATCCGTAGTAGAGCTTCGAACGAACAAAGGATATAAAAAAATAATGCACTAGACCTATCAACGCCCCAGGCGCTAAACATAACAGAACGAAAAATTTCCATGGTGCTTGGTACAAGAGACCATAAGGCTGAGAATATGAGCCTTCCAGGTGAAGCGTCATTCAAACACAAGACCAAGGAAAATGTGCGAGTCCACCACTTGCAGGCGAACCCTATTTAGAAACAAGTTGAATCAGGGTGGAGCCGTGGATGGCGGCAGAAGTGCACCACCTGTCTTGGTCAAGGAAAACCGAAGCCTGTGCCGTTCGGCATAGCGAGAGATTCGGTTCAATGCCTGTTGGAGTCAAAGCTCCAGAGTGGGCATCTAGGCCGGGCCAAAAGAGATCAAAAGGTCGTCCACGTAGATCGTATCGAGAACATCTTCCGGCAGCACCGAGGTGATGCAGTTGATATCCAGGGCAAAGAGTGTGACACTTAAGACACTTCCCTGCGGGACACCCTCTACCTGGTCCATTGGGAGGGAGAGGGTTCTCCCCACCCGTACGCCGAATCGACGATTTCGCAGAAATTCAAATATAAAGATTGGGAGGCGTCCCCTCGCCCCCATTGTGTGGAGAGTCTCAATGATACCGTATCGCCAAAAACTCCGTGGCGTAGTGCTGTCTACGAAGGAAGGCCTGGTAGACAGCATTTTCCAGTCCGAGCAGAGCATCAGACGTGGAGTGGAACTTGCGGACATCGCACTGTGCAGAAGACAGATGGCCTCCGCTGTCCCGAAAAAAGAGGCTAATCTAACATTTCCCAATTTCTCCATCAACTTGCACACGCAGATTGGGTGGAAGCCGGCCGGAGTAGAGTGATCTATCCCTGGTTTGCGAAAAGCGAGCACAGTAGCAATTCGCCAGGAGTCTGGGAGGATACCCTCTAACCAGATCCTGTTGAACAAATCTATCGGAAAGGCAATGCCTCGCTCACCCTGCTGTCGAAGCATGGCGTACGGGACATCGTCTGCGCACGAAACAGAGCAGAACATAACTCACTCAGAGTGAACCTGTCGTTGAAGGGTTCACGTCTAGAGGTAAAGTCCAGTCAGCGGCCTTTCACGACACGCATTAAATGTTGGCGGAGTAGTATCCTGGCTAGAGAAAGCGGTCTCGAAGGATTCTACGACGCATGCGGGGTCCGAGATTGCGGTCTCATTCTCCTGTAGAACGGGAAGTGGGTCCTGCGAGAACTTGCTCCTAAAGAGCAAGCGTGCTTAAAGATATATCGGAACCTCGCCTTAGCTCGACGAAATTCAGCGACAGTGACATCGTTCGGGCGGCTCTTATAGTGCAGGTAGCTATAACGCTTCTCTTTGAGGGCCGCCTTACAGTCGGCTGACCACCGCGGGAGCTGTCGGCGTGCAAAACGGCCAGACATTCTAGGAATAGTAGTTAGGCCCACGGCGATGAGGTTGGCGGAAAGAACTAAACGACCTCATCCAACAACCTATACTCTTCGACTGAGACAGAGAAATCAGTCATTTCCTGAATGCACACCACCGCGCCCGCACCAAGCAATACCGGGGCGGGTTCTCAGGCGGTAGCGGCCCAGAAAGTGTTATTTGAATGGGCAAGTGATCACTACCAAGGAGGTCATCGACTATCCCCCACCCCAAATCAGGCTGTGCATTCAGGGGACAAGGATAGATCGATGCAGGAAAGGGAACCGGTCCTTGGGCAGTGATACGTAAAATTATCCACACTTAGGAGACCTATCTCTAGCTAATCGAACAGGTCGGCAAGGACTTGACCCCTGGGTTTAATAGAGTAGTCTCCTTAGAGGGGGTGTTTACCGTTCAGATCTCCGATCAACAAAAAGGTCTTCGGCAACCGTGCTACGACGTGGCAGAAGTCGGCTGATGGTGGAATGTACGCGGGCGCTCTTCTAAGAGAAGACCTTCACGGGAATGGCAGTACGCTTCCCTGGGGCAGAACTCCGAGCGCTGTTGGTCGGACAATGCGCTGAAGGTGCTCTTTCCTTCCAGGACTTATCGGAGGAGGTTTGGTTCGCCATGCGAGTCATTTTTCCCTCTGACGCGAAACTTTAGGCAGGCGGGGATTCCTCCTTTGGAGGATCCACCCCCTTTGAGTCACCCAGCCTAGAGCTAGGTGTGGGCGTAGGAGCGAAACACCTTTAGTACTGTCCTTCTTTTGGGAGGCAGTTTTAGAAACCCAGGAAGATGGCCTCACGACCAACTTGAGGGGTGTTGCCTCCTGTGAGTCTAACGACTCGGTGGAGGTAGGCGGCCGTTTCGCTTTACAGGAAACGGTGGCGCTGGGGGAAGGAAGGGAGCCCTGGTTTTAGCCAGGGTTGGGTGCGAACACTTTATGTCACCTGCTTGTCGTAGAATGGACTCTCGACGATATACCATATATAACTATTCGTTGAGGGAACTTCTTTAATTATCTTTAGAGTGCGTGGATGTCTGGCAGGCCGATATTATGTATCTTCGATATGCTTGAGAAGTGGAACTGAGCTCAAGGATAATAATATTGCTATCATTAATAAAATAGTTTTATTAATAATAACTATCAACAATACACAAAACGGAAAATATTGACATAAACAGAGAATGGAAAGGGTCGTGGGGGCTCGGGCTAATCCGAGGATTAAATGATTTAAAAAGGTAAAACAAATATAAAGTTAAAGAGATGGGATGGTTCGCTAAACCATTTAAAGCACAGGATAGAATTGACAAAAGGGTTAAATACTCAAAGGTAACGTTCGGCTTACGTAATTTTATACTAGTAGTGCAGAGGAAGTCGGCGTGAAGGAATTTTCGGTCCGCTGGCGAGTTCCAGCCGAAGGAGGGGGGATAAAAGGATCCTGACGTGGCGTCTTGGGAATGAGAACCGTTTCTCGACGAACGGCTTGAAGAACAATGGTTGTTCTACGTTGTTCTCTTCTGAACAACAGGGGGGGTGAGAACCGTCTCTTGTCTACGAGCTCAAGAACAAAGAACAATGGCTGTTCTAATGTTGTTCTCTTCTGAACAACAAGGGGGAAGGGTGAGAACCGTTTCTTGGCGAACGGGCTCAAAATAACAATGGCTGTTCTACGTTGTTCTCTTCTGAACAACAGGGGAAGGGGTGAGAACCGTTTCTTGCCAACGGGCTCGAACGAACAATGGCTGTTCTACGTTGTTTTCTTTCTGAACAACAAGGGGGGAAGGGTGAGAACCGTTTCTTGGCGAACGGACTCAAAAGAACAATGGCTGTTCTACGTTGTTCTCTTCTGAACAACAGGAGAAGGGGTGAGAACCGTTTCTTGTCAACGGGCTCGAACGAACAATGGCTGTTCTAACGTTGTTCTCTTTCTGAACAAGGGTAAAGCCTTGTGGAATTGGCGTCACGAAAGGCTCGAACCTCTGCACTCAAGGGATATTGTCCTTCTTCTGGACAAGTGAAGGTGAATCTCGAGGTCGAGGTCCCTTGGCGCACAAAGTGAGAGAGGGTCGTGGTGATGTTTCGCGACGAAAATCTGGATCTCCAATCTGATCTTAGTGGTAAAGTTCCCATCTAAATAGTCGAGTGGGGGGACAATAGAGTGGGAGCTTCGAGGGAATGCACAGCCGAGCCTGGGAACAATGCCTTATCTGCCCATAAGCCTAACTCAATCTGGCGAGGTCGGCGTATGAGGAAAGATAAACCTCCTTGTTTAAACATTGACTCAGGTGGCTGCGATAAGGCGCCAAGCTTCAAAGCGAAGATGCACGTGGGAGCATCGTGGTTTTAAATAACACGTGATAGGGGTTGAAATTAACGCGGCCTCAACCCGTTCTATCACACTGCTCTACCAGGAAAGCGGCCGGGGTGGGTAGAACCACAGAAGGGTTCCGAATGAGTGGAGAAATGACCATGCTGGTAGGCCTAGATGGGCCAGGAGCAGAGGGTGTCTTTCTTAACATTGAGGCATAAGACGTCCCAGGCCGCGGCGGGCGCGCCCTGACTATTCTGGGGGTGAACGGCCAGGATATCCTTCTCACCGAGATATTCACCACATTGCTTCGAAGAAGCGGGGTGCGGCTCTCCGCAATTGAAACACTTGGCCACACACGATTTGAGCTTACCGTGTGCGGCCTTGGGGCAACTTACACAGACTTCGGGTTCCCCGACTTTGTACGTCTACAGGAGCGTTTAGTAGAGCCGAAGCCGTGGCAGTAGTAGCACATACGCGGCAGTGGCACGAATGCCTTCACGAGGTATCGATACCAACCGGCACGCACCGACTGAGGGACCTTGTCACAGTCGAACGTGAAGAGGAGTCTAAAGGTGGGTCAAGAGGCCCCTCCCTCTTTTCTCATCACACGCTCGACTTTGACCACTCCATGGTCGGCCAGCTCTAAATTATGCCATCTATGGAGTAGTCCACGAGATCCCTCGCATAAACCATTCCTTTCGCGAAGTTACTCGTAGAGTGCGGCGTCACACTCACTAGCGTATCATCAAGTGTCCAAAGGGCGCTAATCATGGCTGCCTCGGACGGATTCGACGCGTTCGCTAAAAGGCTCCCATTGGAGAAATGGGTCACCTACTCTACCAATCACACTAGCTAGAGCTCTCCTCTGATGGATCATGTTGCCCTTACTTAACATGCTGCCACATCAGTGGAGCGATTAACAAGGAAGCGTTTGAAGCCAGCGGGCTCGAAAAGCCAGCTAGCCTCTGAATGATGGGCTCGACGTAATAGAGGCTCCGCTCTGCGCACTTTTGCTTTGTCTGGGACTCTTCAACTGGGGGAGCACCGGGACCGGACGTGCATTTCTTGGCTCGGTCGCATACCGAAACGGCAGCTGCTCTATTCGTCCCCGCGGAGGAAGAGCAGCCCCGAGTCTTATTCGTCATTATTTTTCTTAGGAGAGGAGGGCGGGGAATGAACTAGCTTCTCTCCTTCGCCGGTAGGAGCCCCTAGGCCAGATGGGCTGGCCTTGGAGATCCCTCCTCTCCTTGTGAGGCCTCGGGACCCGAGACGTCTGAGGAGCAGCTTCTAAAGGGCCGCACTAAAAGAAATCGAAAGGCAGTCCATCGACCTTATCTTTCACTGGACAGACAAATCAGTCATTTCCTGAAATGCGAACTTCTGGGGTGGTCTTTCTCACGGTAGCGGTACAGAAAAGATTTGAATAGGAAAGTGATCGCTACCATGAGGCTCATCGACCCCCTCACACCCAACATCAAGCTGTGCATACGTAGAGCACAGGGATAGACCATGACAGGAAAATGAAGCAGTTCTCGAGCAGCGATGCGTAAGCTCAAGCAGATTTAGGATACCTATCTCCAGCTCGGCGAGGAGTTGACCAATGGCGTGGGGAAAATATGCAGAAATATATTATACCTCATAGCCGAGTGTAGCTGCAATGTCACTGCCTGAAAAGTGGTATTTATAGAAGAACGAAACCATGACGGATATAAATCGCGTATCCTCCTGCGAGACACCTATCCCGTGATGGTAGGGTCGCAAACCCTTATCCTCCCCGGATGGTGGACATGGGAAAAGCGCCCATACATGGTCTCGGGCAAAAAATATGAGGGGCGGTCAATAAGTTTTGAGAATCTGTAGGGCAAAACAGAGGAAGGGGGATGGCTGTTTATGGGGGTGTTAGGACAGGTTATGACAAGTCAGGACTTGCAGCCGCACGATCCTGCCTCATCTATTTAAGAAGCAGTGGAAGATCGTCAGTCACAAACTTTTCAACAATGAAGAAGGTTAAGCACCGCGCAGTGATCAAATTTTTGACCAATGAAGGCAAGAATGCAAAAGAGATCCATGAACGCATGGTTGCAGTGTACACCGACACCGCCCCTTCCTATGCAACCATTGCTCGCTGGAATAGGGAGTTCCGCCATGGTCGTGAGTCCCTTGAAGATGACCCCCATCCAGGACGCCCGTCAGACATGACCAACGAGAATAATGTGGCCCGTGTGGAGAAAATGATCCTCGAAAATCGAGCGAGAACTTGGAATATCACATGGAAGTGTTATCAACATCATCCACGACAATTTGGCCATGACCAAGGTCTCTGCCCGTTGGGTCCCTAGAAACCTCACGCCCCATGATCGAATTCAACGTCGTCAAAGTCCACAAGGCCAGAGGTGCACAAGCTGCCCTGCGCGAGTGCGGATTCGAGGAGCTCAACCGGCGTGGCCGCCGGGTTGGGGACGATGAAGATGTCCAGCTCGCCGTCCAGGAGTGGATTACACAGCAGTCGGGAGATTTCTGGTTGTCGGGAATTCGAAGCCCCAGGGACAAGTGGCGCAAGTGCATTGAAGTCGAGGGTAGTTATATTGAAAAATAATAAAACACTTTTCAAAATATCTCGTTTCCTTATATCCGAATTGCAAAACTTATTGACCGCCCCTCGTAGCTAACAGGTAACGGGAGAAGACGAGCCTCCACAGCTCTTTCGAGTTAGCCGGAGTCACCGGCAGTTCCATTGAAAGACTATCCCCTCCAGGCCTAGCTCGGAGATAAAGGGGCCCTCTTCGAAGAGAAGACCCTCACGTAAATGACGGTACGCTTACCAGAGGAAGAACTCCGGGCGTTATTGGCCGAGCGAGCGGGGGAGGTTGGACTCGCTATGCGAGTTTTTTCCTCTCTCTATATTGGAACCTATGGCTTCGAAGGATGCAGCGTCTCCGAGCCACCTAGTCCAGGCTTGGGTTCGAGTGTAAGAGCCGAAACTCCTTTGGTGGTGTCGTCCTTTCGGAGGTAGCTTTAGGAACCCTGGAAGACGGCCTCACGACCACCTTCAGGGAGGATGCTTCCTCCGAGTCTAACAATTCGGGAAACGGTCAACTTGATCAATTAGATTCATACTCTCTCCTGACTCCCCCACCTCCGAGGTCAAGAAAGGCTCTACACTACAACAACTCCTGAATCGTTTGGGACAGGAATGCCGTCTCGGAGAGCAGATACGGATCCAGCACCCCCCCTTTTTAACCAAGTAGAAGCAAAACCTTGCGAACGGGCGATACGAATTTCTGATGTGGGGTAAATTTGGATGCATGGGTTGATCCAGTCGTATTTCAGTTTTATAAATTATAAGAAAAAAATGACTTAAAAGTCGTTGTGCTAATGCTAAAAGGTGATTTTTCTAATGCTGTTTATGAAATGAATGGTAACTTGGTTTTGATAAAAGTTTAAAAATTGTTTCTAATATCGTTAGACAAAAAGAAAGATTTTAAGTTCCAAAATTTGAAGATCGGACCCCTTGTTTCAATGAATAGTGTCAGTCCAGGGAGGATCATTTCTCCCTGGAATGCTACCTGAAGGGTGTGCAGGGTCCCACTTCTGACGAAAGGTAGGTACCGGCGTCTCAATTAACCGGGGTTAGGTAGTCTGCGACGATGTGTGCAAAGGTCAGAGGGACCACACAATCCTGGCAGTAAGGAGGATGACACCCTTTCATTAAGAACCTGTGTCAGCCTGGTATGGCAGACGCGTAACGGCAGATCGAGAGGTCTTTTGGCTTCCATGCTGACAGGGTGGGGAAGATATGGCACATCTTATTCGAGTCTCTAAGGTTGACCAGGTTTTCCGGAGGGTTTTAGTCTACTTCCACGTGAGCAGGAACCCTACAAAATGAAATTTCTTTGCTGTGGGGGTAAATTCGGTGTAGGGACGCGGCCGTTTCAAGTAATGGAAAATGGTCACGCTGGGTGAGTAGGGAAGGGTGAGAGCCCCGGTTTTTGCCAAGGTAGGTGGGAGCCATTTGTGCCGAGAGTTCGACCAGGAAAGCCAGGGCGACTAGAACCTGCAGAAGGTTCAGAATTGGCGTGGAAGCATGGAAACAACCGTGCTCGTAGACCGGGGAGGTGGGGGGGCTATGAACGGAGGGTGGCTTTTCTTTTAGTCATGTGAAGTCCAAGGCAGCGCCGGGTGCGCCAGGACCAAGTCCTTAGCTTCGCGAGATGAGACGATCTGTAGCTTGAATGGCCAATATTTACTTCTCCAGGAGATACGCACCACATTGATTAGAAGAGGTGGGGTATGGCTCTCCGCAATTGACGCACCTGGACATACATGATAGGGACTTATTGTGTACAGCCTTGGAGCAACTTACACAGACTTCGAGTAAACCCGACTTTGCACAGTTACAGGAGCAATTCTGATGGCCAAAGCATCCGACGCAGTCGCCAGGAGGCTCCCGTCAAAGAAAAGGGTTACATTCGGCTCTCAACCAATCAAGCTACTAGCTAATGCTCTCCTCTGATGGATCATGTTGCCCTTAGCCAACATGTTGCCATAGGTGGAGCGAAAGACCAGAAAGTGTTTGAAGTAGGGTTTTGTTTTGTTTTTTTAATTTTAAGATCTGTTTGAAGCCGGCGAGCTCGAAAACGACAGGTAGTCTCTCCATGTGGGGCCCCGTCGTAATCGAGGCTCCACTCAGCGCACTTGCAAATTTGGTCTTAGCCTGGGACCCCTACTCGAGGGCGCCTCAAGCCCGGACGTACCGATCTTAGCCTGGTCGTTGCCGAAACGGAAGCGGACTCGAACGTCCCCAGAGTCCCCACGGAAGGAGAGGAACCTTTAGTCTTCTGTCCTTTTCTTGTCCCTTCTCCTTTGGGGAGAGGAGGGTAGGAAATTAATGCGCTTCTCACCATCGCCGGACGGACTGGGTTTTGCAAGCTCCTTTTTCGATATAGATAAGGTCTTGGCTGTCGAAAGGCGACTAGCCAGGGCAGGAGGTCCTCGTCTACTTGTGAGTCCTTGGGGAACCGAGCCACGCGAAGAGAAGCTTGCACTTGGGGTTCTAGGCTCGGGGTTTAGCACAAAACTCAGGTTTGCCCCCATGGAAGGTGGCAGCCATCTCCCACGATGCATCACGGATCCCAATCCAAGACTGTTTTGCCGTGTTTCATCGACACCTGCAGGACTAGGGTGGTCCAATTTTCATGCCTTTTCAATTAATTTGCTCCCAATCCATAATTCTTACCCATTTCCTGAAAAAATAATTTGGTATAATTTTTATCACAATTCTTCAATATTTAGGGGTAGCTCAAGGCACCTGAAATTCAAAGAATGACTTTTCTTTTACATTGACTATTTATCATCACTAACTCTATAATTTAAGAAGGGGATTTTTTTTGAGTATTTGAATAATATTTTCATCTTAGTTTGGTTATGACTTATGTTTTTTTTTTATCAAAGTTCAGAAATAAATATAAGTATCAAAATTTTGTAAATTTTTTAAACCCAAATAATTACAAATGGTGAAGTTCAGAAAATTTATTTTGATATATCTTCTTCTATAACTATATTTTAGCAACATGATATTTTGAAAGGGGGAAATTGAGTTTAGAGTTTCTTTTTAAAATTATTATAATTGGCGAAGTTCAGAAAATTTATAAAAATTTAACCATGGCTGCTTTTTTTTTAGATTTTAAATTTTAATCTTAGTGTCGAAGCTCAGCCCATAGGGGGAAGTGGCGAAGCCATTGCCTGGTTCATGTATATTCATTGATACAAAAATATTTAATTGTTACTAACCATAATAATGTATTTTTTATGTTTTCTGTTACAGCTAGAGATAAAATATAATATTTTTTATTTGTATGATTTGAATCTATAAAAATATAAATCTATATATAAATATAGATAAAAATATAATATACAAAATGTCGAAAAAGCAAGACTGCTACCTTGTCCGACAGAAAATTCCATCAAAGGAAGTAAATTGCCATCGAATGGACAAGTTCTAGAAGTCTTTCTCCACCATCACCAAAATCTGATGGAGTGGAGTCTGCTGAGGCTGTAGTGGAGGAGGTATTGACATACTGGGAGAAGGCCAGATCCCAACAAAAAGGGCAGATCACATGAAAACAAAAGTACTTGGACTGAAATTAAGAAGAAGCATAAGAGAATAATAGATACCCAGAATAGGAAGGAGGAAAAATTCAAAGAGGATTTGGAAAACCTATTTGACATCGCTCATCAAGATGCACTGTTCCTCATGAGAAATGAGCAGGACAAGTAGTTCCTCCTCGCACAACGACAAACAGGATGGAGGGGTTGTATGGCAGGCGCTGATGTAACTTTAGCCAGGAAGGTGGAAAGAATAAGATGGAAACACATGAAAGGAGGAGAGGAGAGATAGAGCCAAGATGGAAGAGGAGGCATCGACAAGCCGCGTCGAATTAGAGTCAAGCACCGACACGTCTTCTTCTTCTGACATCTCTGATGTATCTTGTGAACAGGAAGAGAGAGACCTGTCGACATTGAAGCTGATCTTCCAAAGAAAAAGAGGGTCCAGAATATAATGACCCCTGGCCTAGTTGCTGCTCTTGATCGCTCGAAGATTAAAGACCAAATGGCACCATATATTTTTGCAGAAACAGATCGGACATAACCATGCTGAGCAAACATCAGTCGTTCATCCATCAAATGGTACAGAGAACGATTCGAGAGCAGAAGTGGAGAGAACTTAGATCTTACATGGTACTTGATGTGTCGTCCACTGGGATGGAAATTTTTTGCCGTCTCTCTTAAACTCAAGACACAGTTGATCGATTACTGGTTCTGGTAATGTCATTCTCAACTGGAGAAACTCAACTTCAAGGTGTTCCAAAGTTGCTGTCTGGAACCGGAGATCAACAGGCCAGTGCTGTATACGATCTTCTCCAGGAGTGGAAACTACATGAAGCTGTGATTGGCCTTAGCTTTGCCACCACTGCTGTGAACAGTGGGAGACACAATTGAGCCTTCATTCTCAGAGTAGAGGCTTGGTCGTGATCTTTTCTATCTGGCATGCAGCAAGTATCGCATCCTGGAGCTGATGTTGGGCGCCTTGTTTGTAGCTGCTGTTCCTTCTGCATGCTCAGGACTTGATATAAAGCTATTTGTTATTCCAGAAACAATGGAACTTTCTGGAAAAAAGTGAATTTGAGCCCGGTTGTAACCTTAAATAAATTCGGTCATTGCTTCAAAACGATCGTGAAGGGCTCCTTGTGTTTGCCCACGACCAATTGTCAAGAAAGCAGTTACGAGATGACTACAAGGAGTTTTTGGAATTATCTGTTAATTTCCTTGAAGGAACAGTCCCTGGATTCTCCTTCAAGCGACCGGGAGCTATACACCACGTTCGCTGGATGGCAAAAGTGCTGTATTGTCTTAAGATCTGGATGTTTCGTAATAAGCTCCAGGAAATCACCAAACGGGATGCTGAACTTGCAAAAGCTTTAAGATTTTTTTCTGCCCAGGTATACATGAAGCCCTGGTTCACAGCTTCTGATGCAATATCAGCACCGAGGACAGACCTCACCTTCTGGCCTAGCTCAGGAATGATCACCACTTTGTCGGGAGTGTTGCTGCTGCAAAACTGGAGGGATATGTCTGGTACATTTCCCCAGAATCACGACAGCCTAGCATTAGGCTACTTTAAAATAAGAATATGAAAAAACAACAATAAAAAGGGAAAATGGCAACAATTAGGAAGCAAGCCACTGCGTCGAGGGGGAGGTCCGCCTCCCCCCGGCGCAGGAGCGTGCGACCTACAAAGAAAACAATAAAAACAAAACCTAGTTAAATAAAGGGGAGAAGGCTGGCCTCCCCCCAAAAGTCTATAAGTCCACCAGTCAATGTGCACGAACTCGTCTCGAGTACAAGGGGCAGGCGGTAGCGACCCCGCCCATCCCGGTAATGGGACAGGTAACGTGCGCAGAGATCGACCAGACTGGGACATTCAACAAGAATGTGCCGAACAGTCTGGGGGACAACGCAGTCTTCACAGTAGGGCGCTGGCGAGCGCTCCATCAAATGGCGGTACGTCCCGCGAGTGTGTCCAATTCAGAGACAACAGAAAGCAACCTGAAGCCTTCGTCAAAAGAGTCAAGGTATGGAAACGAGAGCTTCCAACCTTGGAATCCCTGACATCTCCGGCATCCCGGAAACTCTTGGACCAGCTCCAAGTGGACTCCTCCTTCTTAGAGGAGGATCCAGTCATAGAAAATCAATGAGGGATACTGCATTGCCAATAAAACTATTCAGAACCTGCCTACTGTCAACAACCACGCCGAGAGAGGAGTTGATCTTATCAAAGAGTTTAACTGCTGAAACACCACCAAGGAGGACCACCTTCAGTTTATTCTCAAGGTTGTGGATCATCATCGGCAGGACTTCCGAATATCCTCAAAGGCTAAAGGCGCATATGACATCTGGGCAACAATGAGCGGAGTGGCATTCTTGAATGGAGAGAAGTTTTGTCTGGGGACAAACCAGAGCCAGTCAAGGCATACAAACTTCAGGTGTCTTGAGCTACCTCTAAATATTCTTTGATTGGTCTAAAATTTGACTCACAGTAGTTTCTTAAGTATAGGTCTAAAATAAGCACTTGGGAGAGAAAAAAAATGCAACTTCATTTTTGCCTTATATGACTTGGACCACCCTAATGCAGGACATTAGGGGGCACGAGCCAGCGGGCCCTGCTCTCCCTTGCCTCCCTAGGAGGGTTATCAAACCGCTCCAGGCCGGTGAGAAAGCACAGGGAGGGGGATTTCCTTTTCATAAGTGGAGGTGCCAGAGAGCTGCTCGAGAGATGGCAAAGGTGAACCCTGTTTGCCACATTTCGATGGTGAGAGTGGAGCTTCTCCACCGGTTGAAGGAGTGCCTCGATTTTTCTCGTACTCCCCGACACCTAGGGTGGGCGAGTCTGCGCTTGAAAGCGGATCTCCATGCGATTTCACACTATTGACTTCTTTTGTAACCAAAGTTGCTGAAAGGGAGGAAAAGGGGACATGGAAAGTAGATGTTATGAACTGCCAATGAGTTGTGAGGTTAAGAGAGGTCTTCATAAGATCAGAAATTCCAGAATGTGATCATTTACACATAATCGGTCCCGGTCTAGCGTTGAAGGGCTTTCCCAACTCGGGTCGCCATTTAGGTGACATTGTCCTTGAGCTTTAACTACAAAGGATGGTACATGCGTAGTCACCTTATATATGCATGGAGGAATGCCCCTAGCAAGGGAGCATTCTTCCCTCAGGGAGTACACGGCCACTAGACTAAGTCTCATAAGAGGACGCAAGTTTGGCGGGGAACCAGAACCTCTGTGGATAGAATAGCAAATTTGGAAAGGGGTAGGAGGGTATGGAATAAAGAGAAGTAGAGATAGGCGGGTCCACTAACGAGTAAGGTGGGATCACCAATTATTATCATACCCTTGGTGAGGAGGGGGGGGGGATTCCGTTTACGATGGCATGGTTGGGTGGCAACTGGCGTCATGACCGAAGGGTTAAAAAAAGTTAAATCATAAACTCCCTTACGCGTTGCTCGTCTTTCCTTCCTTGCTGGCTAAGGGCGAACAGTCTTTCGATCCCGAAGGAAACCCCGACACAGGGGACGCATCTCCGGGTCGGGTGAAACATTTGTACCAGGTTGTCGTATCGACCGCCGGCGGCAACGCTCCCAATCAGGCTGATCCCTGGATCACTCAAAACAGCCTCAAAGATCACACCTTTAGAGAGATAATTAATAAATGCGTATAAATATTTTGTAGAGAGGTTGTCTATGTGTGGAGCACGAAAGATACCCATAAGGTCCTCCTTCAGGTATCGTAAAAGGTGACATGATCAGGATAGTGGGGCTGGGAAGCCGCACTCCCGAAGGTGTTAAAACACGAGCGCAATAGCCAATGACTGTACCGGGCGGGGCTCTCGCGGCCCCCGTCTTCTCATCCCGGTTAATACGCGTCAATGTGTGAATCGAGTTGGTGTGCGGAATGTGAAGGGCATATGGGTATAATGTGGGGCAGAGGGAAGGAAAGAGAGTAAATGTCTTTAAACCAGGGATGTTGCAGATATTTTTTCAATGCGAGACAAACATGAAAGGGAAGTAGATGATATTGTGTATGGTAGGTGTGTTTTAAATTTTATTCTCTCCTATGGTGGCCGCTAGCGAGGGCACAGCCGATCAAACCACAAAAAGCTCTAGGCCCCCCCTACCCCCCAAAAAACAATCGGATGCATCAACAAACAAACATCCACAAAGAAAATCCAAGTGGGGGCGGGACCCGCCTCCCTCAGGGGCCTGAGCATGTGGTCAACAGTATAAGATCCACGAATCTAGGACATTCGACCTAAAGGTGTCTTAGGGTTGGGGGACACGGCAATTTTTTTTCCTAGGAGCCCATCTGGCGACTGCCTACTTGGGCATAAGTCGCTGTACTCACGACAGCCTAGTATTAGACTACATTAAAATAACAATATATAAAAGAAAACAAAAAACAATAACAATAAAAAAGGAAAAAGGGGAGGCCCGCCTCCTCCAAAAAATCATAAAATTAACAAGTCAGTGTGTACGAACCAATCCCGAGTACAAGGGACAAGAGATAGCAATCCCGCTCATACCGGTACCGGGACAGGTAGCGTGCGCGAAGATCACCCAGAGTGGAACATTCAACAAGAATGTGCCGAACAGTCTGCGGGACAACGCAGTCATCACAATAAGGCGCAGGCGAGCGCTCCATTAAATGGCGGTGCGTCCCTCGGGTGTGTCCGATTCGGAGGCGACAGAAAGCAACCTGAAGCCGTCGTGGCATTGCGGGGGTAGGTCCAAGAGAACAGTCGTGGCGCAATGACACGCAACTTTAGGATCCACTCGACCGTCTTCCATTTTTTTGCCAAGCAGCCCGAATTCCTGCCATGTAATCGGTGCGAGAGAGAGCGAAAGGCTGGTTTGGTCGCCCAGTCCTCGCAGACTCTTTGGCACCCTCATTTCCCGCAATTCCTATATGTCCAGGAACCCAGCAGAAGATAATCTCGACATCCGCCGGGCTCGAGAAAAACGGGGCCTCACGGATAATCGCGAACAAGGGGATGCAGATTTTTTTTTTTTTTTAAGGGGCTATCTGGCGACTGCCCACTTGGGGCATAAATCGCCGCAAACAAACAGCCTAGTTCTAGGCTACTTTAAAATAAAAATTTGAAAAGAAAACAACGATAAAAAGAGATATAACAATTAGGAAGCAAGCTCCAGCGTCGGGGGGAGGTCCCCCTCCACCCGGCGTAGGAGCGTGTGACCTAGAAAGAAAACAATAACAAAAATAACAACAAAACCTAGTTAAATAAAAGGGAGAAGGCCGGCCTTCCCCACAAAAGTCAACAAGTCCACCAGTCAATGTGCACGCACTCGTCCCGAGTACAAAGGACAGGCGGTGGGGACCCCGCCCATCCCGGTACCGGGACAGGTAACGTGCGCGAAGATCACCCAGACTGGGACATTCGACAAGAATGTGCCGAACAGTCTGGGGGACAACGCAGTCGTCGCAATAGGGCGCAGGCGAGCGCTCCATCAAATAGCGATGCGTCACACGAGTGTGTCCGATTCGGAGACGACAGAAAGCGACCTGAAGCCGTCGCGGCATTGGGGGATAGGTCCATGGGAACAGTCGCGGCGCAATGGCACGCAACTTTAAGTTCCCTTCGACGTCTCCCATCTTCTTTGCCAAGCAGTCCGAAGAGCTGCCTGTATTCCTGCCATGTAGTCGGTGTGAGGAAGAGTGAAGCGCTGGTCTGGTCGCAGAGTCCTCGCGGACTCTTTGGCACCCTCATTCCCCGTAATTCCTACATGTCCAGGAACCCAGAAGAAGATAATCTCGATATCTGCCCGGCTCGCCAAAACCGTGGCGTCACGGATATCGCGAACAGGGGATGCGGAGATTCCAATGCCCCGAGAGCACTCAGGGCGCTTTGTGAGTAGCTATAGATCACAATCTGGTTTCCGAACCGGGCAAGTCGCGTAATCTCCCGTACCGAGTGGTGTATTGCCACCAGCTCGGCCGTGAAGACAGACGCAGTGCCTGGCAGGGCCCCGCTGGCTTCAAACAGAGGGGATACGGAGTGGAAATCGACCGTCTCTTGGGACTTGGAGCCATCCGTATACACTGGCACGGTTCCAGCGTGACACGAAGTGTGCGCTGTAAAAGCTTTAGAGGCAGAGGCGTGGCGACAAATGGTCAAAGGTGGTACCCCCCAGGGAGGCGTCCTGGACAGAACCAGGGGCGCAACCGGCCCGAGAGCTATACTTAGCTCTCGAAGGGGTTTCCTGGCTATAAACCCGAAGGGCTTAGAGTATAAGTGGCGTATATCGGCGGCAGAGGCACCGTCGAGATCAGCTGCGAATGCAGTGAGAGCTGTTGGGGACTGAAGGCGCCAGGCTCGTGCGTACAGGCGAATAATGCACTATGCAGAGCGCAGAGCGGGTGGCATCTCCCCAGCATCGACAAGTAGGCTCTCAATGGGGGGGAGTAAGTAAGGCACCGGTCGTTAGGCGAAGGTCGGTGTGGTGGATCGAGTCCACTTTTTGCAATACACGCTCGGCTGCGGATGCATAAAACTCGCATCCGTAGTCGAGCTTGGAACGAACAAAGGATCGATAAAAAAGAAAGGCGCGAGTATACGAGGCCTTAAGGCTGCGAATATGAGCCTCCCAGGTGAAGCGTCGGTCAAATACAAAACCAAGGAAAAGGTGCGAGTCAACCACTTCGCATGCGCACCCCATTTAGAAACAAGTCGGGGTCAGGGTGGAGCCGTGGAAGGCGGTAGAAGTGGACCACCTTAGTCTTGGCCAAGGAATTCTGTCATTTCCTGAAATGCAGACCACCGCACCACCGAGACAGGGTCTCGGGTGGCAGCGGCCCAGAAAATGATATTTGAATGGGAAAGTGATCACTACCATGGAGGTCATCGACCACCCCACAATCAAAATCAGGCTGTGCATTCGGAGAACACAAAGATGGATCGAGGCAGGAAAATTCAGCGGTTCTCGGGCAGTGATGCGTAAACTCATCCACATTTAGGGCACCCATCTCAAGCTCGTCGATCAGGTCGGCAAGGACTTGTCCTCTGGGATTTATTGAGTAGTCTCCCCAGAGAGGATGTCTACCGTTCAGATCTCCAAGGAAGAGAAAGGGCCTCGGCAACCGTGCCACGACGCGGCGGAAGTCCCCCGCGTCGAAGTCAACTGACGGTGGAATGTACGCAGAAATAACAGTACACCTTCTATCCAGGTGAAGCTGCACAGCCACTGCCTGAAAGGAAGTATCTAAAACCAAGAGAAGAACGGAGACATCATTTGGGGCGTAAATCCGACATCCTCCCGCCCAGCGCCCATCCAGTGGTGGTGGGGTCGCAAAACCATTATAACACGGGAGGGTGGGCAAGGGGCATGCGCCCAGCATGGTCTCCTGCAAAAAGATAGCTAACGGGAAAAGCAAGGAGACGAGCCTCCGCAGCGCATCCCAGTTGGCCCGAAGCCCGAGGCAATTCTATTGAAGGAATATGCCAGCTTTACCAGGGGATAGAGGCGTGTGCAGTATGGTGTCTCAGAAAATTCAAGATGGTGATACACACTCCAGCACATGACGACCTGGTTGCCTCTCGTGTGAAAGTAAATACTGTAAAATTTTATTTAATTTCGGTTATATTTACTGACAGCACGAATTGTCTACTTCATGTATTTTGAGTGATATTGACCACTTTAGAAATGATGTTTTTTCTTGTCTTCCTCACATAGCTGAAACGCAATGGCACGTGCTCGGCGATCACAAGATACGCTTTTTGATGTGGACTGTTCTGAGAGCTTTCCCGGGAACAGGCTTCCCTCTCGGAAGGAGGTGTTGGCAGTGTTCTTGTTCCACCATGTCAATAAGAAGGAGTTCGTCACGGAAGCCGTTGGCTCCACTACCATAAAGATTCTCGACGTCTGGAAGAAGGCCAACATTCCAACCTCTGGCCCTTCTTACGTCAAGAAGAAAGTCATGAAGCTTTTCAGCGAATTCAAAACAATCAAGAAGCTGAAGAATCGCACGACGGAGACGGAGGTGACAAAGCCAGAGATTTCCAAGGACTCCTTGGAAGACATCTTCGACGTGGCCCACGCGGATGCCCTGACCTCAAGAATACCAGAGGAGGACAAGGAGTTCCTGAGGTCCCAACGTGAAGACAAGACGAGCTCTTTAATGGCTGGGGTCGACCAAACTTCAGTGAAGAAGCATAAATGGGCGTGGCTGAAGAGGAAACGAGAGGACGACCGAAGAGAGAGGGAGGCCGCAGGATGTCTTCAAATGCTGCCACGGTCCTTCTTCCTGCCCGGACATTGTCCTCTTCAAGAAGCTGCAGACACGATGGCCATTTATCGACCAGAGCAAGGCCAAGCCCTTGGACACCGACTCCTTGTCGGCCGAGCAGGACACCCGACGGCAGTCCATGACCAACCTCCTGCGCCAGGTCTTGGAGGCTGGATCTCATCAGCGCGAAGACTACCAAGAGCTGATCCAGCTCTGTCTCGCGTTCCTGGGCGGTGACATGCCAAAGTCATTCAGAGTTCCTGGCGCTTACCACATGGCCCGCTGGATGGCGAAAGGGATTTACGCCATCAAGATCACGCTCTTCGCCGATCAACTCCAAATGACCCGCCGGGAAGAGAAGGGAATGATGCAAAGGTGGTTGTTCGTGCTAATGGTGTACATCAAGAACTGGAACGAAGCTTCCATTGCCGCCCACGCCCCGAAGAACGACAGGGACTTCATCCAAGACATCGCGGACTATGTGGGTAGGAGCGTGGCCGCTGTCGCCGACCGTGACATGCGTCGACACCTGTGGTACCTGTCGGACGACCTGATCGGGCTGATGCTCTTCGACGAGAGAGTGGACGAGAGGGAGAAGATCGCCATCGTCCAGGCCATGAAGACACGACCGAAATTAAACAACAGCTCACGACCACTTCAGGGAAAGAATCTTAACCTGCAGGAGCGACTTTCCACTTGGGCAACGGTCCGATCGTCGAACCTCATCAAAGGCCTTCTGGGAGAACGGACCTTCCTCGACGAAAATGTGGCGACCTGGCCATCCAACTCCCTGTACCAGCTGGCCCAGAAGCGGGTTGCCACCCTCCGTGTGACCAACGACGTGGCATCGCCCTCATAAAGCGATTCCTCGGTCAGCGGACCAAGAGCGAGGAACAGACGCAGTTCCTACTGAGGACAGTCCTGCTCCTCACACGGGCGGTGCCGAAAAAGACAAACGAGCAGCTGAAGACCAAGGTGGTCAAGGACGTCTAAGACAGCCGAAGTAGTGGTAAAGGGGCCCTTCTGGGATCCGAGATTTATTAGCTGATCTGTTCTGTTATCATTTGACTCTGACCCTCGTCTTTGAATAAATTATCTTCCGTTTTCTGCCTTTTTCTCTCTTTCGTGATGTTTGCTATAGAGAAACAATCATTTTGTGCTACCAGAAAATATGGACCGATTTTGATGAAACTTTCTCTGAATCATTGCCACACATGTTCGAGCAAGGGCGAAGTATGCTGGTATCGATACCGCCAAGTTTGATTTTTACTTATATGACTTTGGGACACCCTAGACCGTGCAGCTGCTGCATCTGATAATTACACGTTGCCACTTTCTAGATGACTAGATGTCGGTTCTGGCGATCTGGCGATGCTCACCTCCAGCCGTTGTGATGCAAAGAAAATGGCAAGTAAGTTGCATCGACAGTTTGGCCATCCGAGCTCTGAGAAGTTAATTAATTTGCTCCGTCATACTAATATACAGAATATACTAATATACTCTCTTCCCCTCCCTTAACCGTGGGAAAACCAATGTCGCCTTCTCTGATACCGTCAGTAATCTTGGTGTTATTTTCGACGAGCAACTCTGGTTTAAACCCCACATCCATCGTATCTGTAAGTCTTCCCTCGGTTTCCTCCGCAACTTTTCACGTGTTCGATTCCATTTTGATCGACGAAGCAGCCTCGAGACTGCTTTCATGCGTTCGTCACCTCACGCTTAGACTACTGCAATTCTCTTCTAGTGAATCTCCCTTCTTCGTCACTTCGCCCCGTACAACTAGTTCAAAACTATGCTGCCTAGCTCCTCCTTCGCGGCCCCCGGTTCTCTCCTTGATGCCTCTGTTACAGGAGCTACACTGGTGACCTATTCGCTTTCGTACTCACTATAAAATTCTTCTCATCACCTACAAGGTCCTAAACCTCGAGGTTCCACCTTATCTCTCGTCTGCTCTTTCCCAAAATCAAACTCCTCGGGCACTCCGGTCTAACCTCGCTCCCTTCCTGAACACTCCTCGTTCTGTCCTCTGCTCGATGGGTGACCGTTCCTTCTCAGTTTGTGCACCTAGACTCTGGAATGCCCTTTCTGCCGAAGTCCGATCCTCTCCCTCCCTTGCTACTTTTAAACGTCTCCTGAAGACTCATCTCTTCAGAATTGCCTTCTCTCCCCTGTAAACTTTCTCTACACTCGCTACACAAACTGCGCTCCTGGGAGGGCTAACAGCCCTGAAGGGCGCATTATAAATACCCATTATTATTATTATAGAGGTTTCAAAGCCTCTCTTCTGACACGGCATGAGGTACCCGCTCAGGCCCTTTAGCCTCGAGAAAATAAATCGGAGATACTTGTAGAAAAAAAAGTGGCTCCATAGAGTGACAATGGAGAATGCACCAGCTTCACCAGTCCCCGTCAGAGTTCAATTCAACCAGCGGGCGGGACTTTTCCTAATTCACACTCGAGCCTGGAGGAGTTGCTGTACCTCCAGGTACCAGGTGTCTACATAGGGTAGCGCCCCTGCAGGGGAAGGATAAAATATAACAAGGGTTACTCATAAATCAGTCCATCTGTCATCCAATAAAAAAAAACTCACTTTTAATTCTACAAAAAAAACAAAGGCAAGTTGTGGAAACCAAAACAAAGAACTCACCCGTATAATAGTCCATCCCTCTGGCCAACCCAACATCGTACACCACACTGGAATCACACTCCAGCCGCTGATTTAGCCGCGATAGCAACAACAGCTCCTTCAAGCCTTCCTGTGGTAAAGGCACTATTTGGTTTTGACATATGGACTACCATAACAATTTCCTGATTCAAAGCATCACCTCAACCCATTAGAACCACACCCGCCATGGGACACACAAGTCGCCCTGCCCTGGCAATGCCCCGATCCAGTTACCATCTAAATACTTACAAACACCACATCGGACTGACCGACACAGACATTTGCAGCCGCTGCCAACATAACCCAGACGCAGCTCAAAACACATTCATAACATGTCCAACACACACACCTAAGACAAAATCTGGAGATAAACAGTCCAGTTGGTCCTGGCACAGAGGACCTTAGCCAGGGGTATTTAAAGCGCAATAGCAACGAGGCCGCAACACGCAGGAAGTGTGTAAGGAGAAATTTGTAAAGAGAGGTGAAAATGTGTGGAACATAGCCGTAAATCCTCCTTGCACTTAGGAACAGGAGGGCAAATTGTGGGCGTTGGGGCCGAGAAGGAGCACGAACCTCCAGATGTCAGGGGCGGGGTAAAATGGGAATGTCTAGAAAAGACAAAGCCCTGGTAGATTCAATCTAGTTTGGGACTGCTAGGAGCACTGGGGCCAGTAGGAGTGCTAATCCTCAAGGTACACAGTTATGGGGTTATGGGGTTAGCCAGAGGCACCACCCCTCCGGGTGGTGATCATGAGAAGCACAGATAAAGAGGAAGGATTCCCCCCCCCCCCAGATGACCTCCCCATCCGCCCATGTTGGTCCTACCGAAACAGTGCCACTTCCTCCTGCCCTTAAAAGGTAAGCCTCAAGGGCGAGGCAAAAGAGTACTAGTCCGGATGTGTCATCCTGCATCCAGCTCCCCTACACACCCGACCCCTAAACTACTCAAATGATGGGCTATTCCAATTTCATTGCTCATCTTAAAATCCGCCATGATCAGAATATAGCCAACATTCGCTCACCACTGGCAAACACTATATATCCACGCAGCATGCTGGAGAACTCCACTGGGTTGAAGTTCGTCAAGGCCGTTGGATTAGGAGTAGGACCCTAGACTAGGGACAAATGAACCTTCCAAATTAGTGCAGATCCTCCTCAACTTATCCAAGGAGAGTCACACTCGCAGCTCTTAAAGAGGCCTCAAGTCGAGCGAGAGACGTGCGGTGAACAATGTGGAGAAATTAATCCAATTGAAAGCCTAAACACTTCGCAGTGGTGCCAGATATTGAAGCGACCTGCGGCGCACATCCCGCGTTCAACTGCAGATCCCTACTGAGATAGGCATAAGAGGGAGTAAATCTATTAATAAAAACAGTACCAAAAAACTCCATGGCTTAGATTGCACGTTAAACTCCTCTCTGAGATAAGCATCAAACAGTATGGAATGATGGTAAAATGGAGGCCAAATCCTTGGTAAATGGTTCAAATTAATCGCTAGGTGCTTCCAAAGCTAAAAGAGGTAAATGCAAAGCTCCTCACCTGAGCATCTTGGCAATGGATAAGTGCTTGATTTTCCTTCAATTGGTAAAGTAGCTCTTCTCCGCCACGCATTTTCACATAATTCCCAATAGCATCAGCCATGCTTCCGTCCAAGCCTTTCTCTTCCACTATCTCTTTCCACACATCCTGCCAACTCATTTTGTCCAACTTATCGACACTGGAAGAGACGAGACGGAACTTTTCAGGGGGAACTCCGCACACCGTGAAAATCCCATTCAAGAGTTTCCGATGGTTAACCTGGCGCAAGTGGAACAAGGGGAGAAGTGCAGATGAAGATAGAGGCGCGAAAAGGGAATATAGGGCGGTCAATAATGGAGTCAGATGGGCCATTATTCTCCCATAAAAATGTGGGGTCGGCAAGCATCAGCTCGGCTAAAAGTAACCTCCCCATCACGCTTATTTAGCTCATTGGGCAGAGGCATATTATAGCAGCGTCTGGTCAGAGTTCACCCCGAGGCAGAAAGACTCACCAACGCACTCTCACAAACCCCTCGCAACACCATCAGGGTCATTCACTTGATTATACAACCCGCCCATTTACCAGCATGAAATTCGCATAAAGATCAGAATGACAATTGTTGCCAAGTCCAAAGGCACCAGGGGACGATCCTAGTTGCAGGAGGGAAGGAAGGTGAAGAAATAACGGTATTCCTGTTTTGCCAGTAACCAGGGAGCAGGGAATCCTTCGTGGCCCAAGGAAAATCCACCCATTTAGGATCAGGGTTGCGTGGATATGGAAACGCCTAGGGAAAAGTTATGGAACGGAGGAGTGCTACATCTGCGACGGAAGAAGGATGGAGGAAACAGTGGTGTTGCGATTGATGGGTATGATGAAGTGTGAGGAACAATTGAGACATTTTGCTCTAAACAATTGACTTTTTTATTCAGACCAATTGAGACCCCTTTTTCAGACTAAATGATACCTATTTTTCTTTTATATCAATTGAGACCCCCTTTTTAAAGACCAATTGAAAGCATTTTTTTAAGAATAATTGACACTTTTTCAGACCATATGAGCTTATTTTATTCAGACCAAGTGAGACTTTTTTCTGAACAATTAAACCTTTATCAGACCAATTGAGAAGAAGCCTTTGTTCCCTGAACCAAATGCAACCCATTTTTTTTATTATTCAAACTAGTCGAGATCTATTTTTTAAGACCAATTGACACTTTTTCAGAATCACTAGAGGCTTCTTTTTCTGTAGGCGCAAACGCTCAACGCTCGCACTGGTGGTTCGATCTGAAGCGGGCGGAATGGGTGCCGATTGGAGCAGCTTGGTACCGCTCGGGGCGATTTTACCCACGACTCCGAGCAACCTTCCATTTCGGGAAACCACTCGACTCTCTTAAGACCTCCTCGAGGAACAGAACATCGCTCGATTTTAGTGATAATCGACCCCCCCCCCCCCCCACACACACACTTATTGAGCATATAATAAATATGGATCTTAAACGGACACAAACTAACCTTTATAATGAAGGGTCCGAGGTCGAGTTTGTTGAGCACTTGGTGCATGAGTTGAAGGCATTCAGCGTCCGGCAACATCGGGTCGGGGTAGTGCCCGGCGATGTCAAAGTCGCACTGATAAAACTCACGAAAACGACCTGCAGAAAAAGAGAAAAGTTAAGACCCTGGGGATTATTATTTGGAATGGCTATAGCAAATTGAGTTACTCTACCATTGATTGTGGACGAGATCTTCCGACTGAATAATGAAATTTACATAAAGATCAATGATAATCGCTTGTAAGCTCGAAGCCACCGGGGACCAGTCCATGTGTAATGGGGAGAGGGAGGGAAGGTGTTGGGGTAGTATTGTGTTCTTGACACCTACCATAGATCGTGGAACCCTTATTAGCACCAGAGGGAGGAAGGACCCCATTCCACAACAGGGCTATGTGGATATGAGTACCCCACAACAGAGTTCCATTTCCGCCTAAGGGGACTTTCAATCCACAATCCCAGCGTGTCATTCTAATCACTATGTTGATTTCATTAGCAGGTTGGGGTACCCCGCTCAAATGAAAGAGACGGACGGCGTTAATAAACAATCATCACACATTTCCTGTCTTGAAAGCAACTGTTCGAGCGAACAATTGATCTTCACAGCTTCTCCCTGATGTACATTCTCCCTACTTAATTTCAATTACAACTTCAAGCATCTTACACACACACACACACTATACCTAACCATATAAACTTTAATATTCACTCTCACCAAAATAATACACTCGTAACTTTTACACTACCCACTTACACGTCTGCTAGTCATGTACACACCAGAAATTACTATACTATTAGCCAACCTTAAGCACAGTTAGGCGGGCGGGTCTTCTAACCTAATGCAAGGTCATCAAACGCATTCATACGATTATACAAGAACGTGTTTCTAGAATAGCATTTCCATTATTCGTATTGGTGTGGTAACAGTGTGAACAAATCTCTTATTAAATTATAGCTCCGTACTGAAATAGGGAAAGGCAGGGGCCACAATTACCTGTAATGAGCGCTAGATGACAATCAGCTCAACCGTGAAGACGAACGCAGCGCCTGAAAGAGCACCGTATTGTGCAAAACTTCGGCGCCACCGGTCAGAGAGGAGAGAGCTAACGCTGGAATGAGCTATTTAGCCCTGAAGCCGAAAAGTTTAGTACATGACTGATGTCGTTCTCAGGAGCATATGCATCAACGAAAGACATTCAGAAATGAGAATTGTTGGTAATTCGGGGCGAGGCGAGGTCTGCGTCTACGTGTGCATCGTACAAATGCAAGATACGGAACCAATAACATCTCCGTGAAAATGAGCAATAGCGGGTTTTGCAAAAAAAAATTTAACAGTCGAGGGGAGGATTATCATTCGAGAGATTTACGTGTGTGAAAGTTTCGTTAAACAAACTTAAAGTTCTACTTCTCCAGCATTATTCATAAAACGTCTTTTCCATTGTGTACAGGTGGGTCGAGATGGAAGTCAAAAGGATCGAGATCTCTGCTACCTCTGCGCGGGCCACATGTCCGACATTGCCAAGCACCTCAAGGTCACGCGGATGACCATGCAGTGTTGCGGAGAGGTTAAAAAACGGGAAAGACCTCAAAGATAGACCTCGTTTAGGCAGACATCAAGTTGTCAACCGTTTGGCTGAGAAAGGGCTTTCGAAAGTGCTCTGAAGCTCAAAATGAATGAGTTCGCGAAGAACATCTCGGTGGCCTCAAAGTTCAGAGCATCAAGGAGGGCGGCAAGAGTTTAAGGTGCGTGGAAAAGCCTCTGCTCACCGAGCGTATGCGAGAACAACGCCGGGAGCGCTGTCGTCGCCTTCTCAACGACTTGAAAGGTAATGCAATCGAATTCTCATTTTTATTTAAAAACTTTCATCGCCGATTAGGTCATAATCAAGCAGAACGACCGTGTGGTAAGCTTCGGCCAGGACGTCTCCAAGGTCCGCTACAGGTCCACAACCAAGCATTCGGCCTCCGTGATGATACTAGGCATCGTGGCTTCGAATGGCGAGATGCCGCCGGTGTGGTTCCTGGCGGGTTACTGGCTCACCACGGCCAATTACAGGGACATCTTAGCCACGAAAGTCCTGCTCTCGGTGAGATAGATAACGAAGAAAGAGGACTAAGCCTTTCAGCAGGACAGTGCCCCGGCCGCCGTGCAAGAGTGGTTGAGGTCGAACATGAACGGATCGAAGGACCTTTGGCCCCCGCAGCCACCCGACCTCCATCGCATTGACTACTACGTGTGGGCACATGTTGAGAGCAAGGCCTACAAGGGCCGCCACAGCAACGTTGACGAGCTGAAGTCCTCCATCAACCACGTGTGGGTCAACATGAGGAAAGACTTCATCCGCAACGTTTGCGCCTGGAGCGCGTGTTCGCCGCCAAAGGGGACCAAA
>OZ018330.1:109580504-109950504 GCA_963969495.1 Ceratothoa steindachneri
ACAAAATAGAGAAATATTATCAAAGAGGGATATGAAGTATTAAACCAAAGAGATAAGGTCTAATTCCGGAAATTCCATCTGTGAGCACAGAATGTAGACATTTAGGTCACTAAAATAAATACATACACACCTATTTGTGAATACATAAAAATAAATGAGAGAAACATAACTAAATTAATAAATCAAAGGGCTAAGATTTAAAATGGACAATTTCATTATAAATAAGCCTTTTAATAACAGGGTCCAGTTTAAACAGACCGAAGGATATATTAAAACCAGGCAATAGCTTCGCCACTCTCCCTTGTGGGGGAACTTGTGCTTCACTACTAAGATTAAAATTTAAAATCTAAAAAAAACAGCCATGGTTATAAATTTTCTGAACTTGCGCAAATTATAATAATTTAAAAAGGAACTCTAAACTGAATGTTCGCCCCTTTCAAAATATGACGTTGCTAAAATATAGTTATAAAGAAGAAGAAGATATATTAAAATAAATTTCCTGAACTTCAACATTTGTAATTCTTTGGGTTTTAAAATATTCACAAAATTTTGATACTTATATTTATTTCTGAACTTCACCATTTTGTTTTTTTTATATTATAAAAGAATTATTAGAAATAACTTTGATAAAGAAACATAAGTCATAACCAAACTAACATGAAATTATTATTCAAATACTCAAAAAAATCCCCTCCTTAAATTATAGAGTTAGTGAAGTGATGATGATGATGATTAGGCGAGGAATTAATGAATGAGCATTCAACAATATTTCTTTGAACAAAGTCATCAGATTTGTAAATAAATTTAGCCGAATTCCAATTGATAGGGTGACTGTTTTCAGATATTGGACAAAGAAAGCACTAATGCTTTCCCCCCTCCTAATATTGTATTTATGTTGCCTCAAGCGTACACTTAATGATTCACCGGTTTGCCCAAAGAATTGTTTCGGGCAAACATTGTGCACATGATAGACGGATACTTGAATATGACATAAATATTTAACTTATTCAAGAGGTGAGGAAGCAAGGAAAAGGACTCAGAAAATGGTAAAACAAGGAAGTTCTTATAATCGTATGCGGGAGGGATTTCAGTTCTGTAAAAGGATTTTTTTTTGCCAAATCTAGGCATCTTGCAAGAAATTTAAGAGGGTAGCAAAGATTAGTACCAATTTCAAAGATCTTGGAAATCTCAAAATCCAAGAATTCCGGGCTGCCGACCCGCAACCCAAGAAGAAACATTGAAAAAAAATACAGACCGTTTGACTTTATCATTATGACCCGAGTAAAAATGAATATAAGAACCGGCGTTGGTAGGCTTACGATAGACGGAAAATTTAAATCGAGTACTTGGAATCCACCTTTCATTTTCCTATGGGATTTTTCGCATTTATTGCTCTACTCATGCGCTACTTTGTGAGTTTCTCATACAAATAATTATACGTTAAAAAAACGTGTCTAAGTGCAGCATAACTATCATTTGTGTCGTTTGTTGAGAACGTGGTAACGAGTGCAATGCATCAGCTTAGGGAGGATCAATAGCTTCCTTAGTTAATCTACCATACCGATCAACAAGGCAAGAACAGTTCTTTCAACCCTCTTTTCCGACGTTGTTACCTCCTCTATCTGAGCTCACAATACTTGCCTCGAGCCACAGCTGGTTGATCCCTGCGATGAACGGTGTCTATTTGGTAACATATGACGTTGTCGATGTCGTGTTTTGCAATGAATCTGGCAAACGGCACTGTAAGGTCATACTTCAATGACAGCGCTTCCATGTCACATTCTTCAATATCGTAAATCAACTTTTCATCCTCGCCATAATTGCCAGTCAAGATGTCCTAAATTACACAAAAGAACGAATACTAATAAATATATATATATATTTGTGGGAAGTGTTCTATCCTACATGGCGTCGTCCGAATGTTGCAAGAGGCAAGGAAAATAAATGGGACAGAGGATGAGGGGAAAATCAACACGTAATGTCCCATACCAGGGACGAGAGGAAGAGACGTAGTGTAAACTTAGGCCATCTGAGTTGTGTTTTCCTAGGGAAGGTAAAGATGGAAATCGCAAAACATTCCTAATTTTTAATATATCGCTGAGGTTCTCAAAAGGTCAGAATCCCCCTTAGAGGATGAGGATTTTAGGGTTTCATTAACCACTTTCCCACAGAGCAGAGTAGGGTCAGCGCAGATCAATGCTCCTAAAAAACACTCCCACACCTTTATGCCCTATCAAGACTAACTACGGTCTAGCCGAATGGAAATAGCTCCTCCGATTACAGCAAAGTTAAGTTACAAGGGGCGTGCTAAGTCACCGACTGGGATAAACCACCACGGCTCCCATACGCTGTAGAGACCAAAGTTAGAATTCAACATTAAATTGTCGAGGTCTAAACTGAGATATAAAAGGCCTTAAAGGAGTGAAAATCGGTAATAAAAAGCCTGCCAAATTATATTTTCTATCAGAGCTGCATCCACCTATCATTTTAGTACCCGGAAGGGATCTCATAGCGGTGGGGGTTATATGCTGCAGCATCTTATAGAGTAGGACTTGATCCATGAACATAAGGCGCTCAAGTGGGGATACTCACAAGCCTCCACCATTCACAATACCATACAACTATATAGAGTTGAGAGTCCAGCTTCCCCCAAAATATCTAGAAGGTCACAATTCGGTGTACACAAAGTCATGCCGAGTACAAAGGACTATTTTTAGCGTCTATCTGGCGAATGCCTACACGAGCATAATTCGCACTAATTATCGTATAGCCTAATGCTAGGTTAAAAAGTACAAAAAATTACCCCCTCCCCCCAAAAAACAAGCAATAAAGAAGGAAGCACGCTCCGGGGTCGCCCACCTGCCCCAAGGGTGGGAGCCATGCGACCAACACTAAAGACAGTCAAATAAAATGGAGGTGTGCCTCCTCCAAGAAGTCAAATAGTCCAAAAGTCTGTGCACAAACCCGTCTTAAGTACATAGGATAGGAGGTAGCGAACCCGCTCATTCTGGTACAGGGACAATCGGGAGGACCTCCCAGTCCTCGCAGCAAGGTGCAGGAGAGCGCTCCATCAAATAGCTTCGCGCGTGTGTGTCCGATTCATAGACGACCGAAAATGACCTGAAGCTGTCAGGGCATTAGGGGGTAGGTCAACGGGAACAGTCGTGACGCAATGGTACGCAACTATACGTTTCGTCAGCAGTCTCCCATCTCCTTTGCTAGGCAACCCACCATGAAGGACATAAGTCGCCCTAATTAAAAATTCAGCCTTGTACAGGGATACTTTAAGATGTCAACAAAAAATAAACATAATGGAAAGAGGCAAGAAGCAAAACATAAGTAAGAAGGAAGCAGGTCTAGGGTCGGGAGAGGTCTGCCTCCTCCAGTCGCAGGAGCATGCAGCTAAAATCAATGAGTGAAGTAAAATGGAGGTCAACATCCTCCAAAAAGTCAAATAGTCCAAAAGTCTGTGCAAACGAAACCGTCTAGACTACAATGGACAAGCGGTAGCGACTCTGCTCGTCCCGGTACAGGTTGACGTGCGCGAAGATCATCCAGAGAGGCACATTCAACAAGAATGTGCCGAACACTCTGTGGGACAATGCATTCTTCGTAGGGGAGCGCTCCATCAAATGGTAGTGTCCCCCGCGAGTATGTCGAATTTGAAGACCAAAGAAATTGATATGAAGCTGCCGACGAGCCAATGGGGGATAGGTTCTACAGGAACAATCGCGGTGCAATGGCAAGCAACTTTAGATTTCCGTTGGCCATCTCATATCTTCTTTGCCAAGATTAACCTTATTTCTACCTTGTAGTAAGTGTGAGGAATAGTGAAACGCGCAAGAATAGTCGCATGGTTCTCGCAAAGTCTATGGTGCCTTCATTCGCAGCAATCCCTACATGTCCCCAGGAACCCAGCAGAAGATATTCTCGTCATGCGCCCGGCTCGCGGCAACCGTGGCGTAACGGATACAGCGAACAAAGAGATGCAGAGATTGCAATGTCGGGTGAGCACTCATGGGGCTTTGTGAGTCACTATAGACCACGATCCGGTCTCCCATACCGAGCAGTGTATTAGAACAGCTCGGCCATGGAGATAAGGGCAAGCATAGTAGAGCACAACAGACTTAAAAGAAAGAATATGGCGCGGAAGCCCGTCCCCCTTCCCTTTCCAATGTAAAGCCATACGTGGAGACTGGCACGGTTTCATCATGACACGAAGTGTGCTCTACAAAGGTTCAAAGCAATGCTTTCGGCGCTTAGGAAGCCTTGAGCGTAGTCGTGCGTCAAAGTCCTAGGTGGTACCTCCAGGGTGGCATCCTGGGCCGAAACAAGGGCGCCACAGGCCCGAGAATCACATCAAACTCTAGAAGTTGTTATTATGACTGACATTTCTCGCCAGCATAGGCACCGTCGAAATTTGTTCCAGATGCAATGAGAGCAGTTGGCGAGTGAGGAAGACGTCAGGGTCGCGCGTACAAACGCATAATGAGCGCGCGGAAGGATCGAATCTACTTCCCGCAATTTACGCTCCGCTGCTGATGCGTAAAACTCGCATCCATAGTCTAGCTTCGAACGAAAAAGGAATGATAGAATAATAAAGCAGTAGCTTTTTCAGCACCTAAGGTGCTGCATATTGGAGCATATGGACTCGGGAGAGGCACCAGTCGAAAACAAGACCAATGAAACGATGCGAATCTACCACATCCAGGTGAACGCGTTTACGAACAAGTCCCAGTCAGGGTGGTGCCGTGGATGGCGACAGAAGTGCACTACCTCAGTGTTGATGCCACCGCCAATGCCTCCTCTTTTCTTCACCTGATCAGCCGCTTCTCCAATGAAACCAAATACTTACAGGCAACAGGTATGTTTGAAGTACATAGTTTATTTTAAAATTGGCAAATTTAGTTTCTTTTTGTATATTTTTGCCCAAGGGGCGATCAATTTCCATTGCAGTCAGTGTACCGGAATTAACAAAAAAAAAAAAACTTCGATCTTACCTTAAATTCAAATGCTGGGGTGTAAATTTCTTGGGCGCGATGCTCTTGAAACAAACCGATAATAGCGTCCAGAATCTGAAAAATGCAACAAACTTGTCAGGAGACAGCTGAGATAACATCTTGGTATGGTTGGTACCACTCATTGGCACTATTCGATGCTCATCTCAGTGGACACCTGTTTAACACAAGATCAAAACCATAACCAGAACTCTCATTCAGCGAGTAACCATACCAAATGTGGCTCGACTCAACATGGGAAGCAGATTATATCCTGGTTTATGTTGCGACCCTTTGTGAGATACACACATCGGAGTACCGAAAAGAGGGAACTACCTAGGAGGCCGCCTCATTTTAGTTATGCAATTCATGTGACTAGAGTGCATGGATATTGGATCGTTCCTGTTGGCTGCCTATTAGCGGCGCTCTACTGGTCCAGACCACAGAATCCGAAACATGACTCAGGCCAGCTTTTGGAGTAGCTGGAAAGAAGCGAACAAAAGAAAGTGGATCTGGCTGGAAATTTGACTTCTAATAACATTTTTACTTTTAATATCAAATCATTGCAACAGCCAACGAGGGCATCACCACCGAGATACCCAATAGTTAATCTTAATTTAGATTATAGGCCTACACAAAAAAAATACCCATTCTATTAAATGACAAATATGTCCATAAAAAGTAAAATATACAGTTACAAATGATACAATGAGAAAGCCACTTAAGGGCTGCCTCTTTCAAAGATTTAATAATGTCAATTACAAATATCTCTTGTAGGAAAGGTAACCCAAGATATCTTGTAGGATGTTCACCTACTCCAAGAACTCAGGAACTTCACAGCCTAGCCTGATCCAGACAGTAAAAATCTCCATCACCCCAGCAGCGAGACAAGTGTTCAAAAGGGTAATAATTTTAGGTGAGTAGTGAAAGGGGAAAATGACTTGAGAATGATATGTGTGTTTCTGGAGTTGAGAAAAGAGGAGAGAGCTGAGGATATTCAGAGAACTTGGGCCTTTGACTGGAATCAGAACTAAATTACTCTGAATCAAGAGAAAAGGAGGGGACAGTAGATAGGAAAAAGGGGTGGTACTCAGCCATTGAGTGGGCTATAGTAAAATCCACTATGAATGGAAGAGATACTTCCAAGTCCAGTGGGAGCAGGTGGGGTACAGCAGGTCAGGTGAGAGGAGTTGAGTGAAAGCTCTCCGGATACTGTTGACTTGGATCAAAGGTGGTGCCTTCTTAAGTGCCATTCCCCGCCCCATTTTTCTCTACATATTTTCACCCCTTTGCCATACTAGGATTCTGCACCTCCCACCCTCTTCCTGGAAGAACTCATTTGTAGGCCAACATGGAGATCTTTAAATTTTGAATAGGAAAGACAATCCTGAGAGGTTGAGTGGCTAGAGGATCCGGGTATCTTTACAATATATTTATTCATCCAGGATCTTTAAATATTATGCTGTATTTAATTTATTGGTATTTTGACAGCTGTGTGGGGGCTTTTCCCCATTTGGGTTTTGATGAATTAAAAGTAGGCGTATATGTAAAATATTTATGGGTTTGTGTGTAAAGAAGCAGTTAGAAGATGTGTTTCTATCTCCTTGGCATTACATCCCTCTCATCAAGGGCATTAATGCACCAGTTCCTTGGAAAGAATGAAAAGGGGGTAAAGATCGAATTTCACCACATCCCACCTGAGATTGGTGTCAGTGTAAAGTGATGGTTAAACTTTAAACCCTACCACTGCTGATGCCTATTTCAGCAGTGGAAAACCTGAACTAATCAATCTACCACCTTTTTCATTTCCCTTAATTCAACAGTTTCTTTATAAACCTCTTTTAAAAATACATTCAGGATGAAATGTCTGTTGGGTTTCTCTTCAATCAGTGCCTTAATTCACTCTATTCCCACACAGCAAGTCTACCTTTACTACTCTGAACCTACCACACATTTTCAGTTGACCCAACTTCATTTTATCAACCTCTTTTCAAATACTTTCTGATGAAATACAAATGTCAGTGTTCACTTTACTTGGCTGAGTCATTTTAACTCGTCTATCCTGGCCCCAACACACACTTTCTTTACTAACCTCTCACATAATTTTTGAGGGACATATCACTTTTCTAAAAACTTGCCTATGCCACACGTGTGTAGGGCCAGGGATGTTATAGGAGGGTTTGAATGATTCAGATGACTCTTAATAGGGACTAATGGCTTTTGCCATCCAGAAAATTATGTAACAAATATAGCAGAGGGAAACTTTGGTCATAAAATGGTGCCAGCAGGAGGTTTAGTCTTCCCATCACTATTTAATAGTATCACACTGGGTGCTACCATCATAACCATCGCTGCTTAAAGGTGCCTGTCAGGGTGTTACGATTTTTACTATTCATTATATGGTGTTTCTCCATCAATTTAATGGTGCCTCCAGGGTCCTGAAATTCTCCCCATTCATATTTAATAGTATCCAATGGGGTGTTACCATCCTCCTCAACAATTATTGGTACCACAGGGTGTTACCATTCTCACATGTTTAATGGTGTCACACAGTGTTAATATTCTCCACATCCCTCTTTATTGGTGTCCCCATTCTTCCCAGCACTGCTTATTGCTGACCTAATGGGTGCTATCATTTTCCAATCCTTGTTTAATGGTGTATCACAGGGGTGCTACCAATTCTCCATTTCTATTTAATGATAGCCTCTTGGGTGCTACCATTGACCCATCCCTGCTTAATTATGTCCTTCAGGGTGTTACCATTCCCCATCTTTGTTTAATGATGTCCCCCAGGCTTTTACCATTTCCCCATCCTTGTTTAATAATTCGCTCTGGGTGCTACAATTCCCTATCTCTGTTTGATGCTATCCCCCTTGGGTGCTACCATTTCTCTATTCATGTATAATTGTGTCTTCCAGGGTACTACCGTTTCTCCATCCCTATTTAATCGTACACCCTTGGGTGCTACGATTTCCCCATTCTTGTTCTAGAATAGGGAATGTTTTTAGAATGTTTGCTGTTTTCATCAGGGTAGTTACATGTGACTGTTTTGTCTATTTGCAACCTAACATGTTGGTGGCTTTGCATGTGACTGCTTTGTCTGTTTGCTCATTAACATGCTGGTGGCTTTGCATGTGACTGTTTTGTCTGTTTGCTCCCTAACATGCTGGTGGCTTTGCATGTGACTTTTATCTGTTTGCTCCCTATCATGCTGGTGGCTTTGCATGTGACTGTTTTCTCCCTAACATGCTGGTGGCTTTGCATGTGACTGTTTTATCTGTTTGCTCCCTAACATGCTGATGGCTTTACATGTGACTGTTTTGTGTGTTTGCTCCCTAACATGCTGGTGGCTTTGCATGTGACTGTTTTGTCTATTTGCTCCCTAACAGGGTGGTGGCTTTGCATGTGACTGTTTTGTCTGTTTACTCCCTAACATGCTGATGGTTTTGTATGTGACTGTTTTGTCTGTTTGCTCCCTAACATGCTGGTGGCTTTGCATGTGAGTTTTTTTTTTAACCTTCCCAGACCAGTTCACGGATAAGGCAAGAACCTGGAACGAGACCAGTGGATTTGGGACCCAAGTAACCACTACAAGGGTAAGGATGTGAAGGGGACAAACCCTATTCAAGGATTAACCTCATCACTTAACTGCTCGCCTGGTGGATGTCTCCGATGGATGGAAATCCCGGGTGCCTTTGGGGGTCTTGGGACCCACCGTCAAGGACTTGTTCATCGAATCAAGAATTATGGCACTCTGAAATAAAGTACAAACTTTTTGAAAATATACCCACCATTCTGTCAACTACAGGTCATTCAAGATGACTAAATTTGATGGCACTGTGGTGGATGGCTGGTGTGTGAATGGAGAGTAGATTTGGGAGCCATTCTCCCCATTTTGTCCACCATGGATTTTTCACCACTTTGCCTTAGTCTGTCCTTTTACCCTACCTTTCCTTGTTTATGATAGAAGAGTGTGAGTGTTTGACTAGAAGGGGAGTTGGGATAGATTAAAATAGATAAGTATTGGTAGTGTAGATTGTTTTATTTATAAATATATTTTTTTGTTGTTTAAAATTTTCTCTCTCATTGTAAGAGATATTATTTTGTATTAATCTTTTGACAAAGAGCTTCATAAATTGGATACCATTATTTTTGCTAAACCAAGGCTCAAATTAGTCAATAATTTTTTCACCAGGCCCATTTATTTGTGGCAGTTGCCATATTATTTTGGCATCTCGACCCAGCCTTTGGCAGCAGTTTTTCTGGGTCAATTTGGCTGACCTAGCTCCGATATCTTGGCTATTATTGCAAGTCCCCTGGAGCACATTCTTGGCTTGCACCCCAAGATATTTTTGACCATTTGACTCCACCAACTTTCCAGCCAATGGTGTAAGGGGGATGCCCAGGACACCCGAGAGGAAGCCAGAGCCAATTCAGTGGAAAGACGTCTTACCCTTCCCTTTCCCCACTCCTTTCCATGGATTTAAGATCTAAAATATACTTTTTTTGTATTAAAGGAGAGTCTGCGACTTGGCCAGTTATTGTAAGGCTGACATGGCCGCTGAGATCTACAATATTTTTTCATCTTCTCATAGTCCGACAGCGCTGTCTCAATTTTGTATATTTGTACCTTAATTTATTTTTTTATTTGTAAATATTGATTGTATATATAATTTCCATTGTAAATTCTTTGGGAAAAATAAATTTAGTAGATACGGTAGAGGTTGCGTATCTGTCTCCTTTGCTGCCAGAAGTGGACTTTATTTCCTAATCATTTGAGTCCCCAACCCTAGTGAAAGGTACATTGTATCCCACCACAGCACCCACACATTAAAGAGCTATGGAACTATCTTCATATAATAATCCCAAGAGTGATTTCAAAGCCCTTGAAGAGGGTTAGGGACTTCACTTAAGGCAACCTAGTCTCCCTCTTCCTTGCTTTTCTTCTTTAGTGGCAGTGTGATACAAGCCAATGCATAGTGTTTGGGCCTGTAGTAACACATTACATGCTACCACATGCTCCACAGACCACATAATAATGGAAGTCTTCAGGAAACATCAAATTCACATAAGGTATGCAAAGGCCCCCTGATAAAGACAACTACATTCCAATTAGCCCACTATCATGGCTATAGTGCTGAAAAATGTGTTAGTTAAACCCTGGCAATGTGCAGCTAAATCCTGTACAATATTTATTTTAATTAATTAATTGCTCCATTCTTCTCGTTTTAATCATTAATGAGATCCCATGACCAGATAAGGGAATTTACATATGAATCAGAATGAAAATCCCTGGCAAGAATGAATGAATGGTACAAAACAGATGGGTTCTGCGTAAGTCCCAAGTGGGCAAGCTCGCAGCCATTTTCAGAGAGGATTCATTAAAATTTCAAATGTTCCTCAAAAACATAGACTATGGTTAACAATGTATAAGATATATATTTAAAAAAAAAAGGAAGAGGGAATAAAAACGTAGAAAAATAAATGCCTCTAGAATGCTGTAAAATCAAAGTCAAATCATAAGACACAACACGTCTATCTGGTTCCAAATATTATAAAACATTAAATTTCCTTTAAGAGATTTGTCTGATAAAAATTTAAACACTTAGTTGATGTTAAAGGTGCACTCATGTTCGGAAAGGATGCTCCTCAGAACATGCTGAGGACAAATCCCTTGGCAAATAAAAAGAAAAAGCCTTTGCCTCAGAGTATGGAATCGTAGGCATTCAGCAAATAGGTGGAGTACAGACATTGGTACTCCACAGTGAGTGCACATTGGAGGCTGCTGAAGGCCTTCCATCAGAAAGCTATGTGTCAGACAACAATGTGCAATTCTCAGACAGCATAGAATAACATACTGAGTACAGGGTCCTAGTAGTGTGTGGCCAGGGGTGGACTGACTGTTTGATGGCATGAAGTTTAGTTGGGGGAGTTCATCCCAAGTCCTCTGCCACTGGCTGACCACGTACTCACAGATGTATGGCACAACATCAAAGAAAGGAAGAGGAGCAGGGGTGGAGGTTCCTAGAGATGCAGCTGCCTTGCCAACAGCATCTGCTCTCTCATTTCCTTTTATACCTATGTGGCTAGGTACCCAACAGAATAAACCTTTGGGCAACGAGGATAAATAAAAAAGCCACTGTTGGATCTTTGAAACCAGCGGGTGATCTGGAAATAAAAAGACTAAAGTCTCCAAAGAGCTGAGGGAATCAGAGAATATTGTATAAGATCCCGGTGATGAAGAAGCGATGGTATATAGTGCAGCCAGTATCGCGACAAACTCAGCCGTGAAGATAGAGGCTGCATTGGGCAGGCACACAGACACATGATGGGAGGGGAAGATAGCAGAAGCTCCTACCCCATCAGAGGATTTAGATCCATCTGTGTAGATAAAAGTGCTTGATTTGTGGCACAGAGTGTTCATAAAAGAGGCTTCATAGAACCGAAGGCAAGAACTTGGTCTTCGTTCGCCTGCCAGCACCTCAAGGGTGGCGATAGCCATGGAGGTACTTTAGGGATCTGATATGGAATAATTGATAATTCCCTCAGTTGACATGTATCTCCAGTCATACGCAGGGCAAAGGGGCGAGTCAGAGAAGGAAACCTGTCATATGAGGCCACTGAGTGAATATTATAGGTGCACTCATATACAGGTGAGTGGGGGAGCTGTTGCAGCCTGAAAAGGTACTGCAGGTTAAATTTAATTAAGGTGGTGAAAGGATAGTGGAAGGACCCCATTCTCTGCATGGAGACTCCATACTTCAGAGGAATTGAATGCTCCCAAAGCTAGATACACTCCCTGGTTCCTAATAGAATTGACCTTATCTAGGTTTGAGGATGAGGCTGAAGAGTACACCTGTGACCCATAATACAGCTTAGACTGGATCAAGGTTGTATACAAAAGCCACAGGATACGGCGATCACTTCCACACGAAACATGTGATAGAAGTTTTAAGATATCCATTCTCTTCAAGCAGGATTTTTTCAATGCAGTTATATGGGGAACCCAGTAAAGCTTTGAGTCAAAGATAACCCCAAGAAATTTACAATGAGGCTCAAACAAAGATAAGGTTGGCTGTTCCCTGAAATTGTAGAAAAGAACTACCTTTGTTTTTGAGTGTGACAGTCAGAAGCCTTTTGCAGCAGCATTCTTGGCAATGATGCTAATGACCAGTTGCAATTTACGGATGACAAATGGCAGCCAAGGCGATGCTGATAAAGTTGCCAAGTTATCCACATAAAGAGTTGTCATTACCTCTGCAGGAAGATCAGTAATAATGCTGTTGATAACCACCGAGAAGCAGGTGACGCTCAAAACGCTTCCCTGTGGCACGCCCTCTATCTGATTGACAGCCTCCGATATGACATTTCCTACCCTAACACGGAACGTGGGGCCAGCAAGAAATTGCTGTATGCACCTAGGAAGATGGCCTTTGATAACCCAGTCATATAGTTGCTTCAGGATACCATACCTCCAGGTGGTATAATTTTTTTTATATATATATAAAAAAAGACAGCAATGGAGTGTTGTCTCTTTGAGAAAGCTTGTCAAATGCAATCCTCCATCCTGACCAGCAGGTCTGTGGTGCATTGTTTCTTTCTAAAACTCGATTGTGAGGGAGAAATAAGGTTGTGTTTCTCCAGAAATCATACTAAACTGGCATTCACCATTCTTTCAAAAAGCTTGCATGGGGAACAAGTAAGGACAATTGGGCGATAGTGAGTCAGAAGTGTCCTTTTCTTTTCTGGTTTACAAAGAAGTATGATTGCTTCCCTCCAATTGGAAGGGAAACAGCCTTTAATCCAGATATAGTTAAATATATCAATAAGATCTGAAATGAGTGTTGAATGCATATTCCTGATCATATCATAAGAGATACCATCAGGACCAGGTGTAGTGGATCTACATCTTTTAAGAGCACTTCGAAGTTCATGAATGGAAAAGAGCTTATTGTATGGTTCATTATCCATACAGGGATCCATGAAGTTCAAGAGGCACTGCTCTTGTATTTTTCTGACATGTTGAAATTCTAAGGAATAATTGTTAGGGCTGGAAATGTCAGCAAATGTCTTTGCCAGGACATTTGAAATTCTGGCCAAATCTCCCAAAAGGTTGCCTGCTTCAACTATATTGGGAACAGAGAAATCATTTGCTCTGTCCATGAGCTTTTTCACTCTTTTCCAGACTTTGTCTGGTGGAGTTTGGTGGTTAATAGAGATGATGTACCCTTTAAAGGAAATTTGGCGAGCCTGACGGAAGGTATGCTGTTGTACTGCCCTGGCTCGGCTACGAGCATACTTATTGATGGCAGTAGGGTTTCGATGGTAGCGACGACAAGCTCGCTTACACTGTCACCAATTTGATGCCTTCCTAAGACCAAAAAGAAAGATGGGTTTTGTGGGAAGCAGTTTTGGAGAGGGGCATGGAAGAATTTGCCGCCTGGTTGACATGATCATGGAAGTTATCCAGGACCATGTCAATGTCGCCGTGAGGAAAGTGTTCCACCTATTGCCCGGTGGAGAAGGAGGGCCACCTAGGCATGAAGTCAGAACAACTGGGAAGTCATCGCTTCCTCTCAGATCAGGATCCACCGACCAGCTGTAATCTCCTCTACAGTCTGAGGAACAAAGTAATAAATTTATTCAGGTAGAGCTGTTGGTCTGGACATGGAAGGATGTTGGAGGGTCATCATTAAATAATGACACATCCAAGGTCTCCATAAGTCTCACAATCAGATTTCCCTTGGGGTTGTCATCATAGTCTCCCGAAAGGTGGTGTCTTGCATTAAAGTCTCCAACTAGTAGGAATGGGGTCGGGAGTTGGGAGATGAGATTGGCTAATTTGTTAGCCAAATCTGAAGTAGTAGTTACTCCTTCACCAGGAGGGGGGTACAGCAAGCAAACTGTGTATAAACGATTGGTATATACACAAATCGCCACTGCTTGAAGGTCTGTTCTCAACAGGATTGCTAAGTGAGAACAGTCTTCACAGACAAAAATAGCCGAACCGTGAATGGGTTCTGGTAGATTCTTAAAATATCCCACAAAGTGGGGATATTGGGTAATCGACGAATACCCAATTGGGTCTCATGTAATGCTATACAGCAAGGGTTGTAATCATGAAGCAGGAGTTTGAATTCTTCCCATTTGGAGAAGATCCATTGTAGATTCCAATGAACAATTGGAAAAAGGCAAGAATGATGTCACTAGAGGTAGAGATTCATCTGGTTGCATAAAGCGCAGTATTAGTGTGGTTGTCACCAACCAGGAAGCAGGGAAGTGTGTGTGACCAAAGGGATGACTGCCCATTGTTAATTAGGGGAGTGCAGAAATAAAAATCCTTTTGGCAGGTTCTGGAAGAGAAGAGTAATGTTTCGTGGGTGAAGCTCAGCAAAGTGAGGTACAGCTGTTGGAGGAAGAAGGATTTGTTCCAGGTTGTAGGAGTATCTGTCTTGAGTACATGGTCAAGAGCTTACACTAAATGGATGGTTGTAAAAGCCATGGGGGTAACATGGTAAATGATATAGGTGGTAACCTAACTGGGTCAAATTATCATTTTTTTAATCCATCAATAAGTGGAGGAAAAGGATTAAAAAAAAGGTGCCTTGGCAAACACCGCACGGTGATTGCACAAGGAGGATGAGGGAATTGAAACTTAAAAATTCTTGACCAATTTGTGTTCTGCAAGCAGAACTACCCCTGAAAGTACCTGCTATTTAGCTGGGTTTGATCACATAATTAAGGGCAAAATCCAGACGAATTGCACAAATAAGCCAACCAAACTGAAAGGCATTGATGCAGTGGTGGTTTAAAATGGGTCTGAATAACTGGAACTGGAAGATAACGAACACTGAGCGACAGGGCGTTATACTGATAGTAAGGGAAAATTCCCCACCACCCCAGGACTTGTATCATGTCCAAGGAGCATCTCCCAGGAAAGTGGACATCATGGTGAGCCGGATACACAAGTCTGTGACTGATGAAACATTGTTCTATGAGGCTATGAGGTGTTCATTCTGTGTTTGCAGTACCTTAGGGATGGGTGGTGGCCAGACCTAAGCCTCAATTATGTCATTCAGGTGTGTCTGGGTAATGTTTTCATCTTTGGCTATGTCCAGTGGGTGTGTCCATAACAAAGAGTGTTTTGGGAGATGGTAATTTTTTTTTTTTTTTTTAGCATCAGTCAGTGACTGCTTACAAGGACATGTCACAATAATTATATTATAGTCTAATACTAGGCCACATCAAAAATAAGGCAAAAAAAACTAAAAGAAAAGCATGCTCTGGCATCGGGGTGGAGGCCCACCTACCCGTAGAATAGGAGCATGCAACCAACACTAGTCAAATAAAATTGAAGAGGCCAGCCTCCTCAAAGAAGTCAAATTTTGTGTTCATGAAACCGCTTTTAATAGAAGGGACAAGTGGTAGCGACATCACTCGTTGCGGAAGCAGGACAGGTAACATGCACAAAGATCACCTAGACTGCGACATGCAGCAAAAATGTCACAAACAGTCTTGGGGACAAAGCAGTCATTGCAATAAAGTGGAGGGGAGCGCTAAATCAAATGGCGACGACCTGAAATTGCTGCCGTGGTAGGGAGGGGGGAGGAGGGAGCAGCAGCAAGAGGGCACCTAACTCTAAGTTAGGTGGTCTCACCTCATTTATGCCAGGGAGCCCAAAGGGCTGACCTGATTCTTACCAAGTAGTCATTGTGAGGAAGTGTAATGTTGGTCTGGTCACCCAGTCCTTGCAGACTCTTTGGTGCTCTCATAACTCACAATCCCTTCATGTCTAAGAACCCAATAGAAAATAATCTAGACATCCGCCTGGCATGCCTTAACAGTGGCGTGATGGATACCAAGAACCAGGCGGTGCAGAGTTTCCAATTACCCAAGAGCACTCACGGTGCTGTGAAGACACAGTACAGGATAGAGGCTCCCTGACTTCAAACAGAGGGCTTATGGCATGGAAGCCAACCCCCTCCCAGGACTGAGAAACATACAATGGCACAGATTCAGTGTGACATGGTGTGCTCTAAAAAGGAATGCAATTACTCCCTGCGCTGTGCAAGCTATGGGAACAGGGATGTGGCGAAAAATAGTGAAAGGTGGTACCCTCCAGGGTGGGGCCCTGAGGAACCAGATGCACAACCAGCCCAAGAGCTATATCAAGCTCTCAAAGGCGTTTCTCAACATTAAACATAAAGAGATTAGGGTAAAACTGGCGTCTCTCTTCGGCATAGGGACCGTCGAGAATGGCCATGGTCACAGTGAGAGCAATTGACACCTGAGGGAGATGTCGGGCCTGCACATAGAAGACCATAATGTAGTGTGTACAGTGTAGAGCAAGTGGCATCTGCTAGACATCGACAAGTAGGCTTTCAATGGGATGTGTGGAAGAAGCCAATAACCAGATGGAGACCGGTGTGGTGGATCGAGTCAACCTCCAGCAATAAACGCTCGGCTGTGGATACGTAAGAAACAATCCAGTCAGTAAGTAGCCCTATTAGGACCTAGTGTGTTAAAAGTTAAGGAACAAAAAATGTCCATTGCAGGGCACAAGAGACCATAAGGGTGCAAATCTGAGCCTCCCAGGTGAGGCATCGGTCAAAAACAAGACCAAGGAAACAGTGCAAATTGACCAGTTCCAGGCAAACCCGGTTTAGGAACAAGTCCGGGTCGGAATGGGGGGTGGAGGCGATAAATGCACAACCTTAGTCTTGGCCAAGGAAAAATGAAGCATCTGCACTTAGGCATACAGAGATAAGTGGGTTAATGCCTGTTGTAATCCACGATCCAGAGTAGGCATATGGGCAGCAGGAAAAAGGGAAATAAAATTCCAAGCAATTTCACCTTGGTTAAATAGGTTTCATTCAGGGAATGAAACTTTCTTTTACTTGCAAGTAATTTACTTTCTTTCATGCAAATATGTTAGCTTCTTACCATAGAGAGTGGGTGTATCTCAAGAATGACTGAATGTGAGTGAGTCTGGCTGAACTGTCAGAGAGGAAGTTGAAGAGTCACCTTTTGTCATTTTAGTGTAGAGGTGTGGCTAGAATTTTCTGAGAGAGGGTGTGGAGTGTATTGAATGCTTGGTGATGTCAATGGCAACTAGGATTATTCTTTTAGAGTCTGGATTTTGATTGAATCTGTGCTGTTACAAGTGTAAAGTATAGTTGCAGAGTGGTTTTGTGTGGGTGAGTGGGATTTGTGGTGTAATGCATTTATATAAAAGTTCTTCAAGTGTTTTGGAATAATGTGGATAGGACTGAGATGGAGTGGTAAGATAATGGTTGGTTGGCTATTTTGTTGGTGAGAATTGCAAAAGACAAAGAGAGAGCACCAGGAGCATTACCCCTGCTACACCATCAACCTCTGGGGAAAATAGTACTCGTAACAAAACTCACTTGACTATGAACTTCAGAAGAGTGAGGGGTCAGGTGGGTAAAAAATTCACCCTGACTGCTCTCAACATCCATCTGGTGAAGAAGAAAATAAAATGTTAATAGAGAAGTGGAAATAAGAATGAATATATAAGCTGACTTTGCAGCTACTAGAGCTTAAGCAGTCCCAGGAAGGATACCAATATCCTTCAACATCAACCAGTTTCACACAAAGTGTGGTTGCGTGTTTCAACACCACCAAAATCAGCCCACACCTTCCTCCCTTGCCCATGACCTATTAAGCACAAGGGCACCCATGATTTTGTCCATGCCAAATTGACCCTTCATAGAATGCGATGCTTCGTGACATTTCATCCCTGGGCAGAAGGCCCCTGCCAAACTGCCTCCAAGCACACCTACCATGCACTTTCTCATCATTCTGTCTTTTCTCTCCCCAAAATACATTCACATAATCAACTCCAGTCTTCTAACCCTTCTCACACCCTAACACTAGCTCATATATTCTCTTCACGAGTCTATTTCTACCCATTTTTTTTTACATGTATATACCACATCAGAAAACTTTGTCACAAACTCATACACATCCTTCTTCGCACCGAAACCTTACCCAGGCATTCTTCTCTATCAGTAACACAATCTCAAGTTGTCCAATGGCACTGTTCTCACTCAAGATCTTTACTTCTCCTTCCATACCTCTCTCTCACTCTCATATACCAACAATGCCGCCAGCATACTTGCATGCAAAACATTTCACACTCAAACCTTTAAAACTTTGTGGTTGCAATCTGCCTATGTGTACCACTAGCAGTTGCAATTAACTAGATACTTAATACTGCACTACTTGTTCAAGGGTGACACCCAAGACTCATATCACAGTAGCCCCCCCCCCCCCTCATCAACCCCAAATACCATTACATTACTTTTTATGCATTTACTTTTAGACCCCCACTCTCTCGCACCCTTTCAAATGCAACAATCAACATTTCCAGACCATTTTACTCTCAGCCAGCAACACCTGGTCAGAACGCATCAATTTTAGGCCCCTTTCTCTCATTCTCCTATGTCCTTCATTTAGTTCTCCTTCCATAAAGATGCTAAACAGGCATCTCAACATTACTCACCTTTGTTATACACCCTCACATATGTCAAGTGACTCACTCCAGTTATCTTTCACCCTAATGCATACCTTACTTCCAATATATTCTCCACACATGTTTACTACACACTCCATACATTATTAAAACCTACCATAATGCTCCTCTCTCTACACGATCATAAGCTTTCTTCTAATCCATTAATCCAGCATCCACTTTACATCCCTTGTTTTTTTAGCAAGCTATCATAAAACTTGATCAATGCACCCCTTAGCCACTCTAAACACCCTTAGTTCATCCCTATCAATCTCTCAGTTAAACTTATACACCCAATAAGAATATTTCCATCCATTTACCTACAACACTCACTCCCCATTTAGGTATTGTAGTCACTTTTCTCCTTTTTACACCAATTTCATAACATAATCACCATCACTTTTTAGCATCTCAGCGCCAATATCATCTACTCCAGCTGCCTATCCTCGAGTACACACTTATTTCCTTTCTACTCTCAGACAATGTCACATACTCTCCCCTTTTCCTCTGATTCAATAAATTTTGACTTCTGATTTTCCATTCCTTTATACCTTTCTCACATCTTCTCATCCATGGCCAATCAGATGGTCCCATAATTATTTCCATTTAAGCATTCATATCAAATGTCCCACAGCATATTCTTCCTTACTGAGCACAGATTAATCATACAACTTCTCCCACTCTCCTTTGCTCAACCAATGTATATTTATGCACATAGTTGTGCAGATAGAATGTGTTTGCTACACAAGTTTCTTTCAGCAAAGAAACATCTACCCTCTTTTAGGGTGTAACAAAGGCTCCAGTTATCTCCTCTCACAGTGTCACCTATTCATCCATTTATATATCCTACAACCATTACCCAATATTCATTGACAATTCAATCTACTACTCATTCCAAGTCATTTAAGAACCTCTTTTTCTCTGATTCACTCCTATCACTACAGAGTCAATACAATACAAGGATGCACAGTTTGTCTTTTGCAAATCTCAACTTTACCCACAGAATTCTTGAGCTAACATATTCATCACTCAAAATCACTGCCACACCTTTACACCTACCACTCAGATCTAACTTAATTGCACTTCATTCACACCATCCCATACAAACTCTTGATTCCCTTCCATGTTGCCGGGAACCTTTTACAATATCAGTAATTGTGCAAAATTTAACTTTAAACTGAGCTTTGGGGAAAATGATATGCAGTGAGATATTCAAAACTTGGGTATGGAAACAACACAAACTTTTGTATTATTACCTTCCACATATTTTAATTTCCCACAACTTCAAAAGTTTCTTTCAAACCCTCATTTGGAAAATTTATCGCAAATCTGTTCATCAGTTTTCACTTCTTTTTTTTAAAGAGTTACTACTAATGGCGAAAAATGTCCAATAAGTCTACAATTGTGATCTCATTTGTATAGAAAATTTTTACTTTCTGTATCATTTCACCACTCAAAATTACACTGAACATTGATTAGGTCATCCTGCCAAATGCACATTTTTCTCAACAAACTTAAAGAGAATACACAAGAGTATTTTCTGATTTTTTGTCCCCTTGAATTTAAAGCACAATACCAATGAAGGTGTAAAACGCAAAAAGTTTGTAACAAGGGATCTGTAAAGAAAGAGGTCAAGCTCAAGTTAAACAAATTTGTTAAATATATATAGTTGGAGATCCTCCTACAGCCATAGAAACTTAGGGGAGCAATCTGAGTGTTTGGGCAGTGAGGGTATGCAATCAGAAGCAGTAGAGAGAAAAGGGAAGAAGAATGCAGCCATGTTAAAAAAAAACCTCCAACCAGCCATGAGAAAGGTGTGACAGCTTATCCCCCCCTCCGGGTATCTACCCTGTAAAATTAGCTACTGAGTCAAGAAAATAGGTGAAAATAGATTTGTAAAGAAGGTGGCAAAAAGGAGATAAAATGGAAATGTCAAGAAGGAATCAAGTCCAGATAGACTCAATCTATTTTGAGAATGCCAGTGAGACTGGGGGTGGGAAAGTCTGCCACATCTCCAGCTAATAGATATTGTAGTGGTTGTGTATTGTCACCTCCCCTCATCTATGTAAATGCATAATTCCTGTCTTCTTTTCCAGGTCATTGGCAAATGGAGAGTGATTCCAGCTAATGATGAGGGGCTTGATGGAAGTACATCATGCCCCAAATTTACTTATTTTTGTCAGAGGATAGAACTTTTAAGTAAATTTTAGCAAAGAGATAGTGCTGTAAAAGTGAATATATAAATAAGGATGAGTAATTGCATGAAAAAAAGTGAATTTGACAAAAACAAAAGGAACTGGGGTAATTGCCAGGTACGGATTGGGTCTTTCTGTGTGCGTATGATTCTGTAGATGAGATTGGTGTGGATGTTTGAAAGTACTTGTGAATGAAAGTGACTTCTCTTTTCCAACTCCTTAAGGCCCAAGTGCCGTTGCTTATACAGTGTACAGGTTTGTGGTATTGTGCCCTAGCAGTTGGGGAGGGTAAGTCACACAACATAACCAGTCTCCAAGAGGAGTGTACCCCTGAAATCTGTGGCCATTGCCCAGAAGATTGCCATTGGAAACTCTGGCCACTTCCAGAAAGACAGTGCGGCCCCCTCACCCTATTTAGAATTGTGGATAGTCCCAACAGTTATTGTACAAAGCATGTGGCCACATTTAGACATTATAATATTAGTGGGGGATCTATTTTGTTTTGGTTGATTTTTTTTGTCATTGCTGCTAGCATTTTGTTTTTTATGTGTCCTTTTACCATTTATATATATATATTATTTTGTGTATAAATAGAGGTTGAAAATGATTTGTCACTTTACCTTCAGATACCTAGATGAGCTAGCCCTGATGCAGTGTGACTGCAGGTAATCTGGAGCCTGCCACCACACTATAACACTTTAAATCAGGCAAATTCTTGCCTGATGTAAATGGTTGTAAGACTGCATAAAGGTAGGTGTGATTAAGTGAATGAGTGTTTGAGAAAGAACTGAATGATGAGATGGTATAAGATAGGTGTGCATGGAGGGACTTTGTGAGGGGGCGGTGATTAGGGCCTTCTGTCCAGGGACGAAGCATGACTGGACAAGATGCTACAACACAAAGCAACCCATTGCTATTCCAGCATGGAAAAGATGATGGCTTGCTTCACGCTTGATAGGGTACAAAGTGATAGGAAGGGGGATAGTTGCATCCGTGCATGCTTAACCCCTTTTAGTTTTGTTCTCAAATTTAAAGCTCATTAACAACAAAGGCGTATCACACAGAGGGTTTGTAAGGAGAGATATGAAAAAAAAGGTGAAAGTAGAGAAAGTGAAAATGTGTAGAAGATATACACAGATCCTTCTGCAAGCATTGAGAGGGCAAAGTGAGGATGTTGGGGTTTAGAGGGGCCCTATGAGCATCCAATGGTCACCTAACATTCCTTTGTGGGCACAGCAAAGAAAGATAAAAGAAAAGATAAGTGTGGAAAGAAGAAAGATAAAGAGGAAAACCAACCACTCGACCGGATGGATGAACCCCACCTCCCAGCTCCAACCAGGAATGAATGAAAGCTGGCTATGGACTAGCTTGCAAAATTTAGCCACCAGCCTCCAAAAAAAGAAGTGAGAAGCAGCTCATAAAGAAAGTGACAAAAAAGTAAAATGGAAGAGTCTAGAAGGGATAAAGCTCAGGTAATTTCAATTGGGAATGGGAGTGAGTGTAACTCCTTCAGGTACTAAGTGTAAGTTTATATGGGGCTTAGTGTGGAGCCCACTTTATAGTAAAAGTGGTTGAAGTTGAAAGATTGGAGCTTCCTACACTACAACTGCTAATTCTTCTGTTTGCCTAAATGTCAGATTCCTTGGCCACTTCTAACTACATTTACGCAATCAACAACCAACTGGCAGAGATGAACACAAGTCCAACATACTCAGGAGGTACTTAGCCAGTTCTAACCACATTCATGCATTCAACAGCCAACTGGCAGAGATGAACACAAATCCAACATACTCAGGAGGTACTTACATTCGCATGAAAATTCTGTTTTGTGCATTTCTGAGAAAGAAACTTATCAATATCGAAAGAGACACCAACGCAAGGAACATTCCTTCTTCTAGGATCAAATTGACCAATGAGTTGGTCAAAGCGTCCTCCACCGGCAATGCTCCATCCATCCGTGGAACCATCTTTTGCCAGCAAAGCCTCAAACATCACACCTTCAAATTAGTGAAATGAGAGATTAATCGGAGTAAGAAAGCAGCGGCTGAAACATTTGTAAGGAAGATGAATTAGGATCTGGATGGGAACAGGATGCAATTTGAAAGGATAAAAAATGAGCTCTCAAAGACAGACTTTTATTTAATAATTGATTCATCCTTTTATAGGATGTGGAGGTAAAACAATGAATACAAAGGACATTTACTAGTGATGTCATAAGTTGGGAAGCAACTGGAAACATGGATTTATTTTTTTTTTAAGTTTTAAGAGCTCATTTAGCACCCACCTACTTGGGCATAAGTCGCCATACTGACGACTGCCTAGTACTAGGCTACTTTAAAATAGCAACATAAAAAAAAAAATAAAAAAAGGAAGGCAAGAGGCAGAAGCAAGCTGCAGTGTCAGGGGGAGGTCCGCCTACCGCCGGCGGAGGAACGTGCGAAAGGTCGGTCAATGTGCACGAACTTGTACCGAGTACAAGGGATAGGGGGTAGCGACCACGCCCATCCCGGTACTGGTACAGGTAACATGCGCAAAGATCGCCCAGACAGAAACATTCAACAAGAATGTGCCAAGAGTCTGGGGGACAACAGAGTCTTCCCAGGATGGCGCTGGCGAGCGCTCAATCAAATAGCGGTGCGTCCCTTGAGTGTGTCCAATTCGGAGACGACAGGAAGCAACCTGAAGCCTTTGTGGCATTAGGAAAGAGGCCATGGGAGCAGTCACAGCGCAATCACACGCAACTTTAAGTTATCCTCGACCGTCTCCCATCTTTATTGCCAAGCAGCCCGGAGAACTGCCCGTATTCCTGCCATGTAGTTGATGTGAGGAAGAGCGAAACCCTGGTCCGGTCGCCCAATCCTCGCGGAGTCTTTGACGCCCTCATCGGCGCGCTCGGTCCCCGCAATTCCTACATGTCCAGGAACCTAGTAGAAAATAACCTCACATCCGCCCGGCTTGACAAAACCGTGCCATCAAGGATATCGTGAACCAGAGGATGCGTAGATTCCAATGCCGCGAGAGCACTCAGGGCGCTTTTTGAGTCGCTATAGATCACAATCTGGTCTGGGAACCGGGCACGTCGCATAATCTTCCGTACCGAGTGGTGTATAGCCACCAGCTCGGCCGTGAAGACGGACGCAGCGCCTGGCAGAGTCCCGCTGATTTCAAAAAGAGGGAATACAGCGTGGAAGCCGACCCCCACTTGGGACATGGAGCCATCTATATACACTGGCACAGTTCCAGAGTGACACGAGGTGTGCTCCAAAAAGGTCGAACGCAATACTCCCGGCGCTGTAGAAGCTTCGGGAGCAGAGGCCGGGCGACAAATAGACAAAGGTGGTACTCTCGCACGTACAAGCGAAAAATGCACTGTGCACTGCGTAGAGCGAGTGGCATCTCCGCAGCATAAGTAGGTTTTCAATGGGGGAAGTGCGGAAGGCACCGGTGGCAAGGCGTAGGCCGGTGTGGTGGATCGAGTCCACTTTCGGCAATAAACGCTCGGCTGCGGATGCATAAAACTCGCATCCGTAGTCGAGCTTCGAACGAACGGAGAATATCCATGGCGCGGGTACAAGAGACCCTAAGGCTGCGAATATGAGCCTCCCAGGTGAGGCGTCGGTCAAAAACAAGACGAAGGAAACGGTGCGATTCAACCACTTCCAGGCGTACCCCATTAAGAAACAAGTCTGGGTCGGGGTGGAGCCGTGAATGGCGGCAGAAGTGCACCACCTTAGTCTTGGCCAAGGAAAACCGAAACCTGTGCGCTTCGGCATAGCGAGAGACGCGGTTCAATACCTGTTGGAGTCGACGCTCCAGAGTTGGCATCTGGGCCGCGCCAAAAGAGATCGAAAGGTCGTCCACGTAGAGCGTAGCGAGAACATCTTCCGGCAGCATCGAGGTGATGCCGTTGATGCTCAGGGCAAAGAGTGTGACACTGAGGACACTTCCCTGCGGGACACCCTCTTCCTGCTCCTTTGGGCCGGAGAGGGCTCCCACCACTCGTACACGGAATCGACGATCTCGCAAAAATTCAGATATAAACATTGGGAGGCGTCCCCTCGCCCCCATCGTGTGGAGAGTCTCCATGATACCGTATCGCCATGCGGTAACATAGCCCTATCCAGATCGAAAACCACCGTGGCGTAGTGCTGTATACGAAGGAAGGCCTCACAGACGGCATTTTCCAGTCGGAGTAGAGCATCCGACGTGGAGTGGAACTTGCAGAAGCCGCACTGTGCAGAAGACAGATGGCCTTGGCTGTCCAAGAAAAAGGCTAATCTAACATTTACCAATTTCTCCATCAACCTGCAACTGGCAAGAGGTTAGAAAAATTGGGCGGAAACCGGTCGGAGTAGAGTGATCTCTCCCCGGTTTGCGAAAGGCGAACACAGTAGCGATTCACCAGGAATCTGGGAGAAGACCCTCCACACAGATCCTGTTAAACAAATCTAACAGAAAGGCCATGCCTCGCTCACCCAGGTGTCGAAGCATGGCGTACAGGACATCCTCCGGACCATGAGCGGTGTCCGCGCACGAAGCGAGAGCGGAGCGCAACTCACTCACAGTAAACCTGTCATTGAAGGGTTCTCCGCCTCTGGAGGTAAAGTCCAGCCGGCGACCTTCCGCGACATCACGAGGTGCATTGAATGCTGGCGGAGCAGCATCCCGAATAAAGAATGCGGAAAAAGCGGTCGCGAAGGATTCCGCCACGGACGCGGGGTCCGAGATTGCGGTCCCATTCTCCAGGAGAACGGGAGGAGGGTCCTGCAAGAACTTGCCCCGAATCCTTTTGACTCGCTTCCACACCTTTGCTAAAGGGGTCTTCCCGTTAAGTGAAGACACGTATGCCCGCCAAGAAAAGCGGCGGGCGTGCTTCGAGATATACCGGAACCTAGCCCTAGCCCGACGAAATTCACCGACAGCAAAATCGTTCGGGCGGCGCTTATAGCGCATGTAAGCATAACACTTCTGTTTGAGGGCCGTCTCACAATCGACCGACTACCATGGGAGTGGTCGGCGTGCAAAACGGCCAGACGTTATAAGAATAGTAGTCAGGCCCACGGCGATGAGTTTGCCGGAGAAGAACTCAACGGCCTCATCTACCGACCTAAACACCTCGACTGAGATAGAGAATTCAGTCATTTCCTGAAATGCAGGCCACCGCGCCCGCGCCAAGCACCACCGAGGTGGGCTCTCAGGCGGCAGTTGCCCTGAAAATAATATTTGAATGGGAAAATGATCACTACCATGGAGGTAATTGACCACCACCCAATCAAAATCAGGCTGTGCATCCGAAGAGCACAAAGAAAGGTCAAGGCAAGAAAATGAAGCGGTTCTCGGACAGTGATGCGTAAACTCATCCACGTTTAGGACACCCATCTCAAGCTCTTCGATCGGATCGGCAAGGACTTGTCCCCTGGGATTTATTGAGTAATCTCCCCAGAGAGGATGCCTGCCATTCAGATCTCCAAGCAAGAGAAAGGGCCTCGGCAACCATGCCACGACGCGGCGGAAGTCCCCCGCGTCAAAGTCAGCTGACGGTGGAATGTACGCAGAAATGATAGTATACCTCCTATCTAGGTGGAGCTGCACAGCCACTGCCTGAAAGGAGGTATCTAAAGAGAAAGGAAGAACAGGGACATCATGCCGGGTGTAAACCGCGCATCCCCCACCCCAGCCATCCCGTGGTGGTGGGGTCGCAAGACCCTTATACCCCGGGAGGGCGGGCAGGGGGCACGCGCCTAGCATGGTCTCCTGCAGAAAAATAGCTAACGGGGAACGGGACGAGACGAGCTTCCGCCGCTCCTCCCAGTTGGCCCGGAGTCCACTGCAATTCCATTGAAGAAATATGCCCTCCAGGCCTAGCTCGGAGGAGACGCGGGGGCCCTCCTCGAACAAAAGACCCTCACGGGAATGACCGTACGCTTCCCGGAGGCAGAATCCCGGGCGCTGTTGTCCGGACAAAGCGCTGAAGCCTTCGAGGACTTATTGGGGGAGGTTGGGCTCACCATGCGAGTCTTTTCCTCCCTCCGCCTCGAAATCTTAGGCGTGGCGAAGGAGCCGAAGCTCTCTTCGGCGGACAGCTTTAGGAACCACGGAAGATAGCCTAGCGACCAACTTCGGGGATGTTGCCTCCTGTGAGTCTAACGACTCGGTGGAGGTGCGTGGCCGTTTCGCTTTACAAAAAACGATCACGCTGGGGGAAGAAGGGGAAACCCCCAGCTTTACCAGGGGAGCGCCCGGGTTGAGTAGAGCCCGCAGAGGGGCTCCGAATGGGCGCAGAAACAACCGTGCTCGGTAGACTGGATGGGGCAGGAGCAGAGGGTGCCTTTCTAACTATTGAGGCATATGACGTCCTAGGCAGAGCCGGGCGCGCCAGGACCAAGTCCTTAGCCTCGCGGAATGAGAGTCGATCCTGGGCCTGAACAGCCAGGATTTCTTTCTCAAGGAGATATGCACCACACTGCTTCGAAGAAGCGGGGTGCGGTTCTCCGCAATTGACACATTTGGCCACACACGACTTATCGTGTGTGGCCTTGGAGCAATTTACAATGACTTCGGGTGACCCCGACTTTGCACGTCTACAAGAACGATTCGAATGGCCGAAGCTTTTACAGTATTAGCACCGCCGCGCCAGTGGCACGAATGCCTTCACGCGGTAGCGGTACCAACCGGCATGCACCGACTCAGGGAGCTTGTCACAGTCGAATGTGACGAAAAGTATAGGGGTGGGTCTCGAGGCCCCTCCCTGTTTTCTCATCACACGTTCGACCTTTACCGCCCCATGGTTGGCCAGCTCTAGGGTGATGTCCTCAATGGAGTAGTCAACGAGCTCCCTCGCATAAACTACTCCTTTCACAAAGTTCATGGTAGAGTGCGCCGTCACACTCACCGGGGTGCCATGAAGAGTCCGAAGAGCACTTATCTTGGCCGCCTCAGCTGGATTCGCCGCATTCGCCGCATTCGCCAGAAGGCTCCCGTCCAAGAAACAGGTCACCTTCGGCTCTCTACCAATTACACTAGCTAATCCTCTCATCTGATGGATCATGTTGCCCTTGGCCAAGATGCTGCCATCAGTGGAGCGAATGACAAGGAAGCGTTTGAAGCCAGCGGACTCGAAAATGCCAGATAACCTCTGAATCAGGGGCCCCGATGTTATTAAGGCTCTGCCCTGTGCACTTTTGGTCTTTGTCATAGTTGGGGGCTCCGCACCCAGGCGGGCAGAGGGGCCAGATATGCCGATCTTGGCTTGGTTGCTTGTCAAAGTGGCAGCAGACCCTCCCTCCCTGCAGCCCCCGCGGATGGAGAGGAGCCCCGAGTCTTCTTAGTCTGTTTTTGTTTTTTGTTTTTCAAGAAGAGGGCGGGGAATGAACCCGCTTCTCATCTCCGCCGGTAGGAGCCCCCAGGCAGATGGAACGGCCTCAGCCAGCTCTTTCTCTGAAATGGAGAAAGTCCTGGAGGTCGCAGGGGCACCGGTTGGAGGAGATCCCTCCCCTCCTTGTACTGTCTCGGAGACCGCAGCCCTTTGAGGAGGACCTTGCACAGGAAAAGATTCAGGTTTGGTGCTTGGCGCCGAGCCCTGATTCATCCCCATGGAAGGCCCTACTGTCTGAGGCTGGGTTGCCTCAAGAACCATGTCTATCACAGGAGGGGCCTCCAGTTGGCGATCCCCTCCCAGGACATCGCAGGGACCGTTGACAGAGTCACCAGGCATGCGTGGGGAGGCACAGGCCTTAACCCCGGCAAGGTTTAGTATTCTTGCCAGCAGGTCTTTTGAAGGAAGTGACCGAAGGGGCCTGGCTTCCCTCTCCTCCCTAAGGGGGTTTGCCCTACTGAGCCGATTCAATGAGGGGCGGTCGGCAATGGGCTACCTGCTGGCTTTCTTGGCAGTCCTCTTAGAAAGAAAAGGAGGGACTGCCATTGGAAATAGGGAGGTGCCCTAAAGCACCTCCAGAGAAGGGGGTGTGGGGAGTCCCCTACACCAGTAGTCAGAGGAGAGGAGTAAGCCTCCTCTCCGGTTATAGAAATGTGGAGGGTCCCCTGCGCAAGCACAGTTGGAAGGGGGACCTCCATTTTTTCTGTGGAGCTGCCTTATGATACCAGGGAAATTAAGGGGAGATTTTGTTTTTTTGCATCATTGGGCATGGTGACCCTAAATTTTCTGCAGGATGCAATAGCCTCTCACAGTTGCCCGCACTGCAAGAGGTGCTTACAGGCCTGGCGCCATTCAGGACCACCCCTCCCGCCTGGTGGCCTGGCAGTCCATCCGCATGGCGGCTCCACCTTGAACACGGCTTAAAAAGATAGATTGTGAAGAGGAGAGGAAAAGGGATTTAAGGAAGGTATGGGTGGAGATGAAGCAGGTTGTTAAAAACCAACCACCCCAGACCGGAGCTCAGGGGTTAGGGAACATTGTCCCCTCCCCCCTCAGCCCCGATCCGGGATGGTTGGCTGAGAAGAAGGTCAGCATCTACCTTGTGAAATTAGAGGCTGACCAGAGAACGCTGTGGGAGAGGTTTGAAAAGCGACGAAGTAGGGGAGAAATACAGGCTATCTGAAGGAAGGGAGGCTAAGCCGGATGGAGCGCTGGATCCCGTCAGCACAAAGGCCAGGATGGCAAATCGCTGGACCCCTTACAGGGAAGCGAAGCGAGAACATCTTCCGGCAACACCAAAGTGATGCCTTGATGCTCAGGGCAAAGAGTGTGACACTGAGGACACTTCCCTGCGGGACACCCTCTTCTTGATCCTTTGGGCTGGAGAGGGCTTTCCCCACCCATACGCGGAATCAAGGATCTGACAAAAATCCAGATATAAAGATTGGGAGGTTTTGTAGCAGTGTGCCTCTGCATGCCCAATTCCCAATAGTTAGTTTTCAAAAGGACCTTGCCCAAATCCTTATGCTTACTTAATACAAATATTTGTGTTTCAGATAATACTTAAATTTTTGTTAAATTAATATATATATTATATATATATATATATATATATATATATATATATATATATATATATATATATATATATATATATATATATATATATATTAAATGATTAGATTTTGCAAAGCTCAGCTCATTAATATATTATTTAATACTAAATATAATACAACCACTGAACTGCCAAATTAGATCTACTCTCCTCTCTGAAGGTGAGTTTTGTGGTGACAAACCTTTCCTTGTTGTATCATATTGTTTTGGAGATCCTTGGTGGGTTTAATGCAAGAAAAGAAAATCTGAGGACTTTTGTATGCGTTTTCTAGGTTGGGACTCTGTGTATCTAACGCCTTAATGATTCACACTAGTGTTCTCACTCACTAGTGGTACATCTGGTCAGTTTGCTCCAGTCTCGTAACTGGTGAGTACCAATCACTAAATAATTAGATCTTGGTAGAGGGCCCCAAATTTGGTCAATTTTGATCATTTTGCTTGTATCATGTAATTGGTAAATTTGAGATCAGCCAATTAGCTGATTGACTGTCCTATTTTTGTAGGAGCAACCGTAGCCGGGCTCTTCAACCATACCAGTGCATCAACTGTGATCAATCAGTCAAACTGGTCACCGCAGCTCCTTAAACAAGCGAATGCACCATTTAGGTTCTCAGCTGATAGCTACTTCAATGTAAACATATCTCATTGATACGTACCCTGGAGAAGTTATTCCACCTAGCTTACCCCAGAAAGATGGCAGGTAACAGCAGGACACTGCATAAGAAGTTTCTTGACACATCCCCAAATGCCTTTCAGAAGCAGGTCTCCAGTTAAAGGATTTATACATATGCAAGGCTGGCAGTTAACCTGGAGCAGTTCCCTATCACTTGCAAGTGCCTATGATGCCGACCATAATCAGTTGGACTTGTCTGCGGAGTCTGAGCCTGAAGCTCCAGAAATTTGGGCCTCAACCACAGCTCATCGCTCTGTTTTACTTGAGTGTAATTTTAATGACTTTCACAGTACTATTCGTGAGTACCCACCTACTGGATCAGGAGCTATTACTGCAGCTTCCTTAGAGAGACCTACGAACAGTATCAGGATTATTACCAACTATGAAAGAACTCAAAGTCATGAGACAAGACAGTGTTTTTACTGTAATAAGAAGGGTCACATCAAGAGTGGATGTTGGCGCCTACATAAGAAATGCTTGGCTTATGGATCTGGTGAGCATATGGTTAGCCAGTGTTCACAGAGGAGGAATAGATCCCAATTAGTTTCAGGAAGGGTGAATAATGGTGCTACTGCTTCTGGAAGCTTCTTGGAAAAGCTTCTTAGGGGGCCTTCGGAGCTCTATTATATAGATGATAAGGTTGAAACAATCTTCCGGAATTTAGAAGTCTATGCAGCCGGGACTGAAGTCATTTCCTATGGCCATCCACAACTGATTACTGTTTCTGTGCCAAAGGTTGTTGAAGTGGATAATTCTGTGAAGTTCTATTTTGATGGCTACCTGTATTCTCTGTATCTATCTGGAGAAGCAGGCCTTGTAACAATTACTGCAGGTACTGGTAGCTTACTGGTTAGGAAGGTGTCTGGTTCTCATTCTCGAGAAACTCTGCAGTCAGGTCAACTGGTCACCCAATTGGCTTCCATAATGGAATTGGATGCCCCTGTTTCATTAGAAGCTGAAGTCAATGTGCTTGAGTCTGACTCTGAAAATGTGCTTGAGCAAGTTGATCTAGCTCATCTTGATGCATCACAACAACAGTATGTACTACAGATGATGGCTAAACATACAGAGGCATTTAGGAAAGATCATGATATTGGTCATGCTAGTCTTACAGACCACCATATTGAGCTTTATGAGAGGACACCTATATGGCAGAAACCTCACAGATTCCCTGAACCAGTGGCACAGGAAATAGAAAAGCAGTGTGAGGAGTTGTTTGAGCTGGATATAATTGATTATAGCAGCTCAATAAGATAACTAAAGGTGACAGGTTTCCAATCCCAAATATGAATGACATGGTTTAGGATTGCATGGTATGAAATATTTCTCTACCATTGATCTTATTAAAGGTTATTACCAGGTTAGCCTGCACCCTGATTCCACTGAATATTCGGCCTTCTCCACTTCCCATCACCATTATGAGTTTAAGAGGTTGAGCTTTGGGATGAATAATGCCCTGGGAGCTTTCCAGAGGCAGATGCAGACAGTTCTCAGAGAGCTTGACAGGAAGCAGGTGGTTGTCTACATAGATGATATATTGATTATGAGCCGGTCTCAAAGGTTCTGGCTACCTTGACCAACCACCATATAAAAATTAAGCTCCGCAAATGCTGCTGGTTCAAGAAGGAGGTGAAATTTGGTGGCCACATGGTCAGCTCTATTGGACTAAGAAAGTGTGATGAGCATAAGAAGAGTATTACAGAGTAGCAAGTACCTGAGACTGTGGGTGACTTGAGGTCATTTCTGGGTTTTGTAAATTTCCATAGGAAATTTATCCCTGACTGTGCCACCATCACCAAGTCTCTTACCAGACTGACCAGTTTGAAAGACAAGACTAAGCTGAAGTGGACTGAGGACATGAAGAAATCTTTTGATGAACTTAAGGAGGCTATTTGTTCTGATTTGGAATTGGCATACCCTGATTATAATCCAGATACTGCAAAGTTGGAGCTTTCTACTGATGTTTGGGGTTCTGGTGCCGGAGCTGTGTTGTCTCAGTCACAATCTGGTGAGCAGTGTGTAATTGTATATGCCTCCATGTCATTCAGCCCAGCTCAACGCAACTACAGTGTCATAAAGCGTGAACTTGCAGCTATTCGTTGGGCTATGGGAACTTTCCATGGATTTTTGTTTGGAGTTCCTTTCATTTTACACACAGATCATCGTCCTCTTGTCTATATGTACAACATGAGTAAACTGAATGCCCACATCATGAGAACTATGAATGAGCTCTCTGAGTTTGATTATGAAGTGTGTTATAAACCAGGAAAGGATAACCTCATAGCTGATGCTCTTTCTCAAACACATAGCTTTTCAGTGCCACTATTGTGTAATGTTTCCAGCAGCCTTCCTGATGGTTTGAGTGTGGCTTGCACTGTTCCTGGTGGAGGAGACTCAATGATTATGAGCTTTCTTGAAGTTTTAAGAGATCACCAAAGCTTGCACAATCACTCTTTGAGGGTCCCTGGTTGTCATAATCTGTGTGAACAACTAGTGACAGAAATTCTTGCACACCCACAGAAGTATCCTGTTCAGCTCAGAAGGTCCTGTACTGCTGCATTGAAACTCATGAAGATTCCTGGTCAAGTTGTTTCTCGTGGCCTTTGCTAATGTTTACAAGTTGCAGGTGGTAGTTCATCATTCTGCATACAACTCTATTAATTATGACCCTACTCCGGCATTGTCTGATGTTAACTCTAGTTGCAGAGTACACCTCCATTGTTTGGGAGGAACCCACTACAACCTTATGCATGAGGAAGATCACTACACTCCTGATATAAGCAAACCTGACAGTGATATAGACCCTCCCACTATTGAAGAAGACTGATGATGATACAGATGATCCTACCGTGTCTTTAGTATTGCCTTCTAATATGGTTTGCAGCACTGCTCACTCGTCTTGCTATTATTGTAGAGTTCCTGTATTGGTGAGCAGTGTTAACTTTTGTGCTGTATTTGACACAGGTGCTCAGCTCATCTTTATATCTAAGGATACTCTTGAACAGCTCAATTTGTCATCTGCTGTTCATCCCTGTCTTATGAGAATATGCCATTTGGTAAAATTCTGCTCACTGGAGGGTCTGTTGATATTGAGCTTAAATTTCCACCAAATAATGACTCTGTTATTGTCTCTTGTGTTGTTATACCCAATCAAGATCTGCCTTGCTGCCTGTTACTGGGAGCTGATACCATAAAACAGCTGTCAACAAATCTGGATTATAGTACTAAATGTGTCCAGTTTCCGACTACAGATGGTGCGTGTCTGACCCCTATGTTACCTCATAATTCTTCTGATGTCTTTATTGAGGTATGCATGGCTTATGATCTAGTTTGTAATCTTTTGAGCATGGAGCAACTGAAACTTTCTCAACAAAGTGAGAAGACCTTGAATAAGTTGCACTATGTTATAGCTTCTGGTATTCGTCCTGCTTCTTGGAGCTGTGCTGATTTAAGTCCTTTCAAGATTCATGCTGCGAATATCCACATTCAGGATGAAGTTCTTGTGCATACTTCGGACTCCCAGACTTTGCCCCTAAGTTCATTCCCTCTCTTAGTTGAGTTAACTCTACATCTACATAATCAGCAATGCCACTCCGGGCGTAATAAACTATATGAAACTGTGAGGAATCTTGTATGGATTTTTTTTTTTAAGGGGCTATCTGGCGACTGCCCACTTAGGCATAAGTCGCCGTAAACAAACAGCCTAGTTCTAGGCTACTTAAAAAAATGTGAACATGAAACAACAATAAAAAGAAATAACAATAACAAAACAATAACAAAAACAACTAAACCTAGTTAAATGAAAGGGAGAAGGCCGGCCTCCCCCCAAAAGTCAACAAGTCCACCAGTCAATGTGCACGCACTCGTCACAAGTACAAAGGACAGGTGGTAGCGACCCCACCCATCCCGGTACCGGGACAGGTAATGTGCGCGAAGATCACCCAGACTGGGACATTCGACAAGAATGTGCCGAACAGTCTGGGGGACGACGCAGTCGTCGCAATAGGGCGCAGGCGAGCGCTCCATCAAATAGCGATGCGTCACACGAGTGTGTCCGATTCGGAGACGACAGAAAGTGACCTGAAGCCGTCGCGGCATTGAGGGATAGGTCCATGGGAACAGTCGCGGCGCAATGGCACGCAACTTTAAGTTCCATTCGACCGTCTCCCATCTTCTTTGCCAAGCAGTCCGAAGAGCTGACTGTATTCCTGCCATGTAGTCGGTGTGAGGAAGAGCGAAACGCTGGTCCAGTCGCAGAGTCCTCGCGGACTCTTTGGCGCCCTCATTCCCCGCAATTCCTACATGTCCAGGAACCCAGCAGAAGATAATCTCGACATCTGCCCGACTCGCCATAACCGTGGCGTCACGGATATCGCGAACCAGGGGATGCAGAGATTCCAATGCCCAGAGAGCACTCAGGGCGCTTTGTGAGTCGCTATAGATCACAATCCGGTCTCCGAACCGGGCACGTCGCGTAATCTCCCGTACCGAGTGGTGTATTGCTACCAGCTCGGCCGTGAAGACAGACGCAGCGCCTGGCAGAGCCCCGCTGACTTCAAACAGAGGGGATACAGCGTGGAAGCCGACCCCCTCTTGGGACTTGGAGCCATCCGTATACACTGGCACGGTTCCAGCGTGACACGAGGTGTGCTCCAAAAAGGTCTAACGCAAAACTCCCAGCACCGTACAAGCTTTGGGAGCAGAGGCGTGGCGACAAATAGCCAAATGTGGTAACCCTCCAGGGTGGCGTCCTGGGCAGAACACAGGGCGCCACCGGCCCGAGAGCTATATCTAGCTCTCGAAGGAGTTTCCTGGCCCTAAACCCAAAGGGCTTAGGGTATGACTGGCGTCTCTCGGCGGCATAGGCACCATCGAGATCAGCTGCGGATGCAATGAGAGCTGTTGGCGACTGAGGGAGGCGCCGGGCTCGCGCGTACAGGCGAGTGATGCACTGCACGCGGCGCACAGCGAGTGGCATCTCCCCAGCATCGACCAACAGGCTCTCAACGAGGGAAGTGCGGAAGGCACCGGTCGCAAGGCGAAGGCCGGTGTGGTGGATCGAATCCACCTTCCGCAACATACGCTCGGCTGCGGATGCATAAAACTTGCATAAAACTCGTAGTCGAGCTTAGAACGAACAAAGGATCGATAAAAAAGTAGGGCAGTAGCCCTATCAGCGCTGAACGTCACGGAACGGAGAATGTCCATGGCGCGGGTACAAGAGGCCCTAAGGCTGCGAATATGAGCCTCCCAGGTGAGGCGTCGGTCGAATACAAGACCAAGGAAACGGTGTGATTCCACCACATCCAGGCGCACCCCATTAAGAAACAAATCTGGGTTGGGGTGAAGCCGTGGATGGCGGCAGAAGTGCACCACCTTAGTCTTGGCCAAAGAAAACCGAAACCTGTGCGCTTCGGCATAGCGAGAGACGCGGTTCAATGCCTGTTGGAGTCGGCATCTGGGCCGCGCCAAAAGAGATCAAAATAATTTTGTATGGAATCCAGCCTTGGGACATGTCATCTCTGATATTTTTTCTTTGTGTCCAACGTGTCAGTATTATAAGAATTATGCTGTTAACCCTGCTCTTACCATAACCAGAATTCAGGCAGCCTTTCCTTTTCAATTAGTTGCCACAGATCTTGTGCAACTACCATGAATCAGCCAAGGTCATAATGGCTGTCTTGTTGTGGTTGACCACTGTTCAAAGTGGCTTTCTTGTATTCCGTTACACAACAAGACTGAATCTTCAGTTCGGCAGGTTTTTTCCTAGTAAGCCTATGAGGCTGTTAACTGACAATGGGCCTGAATTCACCTCAGCAATCTTTGAGGAAATGCTGAACCAGTTTGGTATCATACATGTTTACTCGACTCCATATAAACCTGCTTCGAACGGAGCTGTTGAGCAAACTAATCGATCACTAATTGATTTGCTTCATTGTCTTGCAAGAGAATAGGGTGCCTCACGGGATAAGCAGCTACCCCAAGTGATTCTCACATATAACCACTCTTGGCACTTGCAACTTGCTATGTCCCCTTCTAAGTATATATTGACTCATTCTCATGACATTTCACAAGCCCCTACCTTGTCTTCTGATGTTACTAAGTTTTGGAGGGAGCGACATCCAAACTTTTCACCATTCCAACCTGGTGATAAAGTTTTGAAGAAGGCTATTCTTCAAGGCCATGCTGTCAGCAACAAATTTGCTGCACGATATACTGGGCCTTACACTGTGAGGAAGGTACATGAAAACGGTGTGACCTATGAGATCTCAGTCAGATCTCAAAATTTCAAGGTGCACCATTCTCAACTTAAATGCTGGATCCCTGTACCTGCTTACATTACCTTTCTCCCTCCTTGCATCGAGTGTGGGAACAATATTGTACCCGGGTAGAGTCTACTAGTACTGATTATCCGAGTGACTCAGATTCTGACATGCCTGCTCCTGTTTCAAACTTTTCATTTATGTCAGACTCAGAAGATTCCCATTCCTCTTGTGAAACTAGCTTTGTCAGTTTCCCCAGTCTTTCCTTGGGTTTTCTCATTACTGAAAAAGGACCTGTATCTCAGGAGGAATTGGATTCCTCTGACAGCAATACCTTGTGTGATATGAGAGCAGATGTAAGGTCCTCTGCCAGACCCTGTTCCTCTCCTTTCTTTGCTAAGCCTCTTGATACAGTGATAGAGCAATTGGCAGATGTTTTCACCTATCCTTCCTGACCAGCTTTCTGTCTCTATTCAGAAAATGGAAACTTTCCTAGATGAAGTCTATAACCGACTGATTAAACAGGAAGCTGATATGGCTCAGCACAATTCTGCTGTTGAGGAACTTTTAACTGTTACCCAAGATTTTGAGGAATTTTTAGATTCCCTTCCTGTTACTGGTAATGCAACCGCTTCTCCAGGTATGACTCCTACTGCATTGTCACAAAAGTTCCCTGTTGTTGGTAGTATACCTGATTCAAGATTGCTACCAACTGTATCTGAAACTACAGTTGTTACCTCTTCTCGGGCCATTACTCATATTTCTTCAAATGTTCCTGCTCCATCAAGTGTTCCCTTGAGTGCTCCTGTTACATTGAGTACTCTTATTCATACGAATATTGGTCCTCATGTTTCTGATATTGAATCATCTTTTGTTGGCTTTAAAGAGAGCACTCTTAAATTACAGTTGCTTAACAGTAAGCAGATGAGATTACTAACTGCCTGCAAGAAGGTTATTGCTTTTCTTGTTAAACCTCACTTAAAAGTGGGTAAGGAATATTATGGGCCACATACTCACTCTAAGGGTCCAGTGTAACCTGTGAAACTCTATATTGGGTACCATACAGAGATCAAAAACATTGATTCATGCACTGAATAATGTGCAGTCTGCTCTTAATTGCTCCTGCTAGTCGACACTTGAGAGGGAGGTATGTAGCGGTGTGCCTCTGCATGCCCAATTTCCCAATAGTTAGTTTTCAAAAAGACCTTACCCAAATCCTTATGCTTACTTAATACAAATTTTTGTGTTTCAGATAATACTTAAATTTTTGTTAAATTAATAGATATATATATATATAAATATATATATATATATATATATATATATATATATATATATATATATATATATATATTAAATGATTAGATTTAGCAAAGCTCATTAATATATTATTTAATACTAAATATAATACAACCACTGAACTGCAAAATTAGATCTACTCTCCTCTCTGAAGGTGAGTTTTGTGGTGACAAACCTTTCCTTGTTGTATCATATTGTTTTGGGGATCCTTGGAGGGTTTAATGCAAGAAAAGAAAATCTGAGGACTTTTGTATGCATTTTCTAGGTTGGGACTCTGTGTATCTAACGCCTTAATGATTCACACTAGTGTTCTCACTCACTAGTGGTATGTCTGGTCAGTTTGCTCCAGTCTCGTAACTGGTGAGTACCAATCGCTAAATAATTAGATCTTGGTAGAGGGCCCCAAATTTGGTCAATTTTGATCATTTTGCTTGTATCATGTAATTGGTAAATTTGAGATCAGCCAATTAGCTGATTGACTGTCCTATTTTTGTAGGAGCAACCGTAGCCAGGCTCTTCAACCATACCAGTGCATCAACTGTGATCAATCAGTCAAACTGGTCACCGCAGCTCCTTAAACAAGCGAATGCACCATTTAGGTTCTCAGCTGATAGCTACTTCAATGTAAACATATCTCATTGATACGTACCCTGTAGGAGCTGCTGTATAACTTATCCTGTTGATGAGTACCTGGTTCTGGCGTTAATTTTTAACATATTGGGTTGATCAGTCCTGTATTTAAGAGCTATTGTATAGCGTATCGTATTGTGAGAACCGGGTTCTGGCATTATTTTTAACATTTATCCTGTTGGTGAGTGCTATTTATTTAAAGAAGGAAAAATTGTTCTATTGCGCTTAGAATACTTGGGCTAAGAAAGTTTATTGGTTTAAATTCCATTTGTATACTGGCCAGTATTTAGTTTGTAGATAGTTGATTCATTATATTTACAAAAAGACTGGGCAATTGTTGATAAAAAATTATCAACCTTACCGGGTGAATTGATTGAAGGTATCATAGTGACTCTGAACAGTTGCTCTCCCAAAATATTGACCTAAAGGATAAGAGTTATTACAGCGTACCCTCACACCCATCGTGTGGAGAGTCTCCATGAAACTGTATTGCCATGAGCTATCATAGGCCTTCTCCAGATCGAAAAACACTGTGGCATAGTGCTGTCTACCAAGGAAGGCCATGCAGATGGCATTTTCCAGCAAGAGAAAAGCATCCAACATGGAGTGGAACTTGCGGAAGCCGCACTGTGCAGAAAACAGATGGCCTCTGCTGTCCAGAAAAAAGGCTACTCTAACATCTACCAATTTCTCCATCAACTTGTACACACATAAGATTAGAGAGATTGAGTGGAAACCATCAGGAGTAGACTGATTTATACCCGGTTTGCGAAAGGGAGCACAGTAGCGATTCGCCAGGAATCCGGGAGGAGATCCTGTTGAACAAATCTATGAGAAAGGCCATGCCTCGCTGACCCACGTGTCGAAGCATGGCGTACGAGACATCATCTGGACCATGGGCGGTGTCCGAAGTAAGAGCGGAACGCAACTCACTCAGAATAAACCTGTCATTGAAAGGTTCTCCGCCTCTGGAGGTAAAGTCCAGTCAGCGGTCTTCCGCGACATCACGACGCGCATTGAATGCTGGTGGAGCAGTATCACAGCTAGAGAATGCTGTCCCATTCTCATACAAAACGGGAGGGAGGGTCCTGCGAGAACTTGCCCCAAATCCTCTTGACTCGCTTCCACACTTCTGCTAGAGGGGTCTTACCGTTAAGGACGGACACGTATGCCCGCCAAGAAGCAAGGCGGGAGTGCTTCAAAATATTCTGGAACCTAGACCTAGCCTGACCAAATTCACTGACAGTGAAATCCTTCCGGCGGCGCTTATAGCGCATCTAGGCATAGCGCTTCTGCTTGAGGGCCGTCTCACATTCGGCTAACTATCACCGGAGTGGTTGGCATGAAAAACGGCCAGACCTTCTAGGAATAGTAGTAAGGCCTGCGGCAATGAGGTTGCCAGAGAAGACATAACAGTCTCATCTACCAACCTAAACTCTTCAATTGAGATAGAGAATTCAGTCATTTCCTGAAATGCAGACCACCACGCCAACGCTAAGCATCACCGGGGCTGGCTCTCGGGCGGCAGCGGCCCAGAAAATGATTTTTGAATGGAAAAGTGATCACTAGCAGGGAGGTCATCAACCACCGCCCAATCAAAATCAGGCTGTGCATCAGGAGAGCACACAGATAGATCGAGGCAAGAAAATGAAGTGGTTCGCGAGCAGTGATACATAAACCTATCCACATTTAGGATACCTATCTCAAGCTCATCGATTGGGTCAGCAAGGACTTGACCCCAAGGTTAAATCAAGTAGCCTCCCCAGAAGGGGTGTCTACCGTTTAGATCTCTGAGCAAGAGAGAGGGCGGAAGTTCCCCGCATCGAGGTCGGCTGACGGTAGAATGTACGCAGAAATAACAGTATACCTCTTATCAAGGTGCAGCTGCACAGCTACTGCCTGGAAGGATGTATCTAAAGCAAAGAGAAGAATGGAGACATCATCCCGGGCGTAAATCTCACATCCTCCTGCCAGGACCCCATCCTGTGGTGGTGGGGTCACAAAACCCTTATAACCGGGGAGGGTGGGCAGGGCGCATGCAGCCAGCATGGTCTCATGCAAAATGATAGCTAACGGGGAACGGAAGACGAGCCTCCGCAACTCCTCCCAGTTGGCCCAGAGTCCGCGGCAATTCCATTGAAGAAATATGCCTTCCAGGTTTAGCTTGGAGGAGATGCTGAGGCCCTCTAGGAAGGTAAAACCCTGACGGGAATTGCCGTATGCTTCCCAGAGGCACAACTCCGGGCGCTGTTGGCCGGACAATAATTGAAGGCGCTGTCACCTCCGAGGACTTATTGAGGCAGGTTGGGCTCACTATGCGAGTCTTTTCTCCCTCCGCCTCGAAACCTTAGGCAGGCTGGCCGGCTTCGGAGGCTGGGGGGCCCTATTTTCGAGGGTCCAATGTCTCCAAGCCACCCAGCCCACCACTGGGCATGGGCGAAGGAGCCGAAGCTCCTTTAGTGCTGTCCTCCTTTCGGGGGCCAGCTTTAGGAACCCTGGAAGATGGCCTGATGACCAACTACATAGGTGTTGCCTCCTGTGAGTCTAACGATTCGGTGGAGGCTTGTGGCCACTTCGCTTTACGAGAAACAGTCATGCTGAGGGGGGGAGGTGCTGGTTTAAGCCAGTGCAGGTTGTGAACCCTTTGTGCTGCCAGTTTTACCAGGGGAGCGCCCAGGGTGGGTAGAACCTGCAGAAGGGTGCCGAATGGGCACAGAAGCAACCATGCTCGTATGCCTAAAGGGGCCAGGAGCAGAGGGTGTATTTCTCAACATTGAGGCATAGGATGTCCCAGGCAGCAACAGGTGTGTCAGGACCAAGTCCTTAACGTCCTGAAATGAGAGACGATCCTGAGCCTGAACGGCCGGGATTTTCTTCTCAAGGAGATACGCACCACATTGCTTCGAAGAAGCGGGGTGCAGCTCTCCACAATTGGCCACACACAAGTTAGACTTATCAAGGTTCATGGTATGCGGCGTCAAACACACAGGTGTACCATCAAGTGTCCGAAGGGCACTAATTATGGCTGCCTCGGAGGGATTCAATGCAAGGGCCAAAAGGCTCCCATCCGAGAAATGGGTCACCTTCAGCTCCCTATCAAATCACGCTAGCTAAAGCTCTCATCTGATGGATCATGTTGCCCTTAGCAAACATGCTGCCATCAGTCGAGCGAATAACAAGAAAGTGCTTGAAGCCAGCAGGCACTAAAATGCCGGGTAGTCTCTGAATGAGCGGCCCCCACGTCTTCGAAGCTCCGTTCTGCACACTTGTACTTTTCGTCTTTGTCAGGGACTCCGCACCTGGTGAGCAGCAGGACGGAGATGCTGATCTTAGCTTGGTCACTTACCAAAGTAGCAGACCCATCCATCTCCGCAGCCCCTGCGAAGGGAGAGGAGCCCAGAGTCTTTTTCCTGTTTCTTTTCTTTCTTTGGACAGGAGGGCAGGAAATGAACCTGCTTTTTCCCTCCGCCGGCAGGAGCCCCCATGCCAGATGGACTGGCCTCAGCAAAGTCCTACTCTGAGATGGTGAAAGTCCAGGAAGTAACAAGGGCACCAGCCGGAGGAGGAGATCCCTCACCACCTTGTAAAGTCTTGCATACCCGAGCCATCTGAGGGGGACCTTGCAAAGGGGCGGACTCAGGTTCAGTGCTTGGTACCAAGCCCGGATTCGCCCCCAAGGAAGGCACTACCGTCTGGCACTGGGTTGCCTCAAGGACCATGTCTATCTCGGGAGGGGCCTCCATGTGGCCATGCCCCCACCACAACATCACAGGTCTCATTGGAAGCAGTCTCTCTAGTCGGGTTAGGTGGAGGGGCACAGGCCTGGACCACCACTAGGTTCAGTATTCAAGCCAGCAGGTCTTTTGAGGGAAGCGGCCAATCGGCCCTGTCTTCTCTCTACCTCCTAAGGGGGTTTGCCTCACCAAGCCACTTCAACCAGGAGCGGCCGGTTATTTGCTGACTGCTGGCTTTCTTGGCAGTACCTTGGGAAAGTAAAGTGGAGACTGTTATTGGAAAGAGGGAGGCACCCGAGGGTGACTCCAAAGAAGGGAGCGAAGGGGAGCCCCCTGCACCTGTAGGCCATGGAGAGGAGTAAGCCTCCTCTCCGAAGAAAGAATTTTGGAAGTTTCCCTGTGAAAGTACAAGGAAGTGGGGGTTTCATTTTTTCAGTGGAGCTGCAGGAGGATGGCTCCAACGGTGGATGGGGGGTGGTTAATCTCATCATTGGGCATGGTGACCCTATTATTTTCACAGGATGCAGACACTAATCACCCCCTCGCAGTAACCTGCTCTGCAAGGGGTGAGTACGGGGCTGGCAGAGTCAGGTGCCACCATTTTAGGCCACCCCTCCTGCCTGGTGACCTGGCAGACCTTCCGCATGGCGGCTCCACCTTGGGCATGGGGTAAAAAGATAGATAGTGAAGTGAGAAGGAAAAGGGATGTGAGGAAGGTATGGTTGGAGATGAAGCAGGTTGTTAAAAACTCACCATCCCAAACTGGAACTCAGGGGTTAGGGAACATTGTCCCCTCACCCCCTCAGCCCTGATCCGGGATAGTTGGCTGAGAAGGAGGTCAGCATCTACCTTGTGAAAATAGAGGCTGACCAGAGAAAGTTTTGGGAGAGGTAATAGGGAAAGTGAGGAAGTAAGGGAGAAACACAGGCTGACTGAAGGAAGGAGAAGAGGCTAAGCTGGGGCTGGATGGGGCGCTGAGTCCCATCAGCACGGCTACCAGGAAGGCAAATCGACGCACCCCTTACAGGGTAAAACATGGATATACAGAGCAGGGAAGAGATTAGTAAAAGAAAGTGGTGAAGTGAGTTAGAAGGGAAAATGTGTGGAAGGTACATAGATAGATTGGACCACTCAAAGCATCAGGAATGACAAAAAACTAACAACTCTCCTGAACTGGTTTCCCATTCTGAAAGGAAGATAGGATGCCCAAGGAGAAAGAAATACAGCAATATACAAGCAGCAGTAGTAAGAAGTTCCAAAAATCACAAAGCAAAGACAGCCACCTCCCCCCCCCCCCCCCCCAGTAAAAAAAGGCTGCATCAGGGAAGCAACGGTTGATTTAAGGAGGGATTTTTTTTAGGAACTCCTTTGGTGACTGCCTATTAGCACAAAGGTCACTGTAATCAAGCTACAGCCTAATACTAGGCTAGATTAACAACCCCCCCCCCCAAAAAAAATGCAAATAAACAAATAAAGATACAAAAAACAAAACAAACAATGGTTGAAGGGGGGTTATAAGCAAAGGGGATTATAAGACATTCCAATGGATTAATCAGGGGATCTTTACTCTCATGGGGTGGTAATATTAAACTGACCTGTATAAATAGAGGTTTTCTGACTAAATCCCACATCCAACACTAAATTGGAGGTACACCCAAAGTATTTAAGGTATTCAAAGAGTAGCCGCAAATCCATAAGGCCCATCTGTCAATCGAGGAGAACGTGAATTAATATTTGCTTTCAAGCTCGGAATAGAAGTACACAAAATTGCAGACTTATCTCCACTACTAGTTATGAACATATCACTAGGCTTAAATACATCATTAGTAACCTGATTGCCACAAGGCTGGGTTAGTAGGAATCAACAATACTACCAGTATGACTGAATATGGTTGACAACAGCCCCACCTTTACTACCATTGCATATTGTGCTTATAGAAGCAAACTAAAGATGTAGCTTTCCAAGCCAGCAGCCCCTATCTGCGCTTACTCACCTTTAACTACAAGTGCTGTAAGACAATATGAAATTAATCCTGCCCCACATATAGCCAAATGTTTAAAAGTTCTCCATCAAAACACTTACTTGAACTTCTGCTGATTTAGAAAGGTTTGGATTTGCCTCTAATTTAGAAATAAGCTCTTCTCCACCAGACATCTCCATAAAATATCCAATTTTATCTATCACCTTCTCCATTACTCTCTGTTCAATCATAATTTTTCTCACTTCCTCCCAGCCAACATCCCTTAATTTACTAAGCAATGGCACAATGTGCAAAAACTTTTCAGTTGGGAGACCACACTGTTTCAGAATACCACCAAGAAGTTTTGTGTGGTTAACCTGCAAAGTAAAAATAATTCAATTTACACATTTTAAGCAATCATAAATTTTTTTTCCAACATTCAACTCACTAATGGTATAGCAAGAATAACCTGTTTGGTCAAATGGATCAATGAACCTTTAAGATGAAATTCCTAAAATCCAATTCAGTGAGAACTTTATGGAGAATGTGGATACATTCTGAATCTGGCACCATTTGATTAAAAGACCCAGCCACATTGAAGTCAATTTGATAAAAATCTCTCAGACAACCTGAAAGGAGGAGGAATATTCCAAAGTAGTAATGCAGACAATATTTTGATAGTAAACCCACATCATTTTTCTAACTTAGCAAATAATATCACCATCTATTTTTACTTAAATTTAAAGTCCAATACCAATGAAGCTGTTTAACAAGAAAAGCAAGGTAGATGAAGTGAAAATAGTAGTAGTAGTAGAGGTTTGCTAACCTGCCTTCATCCAAGCAGGATCCCAACTGGATAATGAAATAGACATAAAGGTCAGTATGATAATCGCTGGAAAGCCTCATTGGGGAGAGGTCTCAGAAGGTATTATATGTTTTTGATAGCAAACAGCGTTCAGGTGGAACCTTCGTCGCCCTGGGGCAGAGGGACCTGTTCCGTGTCATAGGTATATATTTATCCATCAGCAAGATTCCTTGGAACAGAGTGTGTGTTTCTGTTGTGCTGTGAAAATGAAGATGGAAGGAAAGAAAGCAGTGTTTGTTAATGGATATGTGTGTAATAACTGTAATAAGAGCTATTGACCCCAGTACAGGGCTGAGCAGAGCGCGTCCACCAATTGGTGGTAACTAGATGTGTAGGTGCACTGATGTTTGTGTCCGCTCTTGCCAGGATCGAACCCAGTACTGCAACATCAGCAGACCAATGTTGTAACCGCTCACTAGCAAGAGCTCTTAGTGCATGTCAGCCTTGATCAGAATCAGCAACTTCTTTTGTAGTTAGTGTCAAGGGTGGTAAGTATTTTGTGGCTGAGTATGTTACTTAGTAGTTCCAAAAGCTTTACTTATGTCAATCGCTGTCAGAGTGATCCTGTAAACTGCACATTGTGCTTGTTGAGCGCAGTGGATGAGCAGCGTTGAGAGGCATCAAATGGATTAAACAAATAATTTTAATTTTGTTTTGTAAAAGACAATTCAAGATTTGGGAAATTGGAAGCGGGGGGAGGGGGTCAGTATAATGAGGAATCAGTAGGTGGTTTGTTTGATGAGAAGAGAGGTGATTTCACAAATATTTGAAATAAAGGTGTGGAAGATAGAATGGTTAAAGATTTTGGTGTTAATGCCTTAGGAACAAAAGTGTTTACATTAGATTTGAAATTTTGTTAGGGCCAGAGGCAGGAGAAGATTTTTGCCTGCCATAGAGCTTGGAATACCATTTCTGTGTTGAAATGTAATAGGATGTTATGGTCTGTTGTGAGTCAGCAAAGCTGTCTGCTGAGGGTTCTATTTGTTAGTTCTTGTGATAAGTCGCTGGATGTTTTCAATTCAGTTTGCCTACATGGCAGCTGCCATACCCTGTAAATACCCATGGTTCAGATCCTACATAAAGCTGTAGGTCCTGAGTGAGAAAAAAAAGGCATCTTAAATGAGTACAGATTAGTGGCTAAAACCGCTAAAAAAAATTTGTGGTGTGTAGTTGATAGTGTACCGTACCATAGTATATGGTTAGGGGCCAGCTCCCAGGTCTATGACCTCAAAAAGCTCTGATAAATAGATGTATGTAATTCTTCCAAGGATCCAGCAATATATGTATTGGCAGATGTTATCTAACTAACGTGAATATCGGATATGTTATGAATATGTGTTGAGCTGTATAGTTAGTGCTTGCGTACATGTCACCACAGCAATATTTTCTGTATACTGTACTCTTATTTATCAATACTATATGTGTATAATACTCTGTGACCATTCTTGCTGCTGTATTTATGAGTATGTATATGTACTAGGGATGCAGGGATAAGCAAATTGGCTGATTACCAATTAATTGGTTCTGCATTATCAGTTGATACCAATTAATTAGCTGATTAAGTATTATTGCATTTAATGATCCTAATCTGTATTTACTGGGCACCTTTATCTATAAGGTTTGGAGGCTGTATTATTAAAAGTCTTGTAAGACATTTCATAGCAAAATAAAAATTATAGTAATATAAGGCAAGCTTTATTACATTAGCCTCATATCATGTCTGCCTCTCTTAATTTAGCATCGAAAAAACTTCCCAGGTAAAAATTCCAAAATTTTATATAAAGCAATACTTTTGCCTTTACTTTACTTTTCTATAAAGTTATTAATTGCACATGTCAATAGTATATACGAGGGGCGGTCAATAAGTTTTGCAAATCGGTAGGACAAAACAGAGGAAGGGGAATGGCTGTTTGAGGGGGGTGTTAGGACAAGTTATGACAAGTCAGGAACTGCAGCCACACGCTCCTACCTCATCTATTTAAGAAGCAGGAGCTGATGGCAGATCGTCAGTCACAAATTTTTCAACAATGGAGAAGGTTGAGCACCGCGCAGTGATCAAAGTTTTGACCAAGGAAGGCAAGAATGCAAAAGAGATCCATGAATGCATGGTTGCAGTGTACACTGACACCGCCCCTTCCTATGCAACCATTGCTCGCTGCAATATGGAGTTCCACCATGGTCGCCAGTCCCTTGAAGATGACCCCCGTCCAGGAGAACCATCAGACATTACCAACAAGGACAATGTGGTCCATGTGCAGAGGATGATCCTCGAAAATCAACGGGTGAAGGTCGAAGAAATCGAGCGAGAACTTGGAATATCATATGAAAGTGTTATCAACATCATCCACGACAATTTGACCATGACCAAGGTCTCTGCCCATTGGGTCTCTAGAAACCTCATGTCCCATGATCAACGTCGTCAAAATCCACAAGGCCAGAGTTGGACAAGCTTGTTTCTTGTCAATGGGCTCGAACGAACAATGGCTGTTCTAACGTTGTTCTCTTCTGAACAACAGGAAGGGGGGAGTGAGAACCGTTTCTTGTCAACGGGCTCAAAAGAACAATGGCTGTTCTAATGTTGTTCTCTTTCTGAACAACAAGGGGGAAGCCTTGTGGACTTGGCGTCACGAAGGCTCAAACCTTGGCACTCAAGAAATATTGTCCTTCTTCTGGACAAGTGATGGTGAATCTCAAGGTCGAGGTCCCTTGGTGCACAAGGTGAGAGAGGGTCGTAGTGATGTTTTGCGACGAAAATCTGGATCTCCAATCTGATCTTAGTGGTAAAGTTTCCAAATAAATAGCCGGGACATCTCCTTGGCGTGGGGGACAATGGAGTGGGAGCTTCGAGGGAATGCACAGCCGAGCCTGGGAACAATGCCTTATCTGCCCATAAGCCTAACTCAATCTGGCGAGGTTGGCACATGGGGCGAAAGTGGGGAAGATAAACCTCCTTGTTTAAACATTGACTCAGGTGGCTACGATAAGGCGCCCAGCTTCAAAGCGAAGATGCACGTGGGGAGCATCGTGGTTTTAAATAACATGTGATAGTGGTTGAAATTAACGCGGCCTCAACCCGTTCTATCACACCCCTCCATTCCGGGGGAAGTTGTAACTTCGAAAAAAAAGAGAGAAGGGACAACGATAGAGCTCCGTTGTAGGGAACCTGTTTTCTTGTACCAACCGTACCTTCCTGCACCTAACTAGTATTACCTCAATACATATGATTATTTTGATCTTTAGATTACAGGGGAAAATAACCTTTAATACAACCTAATAAAAAAAAGGGGCATGGAACAATGAAATGATATAAAATTAGTACATATGGGACAAAATAATTTATACGTAAATTAATGGGTACAAATATATATACATACAAAAAAAATAGACATTAAGCGTTACAAAATTCAGACATATACATTAAGTAATTATATTACAAGAGAATTCAATTTAAGTCGTACAAGACGGTATATACCTACATGGAGATACTAATCCTATGAATACAATTACTCTACGCTATTCGGTAACGCATCCCTACTGAGTGCGTCAGTGACCTGGTTATCGGAACCTTTTATATAATTTATTTTAAATTGATACTCTTGCAAGAGTAAACTCCAGCGCATGATTCGGCCGTTGGAGTGTCGCACATTCCTAATATAGGCTAACGGATGGTGGTCGGTTCCCATCAGAAATTCTTTTCCTATCAAGTACATTTTGAATTTGTCTATAACCCAGATAACTGACAGAGATTCCTTCTCTATAGTTGCATATCTCTTTTTGCGTGGTAATAATTGATGACTAGCATATGCAAATGGATGACTCGTTCCATCATCCTCGTATTGAAGGAGTACACCCCCAATGCCCTCGTTGGATGCGTTGGTCTTAATCCCAAAGGATTTTTCCGGGTTGGGCAACTTTAAAATGGGGGCAGAAATGAACTTACTCTTGAGCTGATAAAAATGGGAAACAGCGACATCATTCCAACGTAAACGATCGGGGAAATTCTTTTTTTGAAGGGGGCTGAGGGGGGCTGAGGGGGGCCGAAATTGCAGCGAAATTCGGAACAAATCGCTGATAGTGAGAAGCTGATCCTAGGAACGATCTTAATGCTTCTTTGTAATCGGGAGGGGCATGTCGGCGATTGCCTTAATCTTGTTCTCTTGGGGACCTAACTTGCTTTGTCCTATTTTGAAACCCAAGTATTTTATGGTTTCGTGGGCAAAATGGCATTTGCTAGGGCCAATGGTGAGGCCATTTTCGCGCAGTCGCTCGAAAAGAGCTAATAGGGTGGTTAAATGGTGACTCCATTCAATTAGTTCTTGTAGCTGACTCTTTTGATGTGGTGTCAGCTGCGCATCGATATCCAGGTCAGAGGGTTCAAAAAGCTCGCCTGGTAGGGAAGGAAGAGGGTAATCGGCATCAGGTTGGATGCACACTGTCTGGATTACATTAAGGGACTCCGCGGGGTAATCCTCTTCAAGCGTCGGTTTCGTCCAGTGCTACGAAGTTATCTCCATGGGCGCGTTGGGGGTACTTTTTTTCTTTGGGTCCACGGACAGTCTCCGTGTCCTTGTCTTGGGCTTTATCACCTAAGGGTGTTAGTGATTCACACTCCTTTTTTGCCGTCCTAAAGTCCTGGTTAAGGGTCTCCGAGAAATCGGACAGTATCGGGGTTCTGATGGGGACGGGCTCCTGGGCTTCTTTCTTAGCTCAGCGTCGAGGAAGGGCGGCCTGAGACACAGGGTCGGAACTTACTTGGGGGCTCTGTCCTATAAGTACGGAACAGAATTGTATGGGTGCTGAAATGACTTCAGCCCAGCCATCATAATATTGACCCTGCAGGAAACATCTAACGACGGGGAATTGGTTTGCCCGCCCAAGGTAGTCATGTACCACTGCAAATTTTTCGTGGTTAGGGTTCACTGGGGGTAGGAGTTCGTCGGACACGATGAAACACGTACATCCTGTGTCCCTGACGAGAGTCAATCCTCGGCAGCCGTTCACGCTGCCCTCCTCAAATTTCAAAGTTCCCGATGAACTTTTATCAAAAATAAAATTTACCTGGTGGCCTGACGGAGGGGAAGAAGTTGCTGCTTGGGTCTGCACCACCGGGGGAGCCTGGGTGGCATTAATCTGGTGAACTTGGTGGGCTGGTCCGCTCTTAAGCCTAGAATTTTGGGGGCAATTCCAGCTCATGTGGTTTTCTACACCACAGGTGAAGCATATGATTGGTCGCTTCGGGAAGAGAGATGGAGGAGAAATCTTAACGGGAGGTTTGGAGTTCCGTTGTTGGTTTGGGGGAAAGAAGTTTTGGGGTTTTACGGGGCTCGGAAACTTCGTCGACTTTCCTGTGAAGGGGCGCGAATCCTTCCTTCTTTCCTTGTAGGGGGATTGGTGAGAAGTTCGATTCTCCTTTGGGTATAAATTATGGCTTGCGGCATAGACATCCGCTTCTTCGGTACATTCTTTAAAGGTCTGGCACCGACGATCCTTGACGAACGCACGGATCTCCGTCGGGAGAGACGCCAAAAATTGATCTCACAACACGAAGTCTGTTAAGGACTCGTAATTCGGATCAACCTTTGAGGATTCTAACCAAAATTTAAAATTCCTCTGAAGAATGTATCCGAATTGACGGAACGTCTGTCTGGGTTTAATACAACCTCCTCGAAATTCTTGGCGGTAGAAATCAGGAGTCATATTATGAGCGGCCAATAACTCAGCTTTTAAGGTGCTGTAGTTAATTGTACACTCAGATGGTAAAGATATAATGATTTCATGCAATTTACAGTTTAACAAGGGAAGTAATCTGACTACACCTTCAGCCTCCAGATCCATGTTATTGATTTCAAGGATCTTTTCAAAGTGGGCTAAAAATGCTCCAAAATCCTCTCCATCCTTGAAATTGGGGAGCTTTAGTGAGAGATTGGGGGGGCTTCCGAATGGGAACTGGATGACTGTATTTCTGCTTCAACACTAGCTAATTCAATCTGATGGTGAAGCTCAGCTTGTCTTATCCGTTCCTCTCTTTCTCTTTCTTCTCGTTGGATTTCTCTTTCTTTTTCTTCTCGTTGGATTTCTCTTTCTTTCTTCTCTTTCTCTTAACTTTTCTCTTTCCATTCTTTGCTCCTCTTGAACGTACTCAATTAGTTCTTTTCCGGAGAGTCCCAAGGATTCTCCTTGCGCTTTAAAGATTTTGAACTGAGTCATCTTTGCACTTGGGGGCGCAATAGTCAACCAACTAAAATTCCTTGCAACAAGAATTATGCCTCTATAGAATTAGCCTACCTAAATATGGGCACTGACCTATTCGTACTTGGTTTCTCAATTTAAATAACCACTGACTAAAATCACACAACAAATTATTATAACAGTTCCTTAAGCTACTCCAGCTTCTTAAGTTTCAAAAAAGGGGATAGCAATCGTTAAAATAAAAGGGAACTACTATACTCTATTATTATAACGAATAACACTATGCTTTACTCGACTGAGACCAGTGTTTGCAAAGATATAGCGTTAAACCTTACACACTTGATACCAAATTTAAATAGTATATATATATATATATATATATATGTCGTAGAATGGACTCTCGACGATATACCATATATAACTATTCGTTGAGGAAACTTCTTTAATTATCTTTAGAGTGCGTGGATGTCTGGCTGGCCGATATTATGTATCTTCGATATGCTTAAGAAGTGGAACTGAGCTCAAGGATAATAATATTGCTATCATTAATAAAATAGAGTTTTATTAATAATAACTATCAACAACACACAAAACGGAAAATATTGACATAAACAGAGAATGGAAAGGGTCGTGTGGAATCGAGCTAATCCGAGGATTAAAAGATTTAAAAAGGTAAAACAAATATCTAGTTAAAGAGATGGGATGGTTCGCTAAACCATTTAAAGCACAGGATAGAATTGACAAAAGGGTTAAATTCTCAAAGGTAACGTTCGGCTTACGTAATTTATACTTGTTGTGCGGAGGAAGGCGGCGTGAAGGAATTTTCGGTCCGCTGGTGAGTTCCAGCAGAAGGGGGGGAATAAAATGATCCTGACGTGGCATCTTGGGAATGAGAACCGTTTCTCGACGAACAGCTTGAAGAACAATGGCTGTTCTACGTTGTTCTCTTCTGAACAACATGGGGGGTGAGAACCGTTTTTTGGCGAACGGGCTCAAAAGAACAATGGCTGTTCTACGTTGTTCTCTTCTGAACAACAGGGGGGGGGGGTGAGAACCGATTCTTGTCAACGGGCTCGAATGAACAATAGCTGTTCTAACGTTCTCTTCTGAACAACAGGAAGGGGGGGGAATGAGAACCGTTTCTTGTCAACGGGCTCAAAAGAACAATGGCTGTTCTAATGTTGTTCTCTTTCTGAACAACAAGGGAGAAGCCTTGTGGACTTGGCGTCACGAAGGCTCAAACCTTGGCACTCAAGGGATATTGTCCTTCTTCTGGACAAGTGATGGTGAATCTCGAGGTCGAGGTCCCTTGGCGCACAAGGTGAGAGAGTGTCGTAGTGATGTTTTGCGACGAAAATCTGGATCTCCAATCTGATCTTAGTGGTAAAGTTTCCAAATAAATAGCCGGGACATCTCCTTGGCGTGGGGGACAATGGAGTGGGAGCTTCGAGGGAATGCACAGCCAAGCATGGGAACAATGCCTTATCTGCCCATAAGCCTAACTCAATCTGGCGAGGTCGGCACATGGGGCGAAAGGGGGGAAGATAAGGCGCCCAGCTTCAAAGCGAAGATGAACGTGGGGAGCATCGTGGTTTTAAATAACATGTGATAGTGGTTGAAATTAACGCGGCCTCAACCCGTTCTATCACAATATATACGGAAATTTTGTTGAAGACCATTGTGTATTTTGCCTTAATTAATTTCCTTTGACAACTTTCTCTTCTTCTAACTATCTTCTTTATTCCATCTTCTTTATTCCAGTATTCATCTCTTTTTAAATGAATGTGTTTGGTAAAAAACAATCTGAATTGATAAGCTTTCGATCTTATTAGATCATCTTCAGAGCATTTTGATATGTTCTTGTCTCCTTTACCGATGTAATGAGTGGAGTGAAGATCTGACAAACTCCTCAAATCTCAAGTCAACCAACATAGTTTACAAGTTCATCTGCCCCAATAAAGACTGTAAGCTTTATAATAACTTGAAATATATTGGCATGACAACCACTACACTTTCAAATCATTTAACTATGCATCTACAAAGTGGAGGGCCTAAAAATCATATGGAGTGTCCATAATATTAACCTAATGAGAGATATGCTCATTGATAACACTTATTAAAAGAAAAGAGGTCAACAAAGTGGGGTTGAACATCTTAGAAGCCATATTAATAAATGACAATAAGCCAGCCATCAACAGTCAAGCGACAAGCTGGAATTGCACATTAAAATTATTTAAAAATTCTACTCACCAGAGTGGCCCATTTCCTCTAACATTACATTCAACCTAGGCAGAATAAATACCCCCTTAAAAATCATTTTTCTTACATCATTTTAATATTTTAAATTACTTCTCTTGGTAGATATACTACAGCCTGAATATGTTGCATAATAAAAAAAATTGCCTATTATGCATTATTTGAACTCATTCTAATATTTTATTTATGATATCAATATTATGTAGATAAGATACCAGTGCCTAAAGTGTATAATTTAAATAAGAAAATTAGGCCTTTCTCCTCTTGTTACTTTCAACCTGAATGAGGCAACTGATTGCTATTAATATTAATCCCAAAACTCAACTTATATCTTAAGAAATTCATTCTTTAAAAAAAATGAATATAAAAAAACATTAAATTTTCCTCACCTTTAGCTATAAAGTCATCATCTCTTCGACAAACTCGGCCAACTTGATAGCACCGCATTTTGCCGATGGCATGGTTGGCAACATACCTGGCAAAGGGTATAGTTAGATTGTGTCGCAAGGAGAGCATTTCTCCCCCCTGATCTTTAAGGGAGTAGAGACTTGTTATGTCTAATCCACCTTTCTTGGTCATATACTCCTGCATAAGAGAGGAAGAGGAAGGTATAACAAATTATCCTTAGAATTAACATGATTCTTGGATTTTGCAGGAGTGTTAATTATCTATCTACCTTGACTCACAGCCTACATGTCATTAATCACTATTTCAGAGATGATTTTTCACTTTACTGTTTAATTAAATTTTCTTACCCTATTTATTTTAGGACATTGGCTAATATATATATATATATATATATATATAATATATATATATATATATATATATATATATATATATATATATATATATATATATATATATGAATTCTATTCCAGTTCATTCTCAAGGAATGAAATGAACAAGTTCGAAAGTACTTGGAATCCGCCTTTCATATATATATATATGAAATGAATAACTCACAAAGTAGCACATGGGGTTAGCAAAGAATGCAATGTCCTGCAGTAAAAAGGAAAAGGTGTTTCTGAGTACTTTCAAACTTTATTTAGTTCCTTATTGGGTAAATATTTTGGACAAAAAGGCAAGCAATTATCTGTCTGTATTAATCAGCATAAATATAATGTTAAGAGAGGTGAACACAATAGTGCATTTTTTGTATATATTTCCAAAAATTACCACTTAATTAATTGGAATTCAGAAAAATTTATTTCTTGCTCTTTTCTTTGAAAAGGTTGCTTTCACTTCATGCATTATTCTTTCTCTAAATTGGTTACATTTGCAGGTGGGGTGGAGTACAGCTTATTTTTAAATGGCTTGACAAGAAAAAATTACAACAGGAATAAGGCTGTATAACATCAAACATTGGTATGGAGAGATCTGTAAATTAAGGAAAAATAGTTGAAGAAATTTCGCCACAGGTTCTCTTGCAGGCATTGGGGCAGGGAGAGTGCCCAACTGCTGGCCCTAGAGCTATGAGGGAATTCTATTCATTAAGTTTTCTCTGTTGTAGCAAGTAGTCTACACCATCTACTCCCTTAAGAGGTGATAGAAGATGTAGAATGAATGAAAAAGATTTAAAGGAGGTACAAGAGTGAAGCAGTTTCTTTTGGGGCACTGGGGTGGGAGAGAATGCTACCCCTCCAGGTACCAAGTGTAACTCTAGAAGGCAGCCTTGTGGGCTTGGGGGGGGGGGGTTCACTCAAATGATTCAGTGGAAAAATGTGATCAGTGAAAATTTCTGTCAATCTTCCTCTCACCTCAATGTGCTAATGTGCTGGAGCACTATCCTGAATCCACTAAAATCTACTGTGATAACTTTGGTGTATTTCCAGAATGATTTGCTCTTTAATTATGTTCAAGTTGAGCTAAGTTTACAGTCATAAAATAATGAATTAATAACACTGCTATTCCTGCATATCTAATCCATAGACACCTCTTAAAATAGTGGTGAACTTTGAATTCAGGTGTTGTTCAGTGGTATGTAATGTTGAATATTATAGTTATTCATTTTTCCATTAATAAAAATGGGGTACTTCATTATAAATCACAACAATGTCCAAAAAATGAGAGTTAGGGAAGAAGTTATTTAACAAATCTTATTCAACAAGAAAAATCAGTCTCACAGATGATGCCAAGGTACATCTTATAAGGATGCCATTACAAATCAAGTCAAATGTGAGTAAATTATGATTTGGCATATGCATTCCTTTCTTTCTAGCAGATACATTTGGATTTTTAAGAAATTTTCAAATATCTTCAATAATTTCTTTAGTTTCTACTTACTTTTGAAGTCCTGAATGAGCTTTATTTAAATTTAAACTAGTATCCTCATCCATTTTGTACTTCTGAACATTGTCACAAATAGTGGATTTAGTTGGAAACTACCTATCAGGATAATATAGCTCAAACAAATCCTGTACCTATTTAATGATTTTAGTCTTCTATCTTGTCACCATAAATATTAATTTTTTTGTTAATTGCATCAAAGAAGGGTTCTTATAAGAGAGTAGATTTAACTTATTTTCTATTCAGTAACTGAGTGCAAAATGTAATTATTTACTAAATTCTTTTCTCTATAGTAGAACTTGGTATCATGGTTATACAGAGAAATAAAAATAAAACTTATCAGCTAAGGTACAAAGTTTTAGCTAATTCAATTAATGGATTTGTGAAAATATAATTTTGGTTAGCAACTAATATCAATGCATTTTCACCATTATTAAAGCAAACCTGAAAATTTCATCATTTATAGACCTCCCTCAAAAAAAAAAATCAAATTTATAGGATGAATATAAAAATCAAATACTTTTTCAATTCAAATCATTTAAAGTTTGGTTAGCTTTGTTATAGAATAGCCTATATGTATATACTGATTTTAAATTTCTAATGGTGTTCCTTACAAATCAACTGAATAAAGTTTCAAAGTACTTGGATAGCTTCCTCTTTCCTGTAGGGCATTTTTGCATGATTTATAGGATTTGAAACGCTCATAAAATAAGTTATCACTACCAAAGAGATTATCGACCACCTCCCACCCTGCATCTGGAGAGCACAGGAATAAATCAAGACAGGAAAATGAAGTGGTTCTTGGGGACTAATACGTAAACTCACACATTTAGGACATATACCCCCACCTCATTAATCAGGTTGACAAGGACCTGACTCCTGGCATTGATCAAGTAGTCTCCTCAGAGGCAGTGTCTACCATTCAAATTCCTGGGCAGTAGAGAGGCCCTTGGCAACCATGCCACAGTTCTGTGGAAGTCCCCTGTGGCAATGTCAGCTGACAGTGGAATATAGGTACACAGAAATAAGAATATACATCCCATCCAGGTGCAGCTGCACTGCTACTGCCTGAAAGGAGATATTTAAAGCAAAGAGAAGAAAGCAGACATAATGCCAGGAGTAAATCGTGTATCCTCCTGCCCAGCTCCCATCCTGTGGTGGTAGGGTTACAAAACATACCCCGGGAAGGTGGACAGGAGGTATGTGTTCGGCATGGTTCCTGCAAAAAAAAATAGCTAAAGGGTAAGATGAGAAAATGAGCCTCCATAGGTCCTTCCAGTTGGCCCATAGTCTGTGGCAATAGATCAGAGGAGATACAGAGGTTATCTTCAAAGAGAAGACCTTCTCAGAGGCAGAACTCTGGGCGCTGTTGGTTGAAAAAGGTGCTGTCATCTTTGAGAATTTATAGGGAGAGGTCAGCTAGCTATGCAAGTTATGCATCCAGAGAGCACAAAGATAGATCGAGGCAGGAAAATGAAGTGGTTCTCGGGCAGTGATACGTAAACTCATCCACATTTATGACACCCATCTCAAGCTCGTTGATCAGGTCGGCAAGGACTTGACCCCGGGGATTGATAGAGTAGTCTCCCCAGCTCCCTGAGCAAGAGAAAGGGCCTCGGCAACCGTGCCACAATGCGGCGGAAGTCCCCCGTGTCGAAGTCGGGTGATGATGGAATATACGCGGAAATAACAGTATACCTCCTATCAAGGTGCAGCTGCAAAGCTACTGTATGAAAGGAGGTATCTAAGGTGAAGAGAAGAACGGAAACATCATGCTAGGTGTAAATCGCACATCCTCCTGCCCGGGCCCCATCTCAGGGCAGGGTAATCTCGCGTGGCGACGACATCAACTGGCGACAGAGATCATGCGATTTAACGCCATTAGACTACATTCTTTGGGGCTACCTTAAATTGCAGGTGTATGCGAATAATTTGCAAACAGTTGATGTCCTCAAAGTCAAAATGACGAACACCATCCAGCAAATTCAGACAGATTTATGCGAAAAAGTCATTGAAAATTGGGGCTCCCGAATACGTTCCAACAAGTGAAGCCGCCGCGGACATTTGAACGATGTCATATTCCACACTTAATGCCATAAAATGTATTTTCAAATTTAGAATAAATTGAGTGCATATATCACACACAACTTGTTTTATTTAGATTTAAAAATCGAGCGACCTTATTGAAAGACCTTTACATCGGGAGGCTGGGCAGGAGGCATGCGCCCAGCATGGTCTCCTGCAAAAAGATGGCTAACGGGGAACGGGAGGAGACGAGCCTCCGCAGCCCCTCCCAGTTGGCCAGGAGTCCACGGCAATTCTATTGAAGCAATATAACGTCCAGGCCTAGCTCGGAGGAGATGCAAGGTCCCACTTCGAAGAGAAGACCCTCACGGAAATGACCATACGCTTCCCATAGGCAGAACCCCGGGCGTTGTTCGCCAGAGAATGGTTTTTGTTTTAAGGGGCTATCTGGTGACTGCCCACTTAGGCATAAGACGCCGTAAACAAACAGCCTAGATCTAGGCTAGTTTAAAAAATTTGAAAAGAAAACAACAATAAAAAGAAATAACAATTAGGAAGCAATAAGAATAACAAAACAATAACAAAAACAACTAAACGTAGTTAAATGAAAGAAGGCCGGCCTCCCCCAAAAAGTCAACAAGTCCACCAGTCAATGTGCACGCACTCGTCCCGAGTACAAGGAACAGGCGGTAGCGACCCCACCCATCCCGGTACTGGAACAGGTAACGTGCGCGAAGATCACCCAGACTGGGACATTCGACAGGAATGTGCCGAACAGTCTAGGGGACGACGCAGTCGTCACAATAGGGCGCAGGTGGGCGCTCCATCAAATAGCGATGCGTCACACGAGTGTGTCCGATTCGGAGACGACAGAAAAAGACCTGAAGCCGTGGCGGAATTAGGGGATAGGTCCATGGGAACCGTCGCGGCGCAATGACGCGCAACTTTAAGTTCACTTCGACCGTCTCCCATCTTCTTTGCCAAGCAGTCCAAAGAGCTGCACGTATTCCTGCCAGGTAGTTGGTGTGAAAAAGAGCGAAACGCTGGTCCGGTCGCAGAGTCCTCGCGGACTCTTTGGCGCACTCATCGGCGCGCTCATTCCCCGCAATTCCTACATGTCCAGGAACCCAACAGAAGATAATCTCGAGATCTGCCCGACTCGCCAAAACCGTGGCGTCACGGATATCGCGAACCAGGGGATGCAGAGATTCCAATGCCCCGGGAGGCGTCCCCTCACCCCCATTGCGTGGAGTTTCCATGATACCGTATCGCCATGCGGTATCATAGGCCTTCTCCAGATCGAAAAACACCGTGGCGTAGTGCTGTCTACGAAGGAAAGCCTCGCATACAGCATTTTCCAGTCGGAGCAGAGCATCCGACGTGGAGTGGAACTTGCGGAAGCCGCACTGTGCAGAAGACAGATGGCCTCTGCTGTCCAGGAAAAAGGCTAATCTAATATTTACCAATTTCTCCATCAACTTGCACACGCAAGACGTTAGATAGATTGGGCGGAAACCGGTCGGATAGAGTGATCTCTCCCCGGCTTGCGAAAGGCGAGCACAGTAGCGATTCGCCAGGAGTCTGAGAGAAGACCCTCCACCCAGATCCTGTTGAACAAATCTAACAGAAAGGCCATGCCTCGGTCACCCAGGTGTCGAAGCATGGGCGGTGTCCACGCACGAAGCGAGAGCGGAGCGCAACTCACTCACAGTAAACTTGTCATTGAAGGGTTCTCCGCCTCTGGAGGTAAAGTCCAGCCGGCGGCCTTCCGCGACATCACGACGTGCATTGAATGCTGGCGGAGCAGCATCCCGGCTAGAGAATGCGGAAAAAGCGGTCGCTAAGGATTCCGCCACGGACGCGGGGTCCGAGATTGCGGTCCCATTCTCCTGGAGAACGGGAGGGGGGTCCTGCAAGAACTTGCCCCGAATCCTTTTGACTCGCTTCCACACCTTTGCTAAAGGGGTGAAACCGTTAAGTGAAGACACATATGCCCGCCAAGAAGAGCGGCAGGCGTGCTTCGAAATATACCGGAACCTAGCCCGACGAAATTCAGCGACAGTGAAATCGTTCGGGCGGCGCTTATAGCACATGTAGGCATAACGCTTCTGTTTGAGGGCCGTCTCACACTCGGCCGACCACCATGGGAGTGGTCGACGTGCAAAATGGCCAGACGTCCTAGGAATAGTAGTCAGGCCCACGGCGATGAGGTTGCCGGAGAAGAACTCAACGGCCTCATCTACCGACCTAAACTCCTCGACTGAGATAGAGAATTCAGTCATTTCCTGAAATGCAGGCTACCACGCCCGCGCCAAGCACCACCGAGGTGGGCTCTCAGGCAGCAGTTGCCCTGAAAATGATATTTGAATGGAAAAGTGATCAATACCATGGAGGTCATCGACCACCCCCCAATCAAAATCAGGCTGTGCATCCGAAGGGCACAAAGATAGGTCAAGGCAAGAAAATGAAGCGGTTCTCGGACAGTGATGCGTAAACTCATCCACGTTTAGGACACCTCTCAAGCTCTTCGATCAGATCGGCAAGGACTTGTCCCCTGGGATTTATTGTGTAATCTCCCCAGAGAGGATGCCTGCTGTTCAGATCTCCAAGGAAGAGAAAGGGCCTCGGCAACCGTGACACAACGCGGCGGAAGTCCCCCGCGTCGAAGTCAGCTGACGGTAGAATGTACGCAGAAATGATAGTATAGCTCCTATCCAGGTGCAGCTGCACAGCCACTGTCTTTTCCTCCCTCCATCTCGAAACCTTAGGCGGGCGTTGCGGCTTCGGAGGCGGGGGAACCACCTTCTCCGAGCCACTCGCTCCACCTCTAGGCGTGGGCGAAGGAGCCGAAGCTCCTTTGTTGCTGTCCTCGTTTCGGGGGACAGCTTTAGGAACCCCGGAAGATGGTCTGGCGACCAACTTCAGGGGTGTTGCCCCCTGTGAGTCTAACGACTCGGTGGAGGCGCGTCGCCGTTTCGCCTTACGGGAAACGGTCACGCTGGGAAAAGAGGGGGGAGCCCTGGTTTTAGTCAGGGCTTGGTATGAAACCATTTTGCTGCCAGCTTTACCAGGGGAGCGCCCGGGTTGAGTAGAGCCCGCAGAAGGGCTCCGAATGGGCGCGGAAACAACCGTGCTCGTTGGCCTGGATGGGCCAGGAGCAGAGGGTGCCTTTCTAACTATTTAGGCATATGACGTCCCAGGCAGAGCCAGGCGTGCCAAGACCAGGTCCTTAGCCTCGCGGAATGAGATTCGATCCTAAGCCTGAACGGCCAGGATTTCTTTCTCGAGGAGATATGCACCACATTGCTTCGAAGAAGCGGGGTGCGGCTCTCCACAATTGACACACTTGGCCACACATGATTTAGACTTATCGTGTGCGGCCTTGGAGCAATTTACACAGACTTCGGGTGACCCCGACTTTGCACGTCTACAAGATCGATTCATATGGCCGAAGCGGTGACAGTAATAGCACCGCCGCGGCAGTGGCACGAATGCCTTCACGCAGTAGCGGTACCAACCCGCACACACCGACTCAGGGAGCTTGTCACAGCCGAATGTGATGAAGAGTGTAGGGCTGGTCTTGAGGCCACTCCCCATTTTCTCATCACCCGTTTGACCTTGATGGCCCTATGGAAGGCCAGCTCTAAGGTGATGTCCTCTATGGAGTGTTCCACGAGTTTCCTTGCATAAACTACTCCTTTCACGAAGTTCATGATAAGAGTGCGACATCACACTCACAGGCGTGCCATCAAGTGTCCGAAGGGCACTAATAATGGCCGCCTCGGAGGGATTTGACGCATTTGCCAAAAGGCTCCCGTACGAGAAATGGGTCACCTTCAGCTCTCTACCAACCACACTAGCTAAAGTTCTCCTCTGATGGATCATGTTGCCATTAGCCAACATGCTGCCATCAGTGGAGCGAATAACCAGGAAGTGTTTGAAGCCAGCAGGCTGAAAATGCCGGGTAGTCTCTGAATGAGGGGCCCCAATGTAATTGAGGCTCCACTCCGCACACCAGCACTTTTGGTCTTAGTCAGGGGCTCCGCACCCAGGGAAGCAGAGGAAGCGGATGTGTCGATCTTGGCTTGGTTGCTTACCAAAGTGGCAGCAGACCTATCCATCCTGACAGCTCCCGCTGATGGAGAGGGAGGAGCCACAAGTCTTCTTAGTCTTTTTTTTTCTTCTTTTTAGGAGAGTAGGGCAGAGAATGAACCTGCTTCATTCTGGCCCCCAGGCCAGATGGACTGGCCTCAGCAAGTTCCTTCTCAGAAATGGAGAAGGGCCTGGCAGGGGTAGGGGCACCAGCCAGAGGAGGAGATCCCTTCCCTCCTTGTACTGCCTTGGAGACCTGAGCCATTTGAGGAGGACCTTGCATAGGGGTGGACTTGAGTTCGGTGCTTGGCAACGAGCCCGGATTCACCCCCATGGAAGGCCCTACCATCTGAGGCTGGGTTGCCTCAAGGACCATGTCTATCTCGGAGGGCCTCCAGTTGGCCATCTCCCCTGAGGATATCACAGGTCCTATTGGCAGCGGTGTCATGAGTTGAGTCTGGGGAGGCACAGGCCTTGACCTCCGCTAGGTTTAATATTCTAGCCAGGTCTTTTGAGGGAAGTTACTGATGGAGCCTGGTTTTCCTCTCCCCCACCTAAGGGGGTTTGCCCTACCGAGCCACTTCAAGAAAGCCTGCTGGCTTTCTTGACTGTCCCCTTGGAAAGTAAAGGGGGGACTGCCACTGGAAAGAGGGAGGTGCCCGAAGGCACCTCCGGACAAGGAGGTGAGGGGCAGTCTCCTACACCCGTAGGTAAAGGAGAGGAGTAAGCCTCCTCTCCGGTTAGAGAGATTTGGAAGGTCCCCTGTGAGAGCACAGAGAGGAGGGGGAACCTCCATATTTTCTGTGGAGCTGCCCAAAGGCTGCTCCGATGATCGTGAGGGGGAAAAAGGAAGATTTTTTTTTTATCATCGACATGAGGAGCCTGTTCTTTCTGAGGGAAGCAAACACTAATCACCCCTTGCAGTGGCCCACTCTACGAGGGGTGGATATGGTGCTGGCAGAGCCAGGTGCCACCATTTAAGGCCACCTCTCCCACCTGGTGACTTGGCAGCCTTTCGGCATGGCGGCTCCACCTTAGGCATGGCGTTAAAAAATAGATAGTGAAGTGAGAAGGAAAAGGGATGTGAGGAAGGTATGGGTAGGGATGAAGCAGGTTGTTAAAAACCCACCATTCCAAACTGGAGCTCAGGGGTTAGGGAACATTGTCCCTTCCCCCCTCAGCCCCAATCCAGGATAGTTGGCTGAGAAGAAGGTCAGCATCTACCCTATGAAAAGAGAGGCCGACCAGAGAAAGTTGTGGGAGAGGTTGTAGGGGAAGTGAGGAAGTAGGGGAGAAATACAGGCTGTCTGAAAGAAGAAACTAAGCTGGGGCTGGACAGGGCACTGAGTCCCGTCAGCACGGCGGCCAGGAAGGCAAATCACCATGCCTCTTACAGGGTTTTCTTATTTGAAGTAGTTATATTGGGGGGATGGGGAGCCCTGTTTTCAGCTTGGGTAGGGAGTGAGCCTTTTGGAGCTGCCAGCTCTACTAGGATGGCACCCTGTAAAATTAGAACCTGCAAAAGGTTTCTAAATGGGCCCAGTGGCAACCATACTTGTTGGCCTGGAAGAGCCAGGATCAGAAGGTTCCTTCTTCACCTGAGAGGCATAGGAAATCCTGGGTCTAGCAGAGCATGACGGGACCAATTCCTTGGCCTCTCAAAATGAGATTTGGTCCACAGCCTGAAGAGCCAGGATCTCTTTCTCTTAAAAGATATGAGCAACATTGCTTCAAAGCAGATTGTTGCCTGCCGCAATTCACACATATGGGTGTACATGGGAGACTTGTCATGTAAGGTGCTTACTCAGGATGTATTTTGACCCATCTGTAAATGTGATTCATAATGGCATGCCATTGGTAGTAGTAACATCACAGCTAAGGCAGTGATAGAGATACTAACCAGCATGCACCAACTCAGGAAACCTCTCATAGTCAAACATGAGGAAGAGTGTAGGAGTGGGTTTCAGGTCCCTTGCTGTTACTTCATCACTCACTCAACCTCGATCAGTCCTTGGTCAGCCAGCTCTCCTGTGGTCTGCTATGGAGAAGTCCATGATTTTCCTTGTATAAACTAATCCTATTACAAAATTCATGGTAGAGAGCGGTGTTACCTGCACCACAAGGCATGAAGTGTCTGGAGGACACTTATAAGAGCAGGGTGTTCAATCAGCCACATTCACCAAAGGATCCTGTCCAAGAAATGGGTTACTTTGGTTCTCTACCAAAAATCCAAGCAAGAGTCTGATGCTGATGGAGCAAGCATCCTTTGGACATGCTACCATCAGTTGACTGAATTACAAGAAAGAGGCGAAGCCTGCAGGATAAAAAATGCGGGGTATCTTCTTGATAAGGGCCCCAACATCATTGAGGACTCACCCCCCTTTTTTTTATCCTTTTGGAACACCCTCTCCACCTAGGTGATTCCCGAGACCAGACATGCTGTTCATCCCTGAAACCCTAGAATCAGGCAGGAACCTCTAATCTTTTTATGGGCCAGCCTCAGACTGATGCTTCTCCGAAATGGATACGGGTCTAGCTGTTCACAGGGCTCCATCAGAGGGAGGAAGGCCCTCCTCCCCTCTTAAATCCTCAGGGGCTCCATGTTACCCGGGGAGGATCTTGCCCAGGATTGGACTTTGGCTCAGGGGTGTTTCCCACTGAGTCAGGGTTTACTCATGGGAAAGACGCTGCCATCTGGGATGGGGGCACCTTTTGATACTTGTCCACCTCAGGAGTGGTCTCCATCTGCACCTCCCCTTCTTCCTTAAGGTGCCGGGGATCCCAACTGGGGACCCACCATACTAATAATCTATTAATGAATGAAATGAAGGGCTGGCAAGCTGACCTCCATTGGGAAAAAGTGGGGGGGGGGGGGTCAGGCACACTAGATGCCAGTAAGTTCAATGGATATGGGTCCAAGAATTGAGGGAGGTGAGAGGGAAGCGCTCCCTCAATCAGAGGTGCATTGCTTTGGAATGCCGTCAGAATTTAACAATGCACAAGAATAGATGAGAAAAATGTGACTACAAGAAGAAAAAGCAGGGAGTGGTGGACTGTATCCCACATCCAGCAAGTCCCACCTATGCTGCCTTGGAAAAAATTTTTTTTAACCTTTCAGCGGCTCAATCTCTGTGTATGTTAATGTGTGATGTTCATCCTGAACAGCAACACACTGACTGCCCAGTAGAGAGTCAATCTCCAAGCATCCGAGCACTGCAGCTCCCAATGATCAGCCTGAGAGTTAGGTACAACAGAGTGGCATCCTTACCAAGTCCTCAAAAACACAATCAGGATCTGAAGGTATCATATGACAGATAAAGAGGCAGGACTCCAAGACTTTTAGTTGGCCTGGCAGCGAACAACTCATTAAATCCCACCCATCATAACAGTACAACCTTATACACCCAAAAATAGCCACAGGCAGGTAGTCAGCCTATTAGTAGGCAGGGAAGGGGTTATTGGGGCAAAACTGATTTTCCCATTATTTGTGCCCCAATGCCCAGGACCCCTCCATCCTGGTCTCTTGCAACCAGCAGGCATTAAATGGCAGTTTAAAGAGATTCCAAAAAAAACCCTCATCTGATATAGCATAATGTAGCTGGTCAGGTTCTTAAACCTAGATAGAAGAAATAAGGAGATACAATTAGCAAAAAAGGGTGGATAGAGGGAAAGAGGGCACACACCAGCTTCCCCAGGCTCTATCAAAGAGTTGGGGAGACACTAAGAAAGAGGGTGAGTGATCAGCTACCTACTATATGCAACCTCTTGGGTAATTGGGGGTGCCACATATAGCATTCTATCCCACACAAACTCTTTATTTCCTTTCATGTTTGTATCACATAAACAAACATCTATGATTTGCATATTTTAAACACATTTACCACTACTCCCCTCTTTCCCACTTCACATACATCCCTCACATTCCATACACACACTTGATTCACAATGAGTGCCATTGCATATGGCATTCATGGGATAAATCCTTAAAGAAACAGCTTTCCAGGCTAGCACACCCCTATCTGGGTTTATTGGACCTTTACAACAGAGACTAGTGGATGGTATGGGTATTCTTCCAGCCCCATATACACCGCCTGGCCAAAATAAAGGTTGTTCACCGAGTTTTGATACATTGTATATTTTTTGTCACTAATTTGTTTCAGAATCCTTTAGTTTAGAATAAACCTATAAGGCAGCATTCAGTAGTTTCTCTGACGTAGCAACCACCTGGTATAGATGATATAACTGTCCTAATTTGTACAGGAGCTGTAAGAATGAAGACGTGTGAAAAGACATTACACCATTTGATAAAGGACGCATTGTAACCCATGAATGTGTCAAATCAACACGATATCTCTACAGCAACAGGTATAGGCATGAGGACTATACAGATAACAATTGTATGTAATTATATCGAGAGGAGGTCCAATAGCTTATTAAATAATTTTTACACTGAATGACTTTTATTTTGACCGGGGCAGTGTATAATTCACTTTAAAATAAAAACCAATGATGGCATCTCGTGCAGAAAGTTTGTAAGTAAGGGAGATAGAGGAAGTGAACATGAATTGGAGATATATAGCTGAAAATCATTTTAAGGCATTGGAGCTAGAAGGGCATGAAATCCTCCAAATGTTGGCTGTCCCTGAAATGTCAATTCCAAATGGAACCATTATTTCAAATTGGCTAAGCCATATTCCAGATACAAGGTGAGTCCAACTAAAACAAGCATAGGAAGGGTATGAGTATTTTCCTATTTCTATGTCCTAATATTTAGCAAACATGTCAATACAACATAGCGTGTAATGTTGACATAGATGAAGAGATGGATGCTTGGAGCCCCATGGCTGAAAGCAGGAGGATCTCGCAATGAGACATGCTCTTTGTCAAGGTGATGAACTCTTCAAGCAGAAAATCACATAGGGTAGCAATGTCCCTTAAAACTAATAAGAAACACCTAACAAAGGGATCTCCACCCAATACACCCTTGAAAGGCCATAAATGAGCAAGGGCCTGTAAGAGTACATAAAAGTAATAATAATTTTTAATATTTTTGTCTTCTATGCTTTTTCCAAACATACAATATCAATGATAGATTACACTAGTGTATGCTGATCTTCACTTGTGCAATGCAAATGATCCAATGGTTGGCAGAATTTAATACAACCAAGCAATATCCATACTTACTGTAAGCTCTAAGAAAGGCGTTTCAATTTCTACAGCACCAAACAACTTAATGACTTCAATTATTTTGTTGATTATCTAAAAAAAATAAAACAAATTAAAGAGACATAAAATTGACTTTCAGTATTAAAGATTTTAATGAAGAAAAGGGAATTAAATTGAAAACAATTTTAATCAACAATGGAAATACATATGAAGACAGCCCCAGCCATAACAACCAGACACTCAATTTAAGAAAAGCTCTGTATAATAAGAAAATAATAAGCAAATAATGAGAAAAAAGTACAAATTACTTATAAATAGTATGCTCATAAAATCTACACAGAATTGAGATGATGTAAGAGAACTAGTTTTACATTTCCACCGGTGAATTATGCTATTCAATCCATATTACAGTAGAGCAAGTCAATGTGACTTACACTTGTATACAAAAAGTAACCATATCCAATTTGTTTTAACTTTACTTATATGAGAAGAAACATTTTTACTCAAATAGGAGCATTCATGTGATATGGCAATAAATGCTATCATATTTGCTGCCCCACATACTTGCTATCCCTTCTATCAGTCACATTACAAATACTACTCTTACTTTGCTCTAAACATTTAAAGTAGATAGAGGTTTGTTATATCTCATTAAGTTCTTTTCTCCATCCATGTTCTTTCATTCTTTTATTCTTTCATCAAAACTTTTTATTTCCAATGAATGCAACTTACAGACTGTCTGATGAGCATTTGCTTCGCATTATAAGTTACTATTCCTTTGGGGCTTCTCATGAGTGACTGAAATCTTTTTCTTCCATTTACATCAGCTTTTCTATCACTCTGAAAATGATAAAATATACAATATTTGTACATTATTATGAAAATAGTATAGCACAAAATATATCCTTATTATTCATATGTATTTTACTTTGATCAGTCATCTTGACAATGATATTTTCCCTACATCTTCAAATATTTTCTTTAATATAAAAACAGATGAGGAAAGTGTAATAGGTTGCAATTTTAGATTTCTATAAGCTGTCTCCTATTTTCTTTACCAAGCAGCCCCAAGAGCTGATTTCATTTCTACCGTGTAGTGAGTGAGGAAGAGGTACAGAAGTTAGGTTGCCTATGCATTGCAGACTGTTTAGTACCCTCAGCAGCACACTCATTTCCTTACATGTCCAGGAACTCAGCAGATAATAATCTCAACATCTTCCTAGCTTGAGACAGTTGTGGTGTCACAGATACTGTGAACTAGCGGAGACAGAGATTAGATTGCCCTAAGGGCATTCACTGTACTTTTTCAGTCCGTATAAATAATAATTAGGTCTCCAAAACTTTGTGTGAATGAAGAGTGAGTGAGTGAGATGGTTTGGTTGGGAAAGGATTAGGAGAGGAATAGATAGATAAAATATATTTGCATAATTATTAAGGACGTATTAAACTTTCTTCATCCACTGAAAGATCTGTTAAGGATTAGAAGAGGCCTTTGAGCTCTAAATTGCTTGTGTTTGTTGATGAAAGATTGTCTGATCCTTTTATTACAGCAAAAATAATTCACAAATTCAGTGGTGTCCCAAGTTGCTGCTTTATTAAAGAGCTAGAATTCAGGAAATACTGGATGTAAAAAAAATATAATGGTGGATTTCCCCCTTGAGAGAAAGTGTAGGACCAGCACAGCTCTTTGTGTAAGTGCCCATCTGGTGAGTGCAACCAAAGAAAATGGGATACTGTCATGATGGGAGATATATATGGTCCTTAGTCAAAAAAGATTAAAAGTCTACACACTAGAAAAGCACTTCTAGTTTAAATATTTTTCATTATTTTCTTTACAGTTCCTAAATACATTGTAATACATGAAAATATACATATGTCTCAATATCCATACAAAATCACACTAGATTAACTAGACATATTGCCCTAAGGTAAGAATGCTTACATAAAGACCAAATATAATACTAAAAGATCTCTAAAAATACTGATATGAAAAACTGCTGTAATATTTGAACTCAGCTGCAAAATATATATGCAAAAAATAAAAAAATTGATAGAAACAAAACTTTTGTTACATAGTGTTAGCAATTAAAAACAGAAAAGAAACAAATAGCACAGAAAAAGTAAACAAAAAACAAGATAAAAAAAATGCATGATCAGATGTTGGAGGGAGGCCCACCTCGCTCACGTGACCAAACATTGCAGCCATCACCCAGCAACTAGACACTATGAGAAGGAGCCTCCCAAAAATTCAAAGATGCCGCAATTCAGTCCTAAGTACAAGGGACAACCAGTAGCAAATTCACTCATCCTGGTACTAGCAAAGGTAACACACACACAAAGATCACCTCCACATCCAGGACATTCAACAAGAAGGTGCCAGACAGTCTGGTCTGAGAGACCACAGAGGCATTACAGTATTTTTTTTTTAAGGAGCCTATTTGGTGACTGCCTACGATAATAATTACAAAGCTAAAAAATAAAATAAAAAGCAAAAATCATGAAGGAAGTGCACTGCAGTGTCGGGGGTAGGCCCACCTTCCCTGGGTACAGGAACATGCGAGCCACAACAAAGTCAAATAAAGTGGAGCAAAAAGTCATAAAGTCCACATGTCAGTGTGCATGAATCCATCCCAAGTACATGCGACAAGCGGGAGTCACACCACTCATCCCAGTACGGGAAATGTGCGCAAAGATGGCTCAGACTGGGACATTCAACAAGAATGTGCTGAAAAGTCTGGAGGACAATGCAATCTTCAAAATAAGGCACAGGTGAGTGCTCCATCAAATGCTAGTGCATTCTGAGTGTGTCCAATTCAGATACAACAGAAAGCAACCTGAAGCCGTCGCGGCATTGGGAGGGTAGCTCCATGGGAACAGTCGCGGCAAAATAGCATGCAACTTTAAGTTCCCCTCGGCCGTCTTCCAATCTTCTTTGGCAAGGAGCCCTAAATCCTGCCATGTAGGAAGAGCGAAATGCTGGTCTGGTTACCCAGTGTAAATGGACTCTTTGGTGCCCTTATTCCCTGCAATTCCTACATGTACAGGAACCCAGCAAAAGATAATCTGGGCATCCACCTGGCTCTCCAAAACCATGGAATCATGGATATCGTGAACCGAGGGATGCAGAGATTCCAATGCATCGAGAGCACTCAGGGCACTTTGTGAGTCGCTATAAATCACAATTAAGTCTCTGAACTGGGCATGTTGCGTTATTTCCCGTACTGAGGGGTGTGTTGCAACCAGCTCTGCTGTGAAGACAGACGCAGAGCCCCATTGACTTCACACATGAGGGGACACGGCGGGAAAACCAACCCCCTCTTGGGACCATCCATATACACTGGCAAGGTTCCAGCGTGACACGGTGTGCTCCAAAGAGGTCGAACGCAATACTCCTGGCGCTGTAGAAGCTTTGGGAGAAGAGGCGTGGCGACAAATACTCAAAGGTGGTACCCTCCAGGGTGGTGTCCTGGGCAGAGCAAGGGGCACCACCAGTCCCAAAGCTATACCTAGCTCTAAAACGAGTTTCCTAGCCCTAAACCCAGAGTACTTAGGGTATGACTGGTGTCTCTTGGTGGCATAGGCACCATCGAGATCAGCTACAGAAGCAGTGAAAGCTGTTCATGACTGAGGGAGGTGCCGGGCTCGCAGGCACAGGTTATTGATGCACTGTGCACAGCACAGAGCGAGTGGCATCTCACAGTATTGACAAGTAGGCTCTCAATGGGGGAAGTGCGGAAGGCACCAGTTGCCAGGCGAAGGCCTGTGTGGTAGGTCGATTCCACTTCTGCAATACACACACCACTGCAGATGCATAAAAGTCGCATCTCTAGTCGCGCTTCAAACAAATAAAGGATCGATAAAAAAGTAAGGCAGTCACTGACCATCATGGAATAAAGAAGATCTATGGAACGGGTAAGAGAGACCCTAAGGCTGCAAATATGAGCCTCCCAGGTGAGGCATCAGTCAAATACAAGACCAAGGAAATGGTGCGAGTCCACCACTTCCAGGCACCCCCATTAAAAAACAAGTCTGGGTCAGGGTGGAGCCGTGGATGGCGGCAGAAATGCACCACCTTAGTCTTGACCAAGGAAAACAGAAGCCTGTGTGCTTCGGAATAGAGAGAGACGCAGTTCAATGTATGTTGGAGTAGGCTCTCCAGAGTTGGCATCTGGGTCGCATGAAAAGAGATCGAAAGGTCGTCCATGGAGAGCGTAGCTAGGACATCTTCCTTCAGCACTGAGGTGATACCAGTGATGCTCAGGGCAGAGTGTGACACCGAGGACACTTACCTGCGGGACACCCTCTTGCTGCTCTATTAGGATGGAGAGGGCTCCCCACACTCGTATGCAGAATCGATGATCTTGCAAAATTTCAGATATAAATATTGGGATGCATCGGGTCGCGACCATCTAGTGGAGTCTCTATGATACCATATCACCATTCAGTATCATAAGCCTTTTCTATGCTGTTTACGAAGGAAGGCCTCACAAACGGCATTTTCCAGTCAGAGCAGAGCATCCGATGTGGAGTGGAACTAGACAGATGGCCTCTACTGTCTAGAAAAAAAAGCTAATCTAACATTTACCCATTTTTCCATCATTTTATTTATTTTTTTTTTAAAGGGCTCATCTGGTGACTGCCTACTTGGGCATTAGTCACCGTATTCAACATTGCAAAAAAATTTTTTCCATTAACTTGCACACGCAGGAGGTTAGAGAGATTAGGCGGAAATCGGCCGGGGTAGAGTAATTTCGCCCCAGGTGGCGAAAATCGAGCTCAGTAATGATTCACCTGGAATCTGGGAGGATATCCTCTACACAGATGTCGAAGCATGGCGTACAGGACATCGTCCCGAAGCGATTCACTCAGAGTAAACCTGTCATTGAAGGGGTCTCCGTCTCTGGAAGTAAAGTCCAGTCAGTGGCCTTCTGCAAGATCATGATGTGCATTGAATGCTAGCGGAGCAGCATCCCAGCTAGAGAATGCAGTCCCATTCTTTTGGAGAATGGGAGGGGCTACCTGAGAGAACTTGCCCAGAATCCTTTTGAGTCGCCTCCACACCTCTGCTACAGGTATCCGTTTTGAAATATACCGGAACCTACCCCTAGCTTGATGAAATTCACCCAGCTGACAACCACGGGAGCGGGAAGCGTGCAAAATGGCCAGACATTCTATGAATAGTAGCTAGGCCCACAGCGATTAGTTCACCAGAGAAGAACTCAATGGCCTAATCTACCGAACTAAACTCAAATGAGAAAGAAATCATTTCCTGAAATGCAGACCACCGCGCCAAGCCAAACGGACTCTCAGGCAGCAGCGGTCCAGAAAATGATATTTGAATGGGAAAGTGATCACTACCATGGTGTTCATTGATCACCCCCTACCCAAAATTAGGCTGTGAATCCGGAGAGCACAAAGATAGATTAAAGCAGGAAAATGAAGCCGTTCTCAGGCAGTGATGCGTAAACTAATCCATATTTAGGACACCCATCTTAAGCTCATCCATCAGGTCGGCAAGGACTTGACCCCTGGGATTAATTGAGTAGTCTGCCCAGAGGGGAGTGTTTACAGTTCAGATCTCGGAGAAAGAGAAAGGGCCTCAGCAACTGTGCCATGATGTGCCAGAAGTGTCATGTGTCAAAGTCAGATCACAGTGGAATGTATGCTGAAATAACAGTATATTTCCTATCCAGGTGCAGTTGCACAGCTACAGCTTGAAAGGAAGTATCTAAAGCAAAGAGAAGAACAAAGACATCATGGCGGGTTGTAAATCACGCATCCTCCTGCCCGGCCCCCATCCCGTGGTGGTGGAGTTGCAAAACCCTTATACCCTGGGAGGGTGGGCAGGGGGTATGCATCCAGCATGGTCTCCTGCAAAAAGATAGCTAAAGGGGAACAAGAGAAGATGAGCCTCCCCAGCTCCTCCCAGTTGGCCCTGAGTCAGCGGACATTCCATTGAAGGAATATGCCCTCAAGGCCTAGCTCGGAGGAGATGCTGGGGCCCTCCTCGAAGAGAAGAGCCTCATGGGAATGGCTGGACACCTCCCGGAAGTAGAACTCCAGGAGCTTTTGAAGCGGGGAGTGGCTATCCGCAATTGAGACAAACTTCGGGTAACCCCAACTTTGTGCATCTAGAGGAGCGATTAGTATGGCCAAAGAGGTGATAGTAGTAGCACGTCTGTGTAAGTGGCACAAATGCCTTCATGTGGTAGCGATACTAACCGGCACATGACGAAGACTGTAGGGGTGGGTCTCGATGCCACAGAAGGCTACTGTCTGAGAAATGTGTCACCTTAGCTCTCTACAATTACGCTAGCTAAAGCTCTCCTCTGATGTATCAAGTTGCCCTTAGCCAACAGTGGAGCAAATAACGAGGAGGCGTTTGAAGCCATAGGGTTCTGAAATGCCAGGTAACCTGAATGAGGGGACTTGATGTAATCGAGGCTCTGCTCTGAGCACTTTTGGTCTTAGTCTGGGACTCCCCAGCCGGGAGAGCACCAGGACCAGATGTGCCGATCTTGGTTTGGTCGCATACTAGGAGCGATCAATTTTTGGCCACCTGCGTGCTTTCTTGGCAGTCTCCTTGGAAAGTAAAGGGGGAACTGATGCTGGAGAATGTGACAGAGAAGGGTGTGTGGGAGTCCCCTGCACTCGTAGGCAAAGGAGAGGAATAAGCGATATTGAGAGGCATTCCTCCTCCCTCTGATTTTCATGTTTCAACAAATTTCAACCGGGCCTTTACATGTCTAGTGTAGACTATGCGATTCAGGGCTCTACTAATTGTGTCTTTGCTCACTTTCTTCCAGCTACTTTAAGATCATTTTGAATTTCCATGCGAGTTGTAAATGGATTGTTCTGCAGTTTCCGAGCAATCCACCGTGCAGTTGCATTGTTTATTATGGCTGGCCACTCCTCTGAATCTTAGTAGTCATATTAAATTTCTTCCACTTTCTAATAATGTTTCCTATGTTACTTAAAGGGATCTTGGGATATTTTATGACAGCCATCTCCTCTTCTGCGACATTCAATGATCATTTTGCGCACATCCTCTGACAATTCCTTAACTTTGCTGCCCATCATGTTCATAGATTACAACTAGTGAAAGGAGAATAATAACTGAAGGAGATAACAGATGACATCATTGATAAAGTATTGTGGCTCTTTCTGATTGGCCAAGAACAACAGTGCTATTATTCAAACATTTGTCAATTTTCAACCCAAAATCAAAAATATTATGCATGAAATAGTAAAAAATTAATATGTATGCAATACTTTTGTGGGTGTTATTTTGGTATTTTTGTAAATAAAACTTTTGCATTTGCACAGGTGAATGAAAGTATTATTGGAACATATTTGTAAATTATCAACCCAAAAGAAGAAATATTATGCAAGAATTAGTAAAAAATATTATGAATGCAATAATTTTACAGGCCACTGTATGTTGCTTATGCAAGATAGAGATATAGGACTTTTAATAATAGAAATGTAAAAACTAAGATCCTGATGGAAGAAAACAAATAATATCGCATCAGTTATTTTATGAAACAAGTATTTATAACTTACCAACAGTAGTGTCTGGGACTGAATAAATGATGGCATGAAAGTAAATTTATGGCATTTCATGAATACTTTAAGTTTTGAAAATTCTTTGGCTTCATTTTTTAAACTATACATTTTTTAATGCTGAAACAAAATTATATGAAAAATGTTATGTATTTTTACTTACTTTCCAGCACGCCTACCTCTAGGAAGGGTCCACAGGTCCTTAAGGTAGGAGATGTGGTACATGTTGCATGTGTATCTGAGATTTGGGCAATTAAAAGGATACGAGGGGCAGTCAATAGGTTTTACGAATCGGTAGGGCAAAACAGAGGAAGGGGGATGGCTGTTTGTGGAGGTGTTAGGACAAGTTATGACAAGTCAGGACCTGCAGCCGCACACTCCTGCCTCGTCTATTTAAGAAGTAGTAGCTGATCGCAGATCGTCAGTCACAAATTTTTAAACAATGGAGAAGTTTGAGCACTGCGCAGTGATCAAATTTTGACCAAGGAAGGCAAGAATGCAAAAGAGATGCATGAATGCATGGTTGCAGTGTACACCGACACCGCCCCTTCCTATGCAACCATTACTCGCTGGAATAGGGAGTTCTGCCATGGTCGTGATTCCCTTGAAGATGACCCCCATCCAGGACACCCATCAGATGTGACCAACGAGGACAATGTGGACCGTGTGGAGAAGATGATCCTCGAAAATCGACGGGTGAAGATTGAAGAAATCGAGCGAGAACTTGGAATATCACATGGAAGTGTTATCAACATCATCCACAACAATTTGGCCATGATCAAGGTCTCTGCCCGTTGGGTCCCTAGAAACCTCATGCCCCATGATCGACTTCAACGTCGTCAAAGTCCACAAAGCCAGAGTTGCACAAGCTGCCCTGCGTGAGTGCGAATTCAAGGAGCTCAACCATCCCTCCTACAGTCCAGATCTAGCCCCTAGCGACTACTTTTTATTCCACCAGCTCAAGGCTGCACTGCATGGATGCCAGTTTGGGGACCATGAAGATGTCCAGCTCGCCATCCAGGAGTGGATTTAACAACAGCTGGGAGATTTCTGGTTGTCGGGAATTCGAAGCCTCAGGGACAAGTGGTGCAAGTGCATTGAAGTTGAGGGTAGTTATATTGAAAAATAATAAAACACTTTACCCTCATATCTCATTTCCTTATATCCAAATTGCAAAACTTATTGACCGCCCCTCGTATTTGGTATCATCAAGGTGTTGGTTATATCCGGTGGGTCCATATTGGTGATAGGGTAAAGTTTGTTGTGTTAGTAATGTAGAATGACCTGATATTTTTTTCCACACGCAAATCCTAGCATCACACTCAGTCCAATCATCCCTTCTCTCTTCCCAGCACTATCACCAATTCTTCTTTCAGTTTCCCCCTCTCAAGACTGTGGCCCACACATTCCACAACCAAATGTTCTATCAATTCTCTCTGCCCCAATTAGCACCATTCACAGCTGTCCTCTCCTACATTGCACCTAAAAAATATGTCCCCCCTCCCCCTTCACCTCCAAGGATCCAGTCCATGAGTTGAATAGTAGCTTGCTTACAAAACTCCTACCATATATAAATCCTCTGTATAAATTCAAACTTCTCTCGCCATTTATTCCTCTTTTCCAGAACCCCTCTCCTGCCTCTATATAAACTGCTTCAATTTTCCTTTTGCTCTGTCATCTCTATAGAATGCTTCCAATTCATACTTGTATCCACTTTCATTATCTCTTTGCGCCACTCAGTCATATGGTACACAGCATATAAGTAGCCTGTCCAGGTCTCTACTCACATTCCTTGCAGTCTCAATTTATAATTTAATTTCATCTTTGCCACTCTCTCTTCATACTACTACAGCCCATTTCTCCTCTCAGTGCCTCTACTGCTACATAGGAATTGGCTCCTAGTGCTATTCTTGCTTGCCACTTTGTTTGGGATTTGTTCCATTCTCTCCAATTCTGCCTTTGTCACTTTACAGACTTCATACCCATACAGGCTTCTTGGAACTGCTATCCCTTTCCACAGTTCCCTTATCATTTTAAACTTATTTGTGTGCTTGGTCACCATGTTCCTCAGTATACCAGCCATTTTTAACATATTTATCTCATTCTGTCTCTTATGCTTTTCAAATATAACCTTCTGGTTGCAGACTGTCATACCCAATTATCTATACTCATTTACCACTTCTAGAAATGTAATTTCCTAGGACACATCCTTCATTTTTTCCTTCTCTAAATATCATTATTTTGTACTTTCCTCTATTAAATTTTACTCTCCATTCTCCCCCATACTGGTACACCACATTCAAAAGTCTCTGCAAACCTAAGGCTGTTTCATTAACCAGAATGTGGTCATCTGCAAACCCCAGGGTTGTCAATAGGCGCTCCCCAACCATGGCTCTTTGACCTTCCCTCTTTATTCTCCCCAAAGGTTCTTCAATGAAGGAGCTAAACAGTTTAGGAGACAAGGTGCACGCTTGTCTGACCCAATATTATTCATAATCCAACCTGTTTCTATACCTTTCAGATTGAGTTTGACTATATTATTCTCATATAGTTTTTGTATCACATTTTGAATATTCTCATCCATCCCCAAGTCTTGTAGTCTCACAAACAATTTTGTTCTATCAAATCGATCAAAGGCTTTCTCTATATCAAGAAAGCCAACATATAGCACACCTCCTTGCTTCCTTAACCTCTATTACATTCTGTAGAATATACAGATCATCTATAGCTCTCTTCCAATCCTAAATCCATTTTACTCATTGCCAAGTATCTTTTCACATTCATCTTACTCCTTCAGCTTCTTTGTCATTGTCATAATGCTGCCAAACATCTTTCCTATCCACTCATTATACTTAATGGCCTGTAACTGTCTACCATTTTTTTTGTCATTATTACCCTCTTTGTGCAGCAAATTGACCCTACTTTTCTGCCAAGTTTCAGGCACCTATCCATTCATTAGAATATCATTAAATAAGGTTGTCAGTAATTCTTCCATCCTTTCTCTCCCCGCATATTTCAGAAATTCCCCAACTATCCTTTCTTCATCCATTGCCTTATGATTTTTTATCCATTTCAACTCATGCTCTTATGTCTTCCCTGTTGATTCCTATTCGCTCATCCTCTAATTCCTGTCTTTCATAATGAAGTTCCTCATTAGCTCCAATTTCTTCCCATCCCTCCCTTGCCCGAAGGATTTTTCCCTAATATTCTACAATTTGGCTCTTTATTTTATCCTCATCTTCCCTTTCTCCTTCTGGTATCTTCATTATTATTTTGGTAAACTTTACGATTTATACCCCTGTCGCTTCTTCACTCGCGAGTCTCCTTGTTCCCATAATATTTTGTCCATTTCCCAATATGTTTCACCTAACTTGGCATTTTTCTACTTGTTCCTGAGGGCAAGCATAGCAAGCGGGGAAGAGGGTGTATGAGGGGGGCGTATCCCCCCCTCCCATATAGCAACCTATAATACGGATCAAAATTAGCTTCCAATAACCAAACATATATGAATAACCAAACGCATATACAAATAATCTAAAAATATAAATTGGTACATTTTAGTGACCACCACAATTAATGTTTTATTGTGTTTGGTTACTGGAAGCTGATTTTGAGCCATACTATGGGTTGCTATATGGAAAGGGGAGGCTATGCCTCCCCCCACTCACTCTGCTACACTCACCCTCAGAATCAAGTAGTAAAATGACAGTTAATGTGAAACATATTAGGAAATAGACGAAATATTATGGGAACAAGGAGACTCGCAGGTGGAGTATGGATCATAAGGTTTACCATTATTTTGTCCTCTCTTTTATCCCCTTCCACAATATCTCCACTGCTCTCTTCCTTGGTCACTTACACCCAGCTTGCTCCACTGTCTTATTTTTTCATCCTCCCCCTTGTTCTTTGTATCCTAGATTACTTGCGTAACTTTCTGCTTTTGCTTTCTATATTCCAGTTCAATCCTTTCCACTTGCTCTGCCTCAACCCTCTCTCTCTACTTTGCCTTAGTTTACTTAGTTCTTTATTCAACTTTCTCCTAGTTAGGAACTCTTTCTCCACTTCTGCATTCCACGACCCCTAGACCTTTTCCCTCCTGTTCTAATCCATTTTTCCCCAATCTTTTGCCTCACTACCTCTTTAATTTTCCCTTCCAGCTGCATAGAATTTTCCCTCATATCCTGAGAGATTGTTAGTCGGCCTAACAATAGATTCTTCTTCAGGGTATGATTGGCAGCGGTTGCTGAGGCAACCCTTCTCCCAGGATTACCAATCAGAATCAATCTTGCTCTACAGGCGTGGCAGTTTTCCTGATGACCTCAGGAAGTTGCATGCAAGTCCAACAATTTGTCGTCGATGGGTGGGGTCCCCGTTGCACCACCTCAAATGTTGGGATGGATAGTTAGTGGATCCCTAGTGATGCAAGACGTTTTTTGAGTGTAACTCGGTGGGAGTAGTATCTGGGGCATTGCAGAAGGAAGTGTTCTATGATTTCCTCAAACTAGTGGCACCACAGGCATCCAGGAGATGTGATCAGTCCAATTCAATATAGGTGTCTCTGAAGTCTGGTGTGTCCAATGCAGAGACGAGTTAGGGCTGTGTCTATTTACAGTGGGTGCAAAGGAAATGTTAACCTCTTAAACACAATGGAAATGTTAACTCGAATTTCGCGGTTAACTTTTTTACCGCGTTCTCGCCATATAGGTAGTGGGAGGAGCTTGGTATGACGCATGTACCTGCAGCCAGGGCTCCCTCGCAACTTCCCGCCAGGCTCAGTTTAAGTGTGCTTGCAGAGCTCAGACAGTGTGCATCTGTGTTATGCTGCCCCACAGACCGCATCTTTTTCACCTTTCTGCTGACTTTGACGCCCTACCAGACACCACCATACCATCGCAACGGGGCGTAGCAAGCTGACAATGGAGAAGACCTGTGTCCTAACCCGAATGGAGCAGGAAGTGCCAGTAAAGCTTGTAGCTGCCGCTCTGAATGTAAGCCGTGTGTCACTCTTTTAAGCTCAAAAAAGCAGCCACCACACTCCCTTCCGGCACCGCCTCACAAACCTGGCTCTGGGGGCAAGAAGAAGACAACTGCTCGGACTGACAAGGTTTTGCTACTTGAGGTGAAGCAGGACCCTTTGATAACATCGGCTGAATTGAAGGGGAAACATCCTGACTTGCTCCACAACGTCGCTATTTGTATGATCCAGCACCCAGTGATGTGAGCAGATATGACCACCGCTACACCATGAAGACCATGAAGCACCCTGATGGCATCATGGTTTGGGGATGCTTCAGTGGGTAGAAGGGCAGGGGTGGTCTCTATTTCCTCCCCAAGAACATCACCATGAAGGGAAAGAATTACATTGAGGTTTTGGAGGAACATCTGCTCCATTTCTACGCTCTCCATGGCTGTGACTTTTTTATGCCCAATGGCGCCCCTGCACACAAGGCACGAGCTGTCAAAGACTTCCTTAATGAGCAGAACATCAAAGTTTTGGACTGGCCAGGCAACTCACCCGACTTAAACCCCATAGAGAATGCCTGGAACCAAATGAAAAATGAAGTTGCTAAGTCCCGGCCCACCTCAATCCCCGCCCTGAAGGAGACACTCATTTAGCTGTGGGTGGCAATGGACAGTTCCTACTTCGAGAATCTTGCCACATCCATGCCCAAGAGGATCCAGGAGGTGTTGAAGACCCGTGTGAACATGACAAAGTACTAAATGTAAAGAAATGTAAGTAAAAGGACCCAATAAAACAAAATTGAAATGTACTTTTGTGCTTAGTTATCCAAAAATTCTTAATGTTAACATTTCCTTTGCACCCACTGTATCTGTTGGGGTGACGTGCCCAAGGGTGGGCTGTTGTATCATTTTGGAAGAGGCCCATTTGGGTGCCTATCAGGTCAGTGGATATGCATGACTCCTAGTCTGCTAGGCAGGCTCGGTGAGAGTTGTCATGGATCACCAACTGGTCTGGGGCCAGTCTTCCATCAGGAAAGATGGTGGCTTACAGACAAGATTTATAAATCTGTAATGTTTGTGAAATGTAATGATAAGTCCTACAAATAGCTAATACAGTATCAGTATGGAAGGTGGAAGGTATTTTTAATATATAATAGTTGTGATATTGTCATGTGTTAGCATCTAAAGCATTAAAACTAATTGGATATTGTGCTGTACATACACCAATATTATTTAGAATAATCATAAATTTAAACTAATGAAATTTTAATTTTCTTACATATTTTCTACAATTGTGAAAAAACACACTTTTCATTTGTATCAGAAACCTACTTTGTATTATTTTGTATTATGAATTAAACTAGAATATTTGTTAGAATTTGCATCATTACTTTTACCTGCACAGAAAAAATAATAGATAACCTATTGAAATGTAATTGTACTTAAGTACATTGTCAGGAACTTGGACTTAAGTACTAGGTATATCTTCTGTACTTGAACTTTTCTTCAGTACTTGTATTTGTCCACAAGTACTAGCAAGTGTACTTGGACGCAAGCCTGATGTGCTCCCTGATCTTTCCCATATGTGACAGGAGCATGATGGGGCTATGGGAGGAAGGGTCTTTGCCCAGTTTGGCAAAAGGGAGAAGGATAGATTCTTTCCAGGTGGCTGGGTAATATCCTTGGGTCCAGCTATCATTATATATTCCAAAGAGGGTAGATTTTTCAGGAAGTCAGAGGGGACTAGGTCTGGACCACATGCTTTGCCACACTTTGTGGAGCGTTTTTTTTCTTCTTTTTTTTAAGACCTCATCTGGTGACTGCCTACTTGGGCATTGATCTCTGTATTCAACACTGCCTATTACTAGGCATCTTTAAAATAAGATGCAGAAAAAAACCCAATGCTCATCCTCACATTGCCAATGTGACAAAAGATGCCATCCAAACGCTTAATTGGGAAATCCTGCCACATCCTCCACATTCGCCAGACTTAACTCCATCGGATTTCCATCTGTTACGATTGCTCTCCAACAATTTGCACGGAGTTTCAATCAATACTGATGTGGAATTAAGACGAATTCTTCGAGTCAAAATCCAGAGATTTTTATTGCTAAGGCATCGAAAAACTAATTGAAAAAATGAAGTTTTTCTAAAATTGTTAATGGTTATGAATAAATTTGATAAAACCGCAAGAACTTATTCCTCAACCCAATAACAATGATTGCTGAATTACTTAAATCCTCAAAGAAAAGATTTGAAAGCTATCTTACTAACAAGATGTTGTGCATAGCTACATTTTTAGATCCAAGATTTAAAATAAAATTTCAGAAGAGCAACATTGAAGAAATGAAAGAGTGGCTCAATGAAAGTGCAGAGGAACAATCGATGGGAAACTCTAGTCCTGAGTAATCTCCCTTTTCTGACAATGATTCACCTTCACAGACAAGCAAGGCATTTCCTGGGTTTTCCAAATATTTCAGTTTAAATGATTGTTTCTTAGAATTAGAAAAATCTAGCCAATCTAGTGAATTGATAGGTGAAGACAGTCAAGACACAACACCCTCAACATCAAAAATTATGAGCCCTAACTTCCAAAAGAAAGGCTAGTGCCAAAGCAGCTGAAATCTATGTCTTTATCTCTTTTGGAAAGATCTAAAGATCCTTTAGGATGGTGGAGGCAGAATAAAACAGGTTTTAAGAATTTGCATAAGCTTGCTCTCAAATATCTTTCAGCTCCCTCTTCATCAGTGGAAAGCGAGACACCTTTTTAGTTCTGATGGAAATATGTATGAAGTTAAGCAAAACAGATTGCTTCCGGAAAATGGGGAAAGGCTTATGTTTCTGCACTGCCCAGTCTACTGACTAAGTATTGAGTAGCAACTTAGTAAGCACTACATTAACATATGTATGTTTATATTCTTGTTTATATTGTTTTGTTCATATTCTTTATTCGTATTCTTGTATTTAATTAATAAATTTGTTTTTAAAAAGCCATAAAGGCATAGCTATAGCCATTGAAATGTCTTTATGATAAAACTATATTCGGCACGGAATACTCCACAAAATAGCTGAATACTGAATATTGGGAAAATGGCCAAATAGCCAAATACCAAATAGTTACCGAATATTTGGTACACCCCTAGCTAGGATATACAAAAACTATGTGCTTTGTATATCTATGGAACAGCCGTGATGACAGGAATCATTATATTGTCAAAAAGTGGCCTGAAAGAGAAGAACACATAGTTGGCCGATACAATGTGAAGCACATGCCTTTGGTACATCCACAGAAGATCTACCTTACACCACTTCATATCAAACTTGGCCTTATCATGAATTTTGTTAAAGCAATGGTCCATGCTTCTGATGGATTCCAGTATCTCAAAGAGAAATTTGGTGCAAAGAAACCAATGCTAAACTTAAAGCTGGCATTTTTGTAGGGCTGGAGATCAGAGAATTGATATGTGACAGGGAGTTCAGAAATAAACTAACTCCACTTGAGTTGGCAGCATGGGATTCATTTGACCATGTAGTGCAGAACTTCCTTGGTAATCATAGGGCTGAAAACTATGAAGAACTAGTGATCAACATGCTAAAGGCCTATCAATGAATGGGGTGTCGGATGTCTCTTAAGATGCATTTCTTGCATTCGCATCTAGATTTCTTTCCATCTAATATGGGTGATATTAGTGACGAACATGGGAAAAGGTTCCACCGAGCTATCGCAATGATGGAAAGCAGGTATCAAGGCCGTTTCAACAAAAACATGATGGGTGACTACTGCTGGTTCCTACAATGGGAGGATCCTATATCCACATGCAAGAGCAAGAGTCTCAAACATTTTTAAAGAAATTTATAGTTAGGTAAGTACTACCTCTTTTATATGTAATACATATCTTGTCTGGGTCTGCAAAAGGACGTACATAATGCTAAATAGGGTGCCCTGATTCCAAACCTTTGCCCAGAAATATTTCATACTTCTCAAACTCATAATAATTATCTCTTTAATTGATCCAAGGTGACTAAGTGAGCCATATAGCTGAGTTGCCTAAGTAGCAGAGACAAAGTTCAAATTTGTTGGCTCTTGTTATGCAAGGGTCGAGAGCAAGGACAGCAAATGTGGTAAGAGGGAAGTGAGAATTTGACGAAGTGTTCCCAGATTGGAACATCTGAAGTGCTTCAGGCAGGAGGGAGATCCAGGCGACCGCTCTGGGGTTTCTAAGAGTGTGATAGACTGGAGAGGTATTGGGAAGCAGAGTGCAGGAGGAAGGACTTGGGTTGTGGAAGGGGGTGGTCAGAGGAGGCTATCACCTTGAGTGTGGGATACTCAGCTGGTCGGGCTTGTGAGGTATTTGGTTGAGAATATTCCTGCCTGTGAGGATGGGAAAGTTGCAAGGAAGGGGGCATCTTCTTCTTGGATTTGGAGTGGGGAGGAGGTTGTGCTGTCATGATTAACAGACAGTGATTATTTGCAGGAGTTGGATGGCTGTGCTATGCCACAGTAGGTGGGGGGAGGGGTGGATGGTGATATCCACTTCCTCTTGTGGGATGGTTTCTGCATCACTTTGAAACTCTAGGCAGGTGAAGCAATTTTGGACTATTTGAGAAAAGTGGAGGGAGTCTTGCATAGGTTGGCTTGATGTAGGGGGGGGAAGGGAGATTACTGGCAGGATCCCTAGGCTGTGAACGAGTGGCTTTTTTGTTCAGGGCCTGTAGCTATTGCCCGACTTCCTGCTAAGATGAGGCAGAGCCCTTGGAGAGTGCTTGAATTTCTGCAGCCTCTGCAGGATTTTGAAGCCACTGTGTGAGTCTCTCTACAATAGAAGCAGTACGGTTGCTCTGGGATTGTACCACAGAATTTCAACCACACCAATAAGGATGCATTTGACTGTCCATTTGCAGGAGGACGGGAGGCCTCTACGAGTTATCCCCCCCCCCCTCTCCCCACAAGGATAATGGCATCGTGCATCTTCCAGGATGGTTTTAATATGATACTCAGGAAGACTGGGCTAATTTTCCCCAAAACAAATTCCCCATCCTCTGATGAGATGGCACACTAGCAGCATACCTCAATTCATGCTAGGGTCTTGGTTGACTCAGGGGGAGATGCTATTTAAATGGTACATTTAATATGAAATATGACTGCCCTTTGCTTTTAGAACCTGCTTCACTTGCTCTAGCATAGATTCAACTAAATCTGAACACATTTCTGCCAGTTCTTTGTTATGGTACCAGGCATTGATAACAGCACAAATCATCATCTGCATCGTCAAACATCAGTTTTCTTGATTCTATGTTTAATTATAGCCCATAAATTCTTGATGGGGTTTAGGTCAGGAGAATTCCCAGGCCCAATCTATAATGGTAAGTCTACTTTTTTCAAAGAATGTGCGCATTATTTTGGAAGTAGGGCAAGGAGCCAGATCCTGCTGGAAAATGCTGCCTCCATCAGGAAAGTCTTTCTGCATCGTGGGAAGCAAGTGAGTCTGCAGGATTGCCTTGTAGCTAACGTTATTCATCATCCCCTCAATAGGTACAAGCCACCCTAGGCCTTTATCGCTAAATAATCCCAAAACATCTTCTTAGGTGGGTATTTTGGCACCTGTTGAATGTGTCCTGGCTGAAGTAATTTATTTTTGCCCCTTCTTACTACCACTGACCTATGCCCATATATTTCAAAATGCAATTCATCTAAAAACAACTTTCTTCCAGTCAGATGCCTTCCATCCAGCATACTTGTGTGCCCAGCGAAGATGTTTTGTCTTCATAGCAGGTCAATGTTTATGTACCAGTTTTCTAGCAAATATACCAACTTCACTGAGCCTTCACCGGACAGTTGAAGAAGAAACATTTACATCAGCTAAAGATAAATCTCTCTGAATGTCTTTACTGGTTTTCTTGGGATCCTTCACACTATTTCTGATGAGAGCATTGTCATGTTGAAGTGTTGTCTTTCGTTTTCTTCCACATTTTCCATGTTGCAGTGTTGAATGTTCACTAGTGTCTTCAGCTCTTTTCACAATGTCCTCTGGGGTATCAAAATTGAAAAAAATTTAGAAATGAGAAAAATGAAGGCATATGCTTTGGTTATTATAATCAGTACAAAAAGTTTGTTTATGCTAGTATTTTTAAAGTAATTAACAAATAAATGAGCACTATATTTTTAAGCTGTCTGTCAATTCTACATATTTTTCACACTTAAGCTCTTAAAGTGAGCTCTAGAAATTGAAATTATTTTTTTTGTTGCATATAAAAAACAGTCAAAGGTCTTAGCTATTAGAAAAAAACCATAAAAAGGTTGTTTATGCTATTACTTTTCATCTAACTTACCTATTACCTATTTCAATAACATGAGAGGTTAAGAGACTTGTCTTGTATTTCTCCCATGTTGACTCCAATGATGAGTAGATGCACAAAACACTTAATACAAAATTTAAATTGTTCACTCAAAAAGAAATTCATTAGAATATAATCTCCTTTTAATTCTAAAATATAGTTCCATATCAATATGTAAAAATATTTCAAAATTTATTTTGCTATTCATATATAACATTAATAATAACAATCAATAATCACAATTCTTTTGTTTCATGATATTGACCAGGATTTTCCTTCTGTTTCTGTCTTCCTGATTCATATCTCTGAAAATCTTAATATTTCTTATCCTTTTCCTCAGCATATTCCCCCAGTTTAGGGGCAGCTCTCAATACCCTATGTGCGGTACTCTCCTGGACTAATACTACTTTCATTAGCCTTGGGCTTTTAGCTGTCCTGTCACTCTCCTTTTTTTCTAGCCTACGAACTATTAATATCGATTGAGTCAATTCCCAGAGTATCAGTAAACAAACTTGATATAACCTGTTTATCATATTTTTTTTCCTTTGCTCACACACTGTGGCTTCCGACTTGGGTACATTGGCTAGCAGTACATTTTTTGCCCTGGCTAACCTATTTTTCTCAGTCTTGCAGACACTTCTTACTTTATCCTCAATGGTTTCGGTGACAGTATTGTGTATTTCCTCTTTAACCTTGTTTTCCAACTCTTTTGAATTCCCTCTCACTTTATCTTCAAGAACTAAGATTTCTGTGAATTCTCTTCAATTTTTGTCTAATAGGGCCTGTTTTAGAATTTCTTTAGACATTATATTACAATGGTTGAGGGAACAAAAGTATTGTAGGTTCTTAACTCCCTCTGCTAACTTAGTAAACATTTTATAGTACTCAGTAGACATACCATTACATTTAGCATGTACCCAAAAACCACAGTAATCACATAATATACCATCGTTTCCCCTTCCTTTTGTAGTACACTTTTCATTACAGTGGCCACACACGTCCCTTAGTTTATCCAAATCATTGTCTCCTACCTTAGGGCCCGCCATAAGAACATACACCAGTTAGTTAGTTATTTACACAGAAAAACTGGGTTAAATATTTCAAGGTAAATATGTAGATTATCGGCGCGAACGATGGGACGTACTATTTCGTCTGTGTTCCAAAATGTTTCACATTTTTGGAGTACATTTAAGTTGACGGCTCGTGTGTGGATAAACACAATGGGGAGACTACACTATGATGATCCTGAGTTTCATTAAATTGGGGGGGAGGGTCTGGTGGGCACAGCCCCCCAGTATATAATCCTAATTGTTTATAGAATAATAATTTGAAAAGGACTCAAACGCGAGATGAATATTCCGACACAAGTGAACGATAATATTTGCACACACTTTTTTTTTTTGCCCGGGCCGCTAATCTACATATTTAGCTATTTCAAAATTTGAATGTTGGTGTTCTTCAATCCTCGCAGCGATGTTCAAGTCTTCACTCTCAACCTCCCAGTCACAAAATTAGGTAAAATAACAGCAAGAGCTCAGAAGTGAAATTTAGCATTTTATTTTAGCTATCAGTTAGACTTGACCTAAATCTCCAAGAATTAAAAAAAGATATTTCACTCATAATCCTCTGAGAAAATAATTACAATAATGATAGGGAAAACCTGTTAACCAAATAACAATTTTGTCATATTCGATACTTTCATCAATTTCTTTGTGAGGAAAAAAATATTTAATTCTGCTGCCCCCTCTTAGTGTAGGACAACTCATGACAGTTAATATATGATGTCCCTGGGACTGCACATGAATCCTTATTTGATGGATAATGATATGCACTTGCTCCTAATGACCCAGATGGATGTAAAAAGTTCATTGTGTAATCATCAAACTCCTCACAATTCCATACCAAACTTGCCTGTCGTAATATGACTTTTGTTTTCTTTTTACTGTCACTTAAAATGAGATAAACCATCAGTTCTTCCTTGTAAATGGGAACAAATCTATGATATTTCTAAGTTCCCAGAATAGCCCTACTGTCCTTGTATTGATCTTCTAACGGCTGTTGTGTATCTTTCAAATCAGATGTAGTTAAAAAGAAAAATTTTATTGTCTTTTTCAAGTTTTCTTCACAATGCTGAAACATCTCTTCTGGTGTAAAGTGGCTTCTCTGTAGTTCGCTGCAAACTGGCAGAGAACTACTGTTCCCCCCATTAGCATCACATGCATTTTTGCCATGGGATGTAGCAAAGAAGTTCCATTCACAAGACAAAACAAAATCCTCTTCATGGTAACAGAGATTTTTGAAGTTGTATATCTTCTTATATTGGCCAGCACATCTATCCCCAAAATAGTACACATTCTTCAGGTGTGGGAATCTGAATTTAACATTGCAACTTGGCAAGCCAGTAGATAAATCACGGTCAATTGTAAACACACTCGACCAAGGAGGCGGCCTTCCACTCCTTCCAATGCTCCAAAGCTTATCGTAGATGGCCTCGTGTTGGCCCTCTGACCGTGCAACAAGTGTACGCGCCGTTACACTCAAGGGGTGTACACAGGCATACCTCGATATATATATATATATATATATATATATATATATATATATATATATATATATATATATATATATATATATATATATATATATATATATATATATATATATATATCATTATATTAAAATATGGTGCTGGGTTAATTTGGGATATTTTGTATTGAAAGAACTTTTAAGGAACCCTTTTCTTTTCAAGTCCCGCCCCCCTACCCTCCGAGCAGAGAAATGGGAGAAAGAGACAGAATTCGTCACCATGAACGCAAGCTAAACAGGAACCAATTGGAAACCCTTTCCATTAGCTCGAGGAATGAATCCCCTCAATCCCCCTCAGTAAAGTTGCCAGTGTTTAAGGACGGCGAAGATTTCACCACCTACTTAACTCAATTTGAGAAAAATTTCGAAGTGAACCCCTGGGACATTGAAATAGATGGAGGCGCTCGACTACTCCCCCTTCTCAAAACCCATCTCCTGGATTTTTCATTTCGCTCCCCGCCGAAGCTACCCTCGACTATTCCATCCTCAAGTCAGAACTATTATCAGCTATTAACATGAATCCTAATTTCTAAAGGGCAAAGTTCCGCCAGGCGAGGATACTGCCTGGTCAGACCTACCGCCAATTTGGATTCACCCTCCAGAGAAATTTTCAATTTTGGTTGGACTCAGCCCAAGTCAACCGTGACTATGAGCCCCTAGTCGATTTCATCTTACGGGACAGTCGATGGCTGCTCTACCCTCCGAAATCCGCGCATTCGTGAAGGATAGATGCGTGTCTTCCTTCAAGGAATGTATCGAAGAGGCGGATGTGCACGCATCAAGTCACAACATATATCCTAAAGAACCCCAAGAACTCGCATCCCCCATCCCCAAGGTAAAAGAAACATCCCCAAGTTCCCCCCGAAGAACTCGCTCAAGTTTGTTAAGGTACCTAGTCCGGAAAACCAAGGGATATTGAGCCTCCCAGCATTATTCCCACAGCGTCAATTACCCTCGAAAGCCCGTCGTATGTTTTTCTTGCGGCGTTTTAGGATAGCAACAACTATCCTAAAACTCCCAATTCCTTTCCACTCCTAATCAGCATGTCCATTAGATAAGTGCCTCTTTCTCCCATGCACCCGCTCCCCATAAAAGGCAAATAACTTCCCCAACAAGTAGTCTCCCGTGACAGCAAGTGAATTTTTTGTTTAACATAAGCTCCCCGGTGTGCTTGAGTTTGAAAACGGAACTGTTAATGGTTGCAGAGTGTCAACCCTCGTAAGAGACACCAGCTGCACCTGCATCGTCATTTCAGAAAAAAATGTTCCCCTCAGTGATTCCTGACCACTATAAATTTGCATTCGTCCATGACTACTTGGGGAGCGTAAATCCGTTCCTCATGGTCCGCTGCTATATCGAATGTAAGTATTCTACTTGTTGGGTCGACGTGATAGCAGCCCCCATTAAGTTCTGTGCTGTGTTGGTCGGCCAGAGCACGCAACCTCTCCCGTGACCCGGTTGCACAGTCAGTTATCACGAGGGCCCAGGCCCTAAATGACACTGCACCCCCCGTGCCATTAGGAACCCCTTTATGCCCCAGAATTTGCAGCCCTTCACAATGAAGCATTTGCAAGCGCTCAGAAGGAGTGCCCGACCATCCAGCCCATGTGGGAAAAAGCGAGAAAGGACCAAAGAGGATTTGCACAAGGTCCAAGTAAGGTCGCCTACCTTGTTAGTGACGGACTCCTATTTCGCTCCAGTTCGGCTGAGGATAAATCCACGACTCGCTTTTTATGTATCTCCCGTTCGCATGTCCCGCAAGTCCTCCGACTTGACCACAATGGATTATTGGCTGGTCATTTCAGCCACAATAAAGCCGCTCCGAGAATTTTTCATTATTTCTTTTGGCCTTGTGCTGCCAAATAAATTGTCAAGTTTTGCAAGTCGTGTGACATTTGTCGAAAGATTACAGCAAAAGGGAGACACCCCCCTCCTCTTAAAGACCCCAATTATATTGGAGCCTTTCTTTAGAGTGGCCGTAAATTTGATTGCCCCAATTCACCTCCCGTCTAGCGAAGGACACTCCTACGTCCTCATGCTCGTCGATTTTGCGACGAGATTCACAGACACAGTCCCCCTTCAAAGGAAAACAGATAGTGTAACCTGTGAAGATGCACTGATTTCTATCTTTTCACGCGTCGGCATCCCGAAGGAGATCTTATCTGACAGAGGTAGACAGTTTACCTCTGAACTAATGGAGTACGTCGGAAAACTCGTTATGATCAAGCCTCTATTCACCACCCCCTTTTCACCCCGTCACTAACGGCGTCTGCGAAAAATTAAATGTACATTGAAGACCATTTTGAAGAAGCTGTGCCATGCCCAGCCTTGAGAATGGCATCGGTACCTGCCGGTTCCCCTGTTTGCCTGCCGAGAAATCCCCCATAGAACTTTAGGATGGCCCCTTTCGAACTTTTGTATTGCCGAAACGTCCGAGGCCCGATGAGTATATTAAATGAACTATTTGTCAATCCCCGCCTGGGTGAGGAGATAAAATCCTCGTATTCTTATTTGTTAGACCTAAGGAAACGCCTGGAAGAATGCGCTCTTATCGTATATAAAAATACGAACCTAAACCTGGAGAAGTAAAGGACCTATTTTGATATTAGGTCAAAAGAAAGGCGATTCAGGCCCAGTGACGAGGTGTTACTCCTCCTATCCACGGAGACAAATAAGCTCTTGTCCCAATGGAATTGCCCCTTCCCTATCTTAGAAGCACGCGGTACTCTGGATTACTTAGTACAGACCCCCTCAGGTAATAAACTGTTTCAGGTATGTAAAAGAATAACTTTTGGGCGTAATTCTTCCTAACGTTATTTGGAGACCACGTGAGATTAGTTTTTTTCATCACACCATGAAAAAGGTACCTGTTCGAGAACATTCGAGAATTCATCATTATCATAATTAATAATCACATGAGACTATTTCATTTAAATAATTCCCTTTGCCTAATTTTAATTTTTGATATTTATAAATAAAATTCTATTTTTGTTGTTGTCATCTTTAACTAACCTTGAACGATACTCTGGGACTATTTAAGTAAATCTGGCCAACCATTTATGCACTCTTCCCTGGTTGTTAAGGATTTGAAATCTAACGCTTCCAGTTTGACCTCCTGGTTGATCGTTAATCCCTGCGAATAGTCCTTAAACGGTTCGCGTTGCAGTAGGTGATTAAGTCCCCCCCACCCCACCCCCACATAATATAGGAGTGGTGTATTGTATATAGTGGTGTATATAGTGGTGTTACGTTACCCCAAGTAAGCCAACAAGATGTCTTCTTCGTTTGACCATTTCAGGAGTCAAAGACGATCGTTGGTCCTGTCGGGCTGAGAATTATTAGCTTGTATCCAGGAAGAGGAGAGAAGTGAAAGAGAAGAGAGAAGAGAGAAAGGACAAGAACTAAGAGAAGCTGAAGAGAGAAGAGCAAGAGAACAACGAGAGATGGAAAAGAACAAAGCAGAAATGGAAGAGCGTGAGTATTAAGCAGCATGAACTGGAATTAAGCCATAATCAATTGGAGTCAATGTCAGTTAACACCACGACCGAACCTCCACATTCCCCGTCAGTAAAATTACCCTTCTTTAAAGAAGGAGAAATTTTAGATCATATCTTACGCATTTAGAGAAAATCTTCGAAGTCAACGATTATGACATCGATGTAGATGGTGTCGCCAAATTGCTCCCCCTCCTAAACTCCCAGTTGATGGGTATATATATTTCCCTTCCCTCAGAGTGTACTGTGGACTATTCTACCATCAAGTCCAAACTCTTAGCTGCTGTGAATATGACCCCGGACCTCTATCGGGTCCGTTTCCGTCACTAAAAGATCCGCCCCAGTCAGACCTTTCACCATTTTGGGTACACCCTCCAGAAACACCTCCGATTTTGGTTAGATGCGTGTAACATTCCCCTAGAGTACGAGTCCCTTCTGGACTTAATCTTAAAATATCAATTTTTAGCTTCACAGACCCACGAAATCCATGCCTCCGTTAAGTACAAATGCTGCTCTACGTTTAAAAGAATGCTTAGAAAAGGCTGATGTTTAAGCAAGTAGCCATAAATTGTACCCCAAGGTTAATAAGAAGCCTCCCCCGTCTCCTCCCAAGTTTAGGGTTAATAACTCCAGGCCTCCTTAGAGAAATACCACTAAATTTGTGAAAGTTCAAAGCCCCTCGAAATCAAAGAACCTCCCTCCTTCAGAACCAAGAGATACCAAGCCCATAATTACTACACCTCCCCTCCCCCGCGTCGTCATTCCCCAAAAGGCAGATAATCTGTTTTACGTGCGGAACAGAAAGCCAGGTACGTACGAACTCTCCTTAAAATTCCAAATTCAGAAGCGTGTCCTCCCATCAAGTACACCAAGTTAGTGCCGCTCCTGCTCCTACCCCATCTCTCCAGGATACTCCTACGTCTCTCTCGTCGACCAAGAGCCCCAGTAACCAAGTAAATTTTCTCTTCAATAAGAGATCCCCCGGTGATTTGAAATTTGAGAATGGAGCCTAAACGGATGCCGTGTGTCCACCCTTGTCGTAACACTGGGTGCAAATGCATCGTAGTATCTGAGTATTTACTTTCCCCGGTCGAACCTGAACACAAAAAGTTCGCTGTGGTCTATCACTACCTCGGCCGAGCGAATCGTTTCACTATCATAAAATGCCACATGGAATGTGAGTATTTGATTGGTTGGGCCGAAGTAGTAGCAGCCCCAATCAAGTTTTGCGCTGTACTGATTGGTCAGAGGCCCCAGGTTACAAGCAAACCGGTGGCCAATGCTTACTAGGAACTCATTCCCCTGGAAACCCCCGTGATCCGGAAGTGGAGGCCCTCCAGAATGAGGATTTTGCCCGTGACTAGAATGGGTGCGCAACTCTCATCCCCCTTTGGGAGAAAGCAAGACTCATGAGCAAGAATCCTCCCGTGGTGGAAAAAGCGTCTCCTACCTCGGCAAGGATGAGCTTTTGTTTCGTAAATGTTCCGATGGAACCGATCCAGAATCACATTACTTCTGTGTTCCCCGCTCACGTCCCCTAAGTCATCCAGATTTCTCACGATAGTTGTATTCTCCGGTCATCTAAATCGTAACCAAACAGCTCAGGGAGTTTTTAAGTATTTTTATTGGCCAGAGAAATTGCAGATTACGCAAATCATGCGATATCTGCCAAAGGACATCAGCAAGAGGGCGCGTCAAACCAGCCCCTCATCCCTTCAGAAAGGCCCGATCATCTCGGAACCCTTTTATCGTGTGGCCATTGACCTTATTGGCCACATTCATCCCCCGTCTAGTGAAGGACACAGTTACGTCCTCACTTTGGTAAACTTCGCTACCCGTTTCTCTGAGGCAGTTCCCCATAAGTGCATTGATAGAGTTTCTTGCGCCGAAGCCCTCATTTCCATTTTCCCTCAGGTAGGGATTCCGAAAGAGGTATTGTCGGATCGAGAAAGACAATTTACCTACAAGCTTATGGACTATGTCTGTAAGCTCCATATGGTATAAACTCTGTTTACAACCCCTTACCACCCAGCCGCAAACGGAGCTTACGAAAAGCTAAATGGTACAGTGAAATCAATCCTCAGAAAGCTATGTACAGATCAGCCCCGAAAATGGCAGTGCTATCTACCTGTGGCACTGTTTGCGTGTCGTGAAATCCCTCATAGGACCCTAGGATTCACCTCTGTGAATTACTAGTGTATGGCCGTAATGTTCGACGCCTCTTTACCATTTTTAAATTAACATTTTACTAATCAATCCTCCTATTGTTAACTCCTAGATCTCCGAAAACGCCTAGAGATATGTGCCGACATTGCATACTAAAATGATGAAGTAAATTTGGAAAAGTATCGAACTTATTTCGATTTAAAAGGGAAGGAAAGAAGTTTTAAACCTGGCGAGGAGGCATTGTTGCTACTTCCCACGGAGAGTAACAAACTCCTGAGCCAATTGATTGAGGAGCCCCTTTTCCGTTCTATATGTAAAATGACCAGTGGGTTACAAGTTGACCCTCAGGAGACAAGGTTTTCCACACTAATATGTTGAAGAAATATCACCGCCGTACGTGCCTCAACAATATTGTTGCGCTTGATGAAGAGTCCCATTTGAAAGCGATGTATCCCGCTGACCCTCTTAATGTCGTGCAAGTCGTATGCATTGAACAAGATGGTGATTATCCTATTCCATCTTTACCTGGACCTCCGGCATCATCATTCCCTGTGTTGGATGTCTCCCCCATGCTAGCGCCTCTTCAAAAGAGTCAGCTGCAGCAGTTGCTAAATGGATTTGAAGATGTCATCTCCGAGACCCTGGTTGCTCCAATCAATTTGAGCATGACATCGTCCTTACCACCCAAGAGCCTGTTCGCTCGAAACCATACCCTCTCCCCTTCCCCTTAGGAAAGCCTTGAACGAAGAAGTGGACAATCTTTTAGCATTAAACATTAACCAGCCCTCGAAGTCAGATTACTGCTCCCCCATAGTCATGGTTCGCAAACCCGACCAAACCTACAGAATGTGCGTCGATTTCCGAAAATTAAATTCAGTAACCGTGTTTGATGCAGAGCCTATCCCCCTTATAGATGAGAATCTCCACCTTTTTGAGGAAGCAAAATTTATTTCTGAGTTGGACCTTTGCAAAGCATACTACGAAATTCCTATCCGTAAAAGTGCGCGCAAGTATACTGCTTTTCCCACCTACAAGGGTTTTATGCAGTTTAAACGATCCCCCACCCCTTATGGTTGTCACTGCATGTAGCAACTATAACAGGATGATGCGAAAGATTGTCGAGGACTTGCCACACGTCTCCTTTTACTTCGACAACCTTTATGTTGCTACCTCTAAGTGCGACAAGCACTTGATAGCTCTCCGCGCCCGACTTATTACGCTTCGTGAGCACGGACTCACCCTTGGCCCTAGTAAGTGCCACTTTGCGTATGATAATATTAAGTATATGGGCTTCAATGATCGAAAGAATCAGATGGACCCCTAGGGCGAAAAGGTCCGAGCCATTGTCAAGATGCTCCTCCCCGCACGAAGAAACAGCTGAGGACATTCATGAGATCGGCCACTTTTTGCCGTAGATTTATCACTAACTTTGCATGTATTTCTGCCCCTTTAAGTGCCCTCCTTCAGAAAAGATCCTCAGATCTCCTTTCATGGAATTCCCTAGCCACCGCCAGGTTCCAGCCCTCAAGGACAAGTTAGCGTCCGCCCCCATTTTGAGGGTCCATAATCCCTTTAAACCCTTCGGCATCAGGCCGGATGCGTGTGGCGAATGAATTGGATGTGTGCTGCTCCAATACTCTGACAAAGATGAAAGCTACCCGGTGGCTTACGCGAGCCGAAAGCTATTGCCCCCGTGAACGAAATTACTCGGTAATAGAAAGGGAAGCTCTAGCTATAGTTTGATGTATTGCCAAATTTAGTATGTATCTGATAGGAAAAAAAATATTGTCGAAACTGATCATCACCCTTTGTCGTATTTCCGAAATACCTAGAGCCACAACAGACGTATAATGCGATGGATTATGATACGCCAGCAGTATATAGGCGGCACTGAAAATTGTATAGCTGACAATCTTAGCTGGAATCCATTGGCCGACAATACCGCCTAATCCACTAATTTATAGGTTGGCTGTAAACCCGTAAGTTAATTATGTATATATGATTTTTTCCTTAAATTTATGCTATGCGTACACACACGCACACACACACAAATATATATATATATATATATATATATATATATATATATATATATATATATATATATATATATATATGGTCTCTGTAGTTGCTTATTTAATATAACGGGTTTTTTTATTTTTGTTCCACTACCATTTAAGACGAAATCCTAATTTGGTTCCTTAATTTGAATGTGATATTTTTTTCGTCGACCCATTTACATTAATTTTGTTTACCTTAGATCAATATCTTAGCCCTTTGTAAGCCTGTCGAATACATGTCAGATCACCCGTCGTTTTATCAGGCTGACGACTTATTAATTCCTCCAGCCAAATTTGCGATGTCCCTTTTTCTTCCCTCTCTCTCAGAAAACCTCTATCGTATGGAAGGGAGGAGTGTAAGAGAATAACATTTGGCGTAATTCTTCCTCACGTTATTTGGAGACCACGTGATATTGTTTTTTTTTTCATCCCTCCATTGCAAACGTCACTTTCTGTTCGAGAACATTCGAGAAGTTTCGGCTCCTGGCGTATTGAGGAAATATCCACCAATCCTGCGAATTTGGCAAAAGCCTTCCTCCGGCGACAAGGAGAGAACGAACCGGCTGTTTTTCGCGCCTCGCCGCTAAAAGCTAACTTTTGCCTCCGCACTCCGCATCAAGGATTAAGAAGTCTGGAGCTTTCTCGCTCCCTTCTCCAATTTTCCCTTTCTTCACTCCAGGCTCATTTGCACAAATACCCAGTTTTGCCTTGAAATCTTTTAGTCCCGCCCACACCGCAAAGTTGGCCTCATCATCTCGAGTCGAAAGTTTCATGAGCGTGCAACTGACAGCAAGTCCCTTCTACGCCGTGATTATACCACAGTCATTTAGTAGCTTATGTGAACGGCAATCCTTGGAAGTTGCGCGAAAGTCTCCCTTCGTTTCATCGATCCGAAGAAAATCTCCATCGATTACCTTTGAGGAAAAGAAGTTTCCTCTTCTAGTGGATTATAAGTTATAGTACATAGTTATTAATGGGATTTATTTTCGGTTAATAAATCAGCCTAAATAGCGTTTCGAAAACCATTACCATAAATTTGTTTGATGAAAGTTAGTCGTCTGCTAGTTTTTAGGAACGACTAAAGTGAAATAAATTTTGAGTTTAGATGTAAATTCTGAACTAGGTATTAAGAAAAACAATTAAACAAATATAAATATATTCATAGAATCAATGAATGCACAATGATATAAGTTGGATAGGTTATAGCGTACGAGAAGTGTAGGCGAGCCGCTTAAAAGCTTCGTTTGAATGAGTCTTTTTTGGGAGTCAGGATGGCCGAGTGGATTCGCCGCTGGCTAACAGTGGTCCAGCAACGCAGGAAACTGTTCCCAACTCGCCTACGCTATTAGTTTTTCTTTGCCCCCTTTTCCTACTCTCCTCTATCTACAATGGTGCCCCAGACCCGGGAGGGAAATCGTTAGCCCTTGGATAACATTTCCAAACGGGAAATTGTCCATATCAGGACCATTTTTTCTAATTTGTATTACTCCGATTGGTTCATATCGTCTGCCCATTTTGCAGCTAGGAAAACATTCTATGGTAATAAGCCTTCCCGCACTAATGACTTCAACAAATGTATAACATTGCCATTTAATAATAAATTAAATAGTTTAAAGGACATATTTGGAAAAGCGGGTATTAATCTAGCCTCTAAATATAATAATTCGTTAAACCAATTGATGATTGCCAGGAAACCCAAAGAACATCATAACATAGGAGTATATGCAATACCATGCAACGATTGCCATAAAGTTTATATAGGGGAAACGGGGAGAAATCTAGACAAGAGATTGTACGAACACAAAAGAGATGTTAGAGTGGGCAGCCAAAGCAGTGAAACATTTTTCCATGTCAGAGACTTGAATCATTCGATCGATTTCATAGAAGTTAAATGGTATTTAAATCGGCTAACTATGTTAAGAGAAGAATCGTAGAAACGAGCTTGATATCGTCAGTTCCTACCTTAAATCTATCTGAGGGTCAATTTTCTTTTAATCCTGTAGTACGAAAGCAAATAAACAAAATAGCGAAATGTTAGCCTTTCAATATGTTTAGGCCTAACCCCTCCCCATCCCTTGATTAGCCAGAAGTAGGGGATTAGGTTAAAAAAGAGGGGATCTTTCACGACCTGACCCCGTGTTATATATGTAAGCACTTTTCTAATATTTTCTATCCAGTGTCAGTTGAAAAAGGGTGTGAGTTACACCGAAACTGTTCTGAATTAAATTGTCTTTGGAGAATGTGGTTTAATTCATATATATATATATATATATATATATATATATATATATATATATATATATATATATATATATATATATATATATATATATATATATAAATCGATTCAACTATTTTATTTATTTATAAATATAATTTTCATCCACTTACATTCGCCCACCTTCACAAAGGGACAGAATGCTGCAGCACTTATAAATACTTATAGAGGCCTAATAAAGACTTACTATACTGACATATACTCCCACTTAAATTGCAACATAATTATGTTGGTTTACAACACTGCTCAAATGATGTCCTCAATTGTGGACACCAAGAATGGCCAAGCCTCATTTCTCCTAATATGATTAATTATAACTTATCTAATATCATATGTCAAATAACCAAACTTTATATAATACAAATATGTAATTACTTTATCATAGATACTTTGGCAAACATGGATACAAAATAGGTACTTACCATCAGAAATTACACCACTACACGACGCCATATTCACAATAAGCAAATGACGCAAAATATATTGAAAAGTAAAATATCTTGAAGAATCTAGTAACGTTATGGACTCGTGTCCATGGCAACGGTGAAAAAAGTGAAAAGCTACCATTTAATATTTTTCTCAAAATTTTTTTCGCGCCTCCACAAGTGTGGGCAAGGTGGGTGAAAGGGTTAAGCCGAATTCCTTTAGATTCACTCCCAAGTGAATTTTGAGCCTATTTATTTATATATATATATATATATATATATATATATATATATATATATATATATATATATATATATATATATATATATATATATATATATATATCCCAATAAATTTCGGTCAGAAACATTTATCCATTTTGTGTTTAAATAAACTTTACAATTATTTTGGAACCGAGGCAGATGTGTCCTCTCCTGAAAATTCAGTGTTTATAATCAGGATTATTGTAAATTAGGTCGTTTTTTTTTGGGGGGGGGAATGATCGATCAATGTACATTTTCAGTCTCTCTTGGTATTTATTTCGTGTATTTATTTTATATTCTTTTTTTTTTGTATCTTGTATTCCTTTGCTATTGTTTTTGTTTGTGATGCGAATTTATTTTATTTTTTTAATATTTTGTATTATTTTTTAATTTAGTACAATGTGTTCTTTTATTTCCCGAGATGTCCCTTCTTCCGGAAGTTCCATCTTTAGGAGGGAGGAGAGAGAGAGAGAGTGTGTCACGCGGACAAAGAGGCCTAGGGAGTATCTCACGGACGAAAGGATCTTCAACTAGCGTCTTTCGGTAATCATTCAGAGTGATAACGGAGCAAGACGAGTCAAACTGTAGCCCGGAACGCAAATCAGCGCCTTTGAGACCGAGTGGAACCCGGTTCCGACGGCAAACAAAATTGCTTCCAGCGAAGTCGTATATATTTTCCAGGACGGGAACGAGCAAAGCAGTATCGAAGCAGGAGTCAGGCCGTACTCTCGGAGTATCCAAGCAGTAATCGAGAGGATTCGTTGGTTAGCCCATACGACGCACAACTTCTCAAGGTTCTCCCCGGCACCCTAAGGGCTCGCAGGCAAGAAACAAGTTTTTCATAGCTACAGAAGTCAAGGACGTAAAGACTCATTCTGGAATAACGCGCTCCAATCCGTGCTCTGCAAGGTTACTCCCTCGAACAACCACTCGAGGCCCCCCTCTTGGAAACGTAAGCCTAGTACATTTTTCTCTAGCACCGTCGAAGAGGTGTGACGCTTTTCAAATACGAAGCTTCACCTCATCATCTCCTCCAGTTTTCTTTCGGGTAAATATTTTGCTACTCACAGGTCGTGCCGAAGAATTTATTGTAAATTAATTTTATTTTGCTTAACGATTAGTTTTTCCCATAGTGTATCATTTATTGTTAAATTCTTTTATTTGTTTGTTTAATAGTAAAGATTATTCTGTTTCCTTTGTTTAAATCCCAGAGCCACACATAAAGCCATTGAACTATTTGACTAAGTCGGCCAACGTTAGAAACCGCACTCGTATATCCCACGCACTTAGACCCCCTCATCAACTATTCGCCTCTTCCCCCGCGTCTAGGGAGGGCAAGCGAAGGTCAGTGAAGCCTGCCTGACCTACGACACTCTATCTCTCCTTCCACTGTGAATCTCAACCTTCCTCTCTCTCTCTCCCCTCCTCCTCCTCCTCCTCCTCCTCCTCCTCCTCCTCCTCCTCCTCCTCCTCTCCCTCCCACCTCCAACTCCTCCTCCCCCCCGGTAAGGGGCGCGGCGATTTGCCATCCTGGCCGCCGTGCTGACGGGATCCAGCGCTCCGTTCTCCCCCAGCTTAGCCTCTCTTCCTTCCTTCAGATAGCCCGATTTCTCCCCTACCTCGTCGCTTTTCATACAACCTCTCCCACAACTTTCTCTGGTCAGCCTCTAATTTCACAGGGTAGAATGCTGACCTTCTTCTCAAGCCAACCCCCCCGGATGGGGGCTGAGGGGGGAGGGGACATTGTTCCCTAACCCCTCAGCTCCGGTTCGGGATGGGTTTTTTTTAACAACCTGCTTCATCCCCACCCATACCTTCCTCACATCCCTTTTCCTCTCCTCTTCAAAATCTATCTTTTTTATGCCGTGTTCAAGGTGGAGCCACCATGCCGAAGGACTGCCAGGCCACCAGGCGGGAAGGGTGGTCCCAAATGGCGGCGCCTGGCTCTGCCGGGCCCGTAAGCACCTCTTGCAGTGCGAGCTACTGCAAGAGATGGTGAGCGATTGCATCCCGTAAAACAAAGAGGGTCACCATGCCCAATGATGAAAAAAAAACATCTCCCCTTAATTCCCCCTAAAACAACGGAGCCGCCCTCGTGCAGCTCCACAGAAAAGATGGAGGTCCCCCCCTGTGCTTGCGCTGGGGACCCTCCATACCTCTTTAACCGGAGAGGAGGCTTACTCCTCTCCTACGCCTACGGGTGTAGGGGACTCCCCCTCACCCCCTTCTCTGGAGGTGCTTTCGGGCACCTCCCTATCTCCAGCGGCAGTCCCTCCTTTGCTTTCTAAGGGGACTGCCAAGAAAGCCAGCAGGCAGCCCATTGCCGACCGCCCCTCTTGTAAGCGGCTCGGTAGGGCAAACCCCCTTAGGGGGGAGAGGGAAGCCAGGCCCCTTCGGTCGCTTCCCTCAAAAGACCTGCTGGCAAGGATATTAAACCTTGCCGGGGTTAAGGCTTGTGCCTCCCCACAAATGACTCTTGACGCTGCCAAGGGGACCTGCGATGTCCTGGGAGGGGATGGCCAACTGGAGGCCCCTCCTGTGATAGACATGGTCCTTGAGGAGACCCAGCCTCAGACGGTAGGGCCTTCCATGGGGGGGAATCCGGGCTCGGCGCCAGGCACCGAACCCGAATCCACCCCTATGCAAGGTCCTCATCAAAGGGCTGTGGATTCTCTGGCAGTACAAGGAGGGGAGAGATCTCCTCCGGATGATGCCCCTGCGACCACCAGGACCTTCTCCATTTCGGAGAAGGACCTGGCTGAGGCCGGTCCATTTGGCCTGGGGGCTTCTACCGGCGGGGGTGAGAAGCGTGTTCATTACCCGCCCTCCTCTCCGAAAAAGAAAAAAAAAGACTAAAAAGACTCGGGGCTCCTCTCCATCCGCGGGGGCTGCGGGGACAGATGGGTCTGCTGCCACTCTGGCAAGCGACCAAGCCAAGATCGGCACATCCGCACCCTCTGCCCCCCCGGTTGCGGAGCCCCTGACAAAGAAGACTAATACCAAGAGTGCACAGGGCGGAGCCTCCATGACATCGGGGCCCCTCAGTCAGACGTTACCTGGCGTTTTCGAGCCCGCTGGCTTAAAACGCTTCCTCGTTATTCGCTCCACAGATGGCACCATGTTGTCCAAGGGCAACATGATCCATCAAAGGAGAGGATTAGCTAGTGCAATTGGTAGAGAGCCGAAGGTAACCCGTTGCTGGACGGGAGCCTTCTGGCGAATGCGGCGAATCCCGCCGAGGCGGCCAAGATTAGTGCTCTTCGGACAATTCATGGCACCCCGGTGAGTGTGACGCCACACTCTACCATGAACTTTGTGAAAGGAGTAGTTTATGCGAGGGAACTCGTTGACTACTCCATTGAGGACATCACCTTAGAGCTGGACGACCATGGGGCGGTCAAGGTCGAACGTGTGATGAGAAAACAGGGAGGGGCCTCGAGACCCACCCCTACACTCTTCGTCACGTTCGACTGTGACAAGCTCCCTGAGTCGGTGCGTGCCGGTTGGTACCGCTACCGCGTGAAGGCATTCGTGCCACTGCTGCGGCGGTGCTATTACTGTCACCGCTTCGGCCATACGAATCGCTCATGTAGACGTGCAAAGTCGGGGTCACCCGAAGGCTGTGTAAATTGCTCCAAGGTCGCACACGATAAGTCCAAATCGTGTGTGGCCAAGTGTGTCAATTGCGGAGAGCCGCACCCTGCTTCTTCGAAGCAATGTGGTGCATATCTCCTGGAGAAAGAAATCCTGGCCGTTCAGGCCCAGGATCGACTCTCATTCCGCGAGGCAAAGGACTTGGTCCAGGCCCTAGGCTCTGCCTGAGACGTCATATGCCTTAATAGTTAGAAAGGCACCCTCTGCTCCTGGCCCATCCAGGCCAACGAGCACGGTTGTTTCCGCGCCCATTCAGAGCCCTTCTGCGGGCTCTACCCAACCCGGGCGCTCCCCTGGTAAAGCTGGCGGCAAAAAGGGTTCATACCCTGTCCCGGCTAAAACCAGGGCTCCCCCCTCTTCCCCCAGCGTGACCGTTTCCCGTAAGGTGAAACGGCCACGCGCCTCCACCGAGTCGTTAGACTCACAGGAGGCAACACCCCTGAAGATGGTCGATAGGCCATCTTCCGGGGTTCCTAAAGCTGCCCCCCGAAAGGAGGACAGCAACAAAGGAGCTTCGGCTCCTTCGCCCACGCCCCGAGGTGGAGCGAGTGGCTCGGAGACGGTGGTTCCTCGAAAAGAGGCCCCCCCCCCGCCTCCGAACCTGCAACGCCCGCCTAAGGTTTCGAGGCGGAGGGAGGAAAAGACTCGCATGGCGAGCCCAACCTCCCCCAATAAGTCCTCGAAGGCGACAGCACCTCCAGCGCTTTGTCCGGCCAACAGCGCACGGGGTTCTGCCCCTGGGAACCGTACGGCCATTCCCGTGAGGGTCTTCAATTCGAGGAGGGCCCCCGCGTCTCCTCCGAGCTAGGCCTGGAGGGCATATTCCTTCAATGGAATTGCCGTGGACTCCGGGCCAACTGGGAGGAGCTGCGGAGGCTCGTCTCGTCCCGTTCCCCGTTAGCTATTTTTTTGCAGGAGACCATGCTAGGTGCGTGCCCCCTGCCTGCCCTCCCGGGGTATAAGGGTCTTGCGACCCCACCACCGCGGGATGGCCGGGCTGGGGGATGCGCAGTTTACACCCGGCATGATGTCTCCGTTCTTCCTTTCTCTCTAGATACCTCCTTTCAGGCAGTGGCTGTGCAGCTGCACCTGGATAGGAGGTGTACTATCATTTCTGCGTACATTCCACAGTCAGCTGACTTCGACGCGGGGGACTTCCGCCGCGTCGTGGCACGGTTGCCGAGGCCCTATCTCTTGCTTGGAGATCTGAACGGCAGGCATCCTCTCTGGGGAGATTACTCCATAAATCCCAGGGGAAAAGTCATTGCCAATCTAATCGAAGAGCTTGAGATGGGTGTCCTAAACGTGGATGAGTTTACGCATCACTGTCCGAGAACCGCTTCATTTTTTTTGCCTTGACCTATCTTTGTGCTCTTCGGATGCACAGCCTGATTTTGATTGGGGGGTGGTCAATGACCTCCATGGTAGTGATCACTTTCCCATTCAAATATCATTTCCAGGGCAACCGCCGCCTGAGAGACCACCTCGGTGGTGCTTGGCGCGGGCGCGGTGGCCTGCATTTCAGGAAATGACTGAATTCTCTATCTCAGTCGAGGAGTTTAGGTCGGTAGATGAGGCCGTTGAGTTCTTCTCCGGCAACCTCATCGCCGTGGGCCTGACTACTATTCCTAGGACGTCTGGCCGTTTTGCACGCCGACCACTCCCATGGTGGTCGGCCGAGTGTGAGACGGCCCTCAAACAGAAGCGTTATGCCTACATGTGCTATAAGCGCTGCCCGAACGATTTCACTGTCGCTGAATTTCGTCGGGCTAGGGCTAGGTTCCGGTATATTTCGAAGCACGCCCGCCGCTCTTCTTGGCGGGCATACGTGTCTTGCCTTAACGGGAAGACCTCTTTAGCTGAGGTGTGGAAGCGAGTAAAAAGGATTCGGGGCAAGTTCTCGCAGGACCCCCCTCCCGTTCTCCAGGAGAATGGGACCGTAATCTCGGACCCCGCGTCCGTGGCGGAATCCTTAGCGACCGCTTTTTCCGCATTCTCTAGCCGGGATGCTGCTCCGCCAGCATTGAATGCACGTCGTGATGTCGCGGAAGGCCGCCGGCTGGACTTTACCTCCAGAGGCGGAGAACCCTTCAACGACAAGTTTACTGTGAGTGAGTTGCGCTCCGCCCTCGTTTCGTGCGCGGACACCGCCCATGGTCCGGACGATGTCCCGTACGCCATGCTTCGACACCTGGGTGAGCGAGGCATGGCCTTTCTGTTAGATTTGTTCAACAGGATCTGGGTGGAAGGTCTTTGTCGTAGAATGACTCCCGACGATACCATATATATCTATTCGTTGAGGGAACTTCCTTAACTATATTTAGAGTGCGTTTACTGTCTGGCGGCCGATATTATGTATCTTCGATATGCTTAAGAAGTGGAACTGAGCTCAAGGATAATAATATTGCTATCATTAATAAAATAGAGTTTTATTAATAATAACTATAAACAATACACAAAAACGGAAAATATTGACATAAACAGAATGGAAAGGGTCGTGGAGACTCGGGCTAATCCAAGGATTTAAGGGATTAAAAAAGGTAAAACAAATATAGAGTTAAAGAGATGGGATGGTTCGATAAATAATTTAAAGCACAGGATAGAATTGACAAAAAGGGATCAATACTCAAAGGTGAAGTTTGGCTTACGTAACTTTGGCACTAGTGGTGCAGTGGAAGGTGGCGCAAAGGAGTTTCGGTCCGCTGGCGAGTTCCAGCCGAAGGGGGGGGGGGATAAAAGGATCCTGACGAGGCGTCTTGGGAAGGAGAACCGTTTCTCGACGAACGGCTTGAAGAACAATGGCTGTTCTAGGTTGTTCTCTTCTGAACAAAGGGGGGGGGGGGGTGAGAACCGTCTCTTGTCTACGGGCTCAAGAACAATGGCTGTTCTAATGTTGTTCTCCTTGAACAACAGGGGGGGTGAGAACCGTTTCTTGGCGAAGGGCTCAAAACGAACAATGGCTGTTCTAGGTTGTTCACTTCTGAACAAAAGGGGGGGGGGGATGAGAACCGTCTCTTGTCTACGGGCTCAAGAACAATGGCTGTTCTAATGTTGTTCTCCTCTGAACAACAGGGGGGGGGGTGAGAACCGTTTCTTGGCGAAGGGCTCAAAACGAACAATGGCTGTTCTAATGCTGTTCTCCTTGAACAACAGGGGGGGATGAGAACCGTTTCTTGGCGAAGGGCTCAAAACGAACAATGGCTGTTCTAATGCTGTTCTCCTTGAACAACAGGGGGGGGGGATTAGAATCGTTTCTTGGCGAAGGGCTCAAAACGAACAATGGCTGTTCTACTTGAACAACAGGGGGGGGGGGTGAGAACCGTTTCTTGGCGAAGGGCTCAAAACGAACAATGGCTGTTCTAATGCTATTCTCCTTGAACAACAGGGGAGGGGGGCCTTGTGGACTTGGCGTCGGAAAGGCTCGAACCTTTAGGACTCAAGGAATATTGTCTTCCTTCTGGACAAGTGATGGTGAATCTCGAGGTCGAGGTCCCTTGGCGCACAAAGGGAGAGAGGGTCGTGGTGATGTTTCGCGACGAAAATCTGGATCTCCAATCTGATCTTAGTGGTAAAGTTTCCATATAAATAGCCAGGACATCTCCTTGGCGTGGGGGAAAATGGAGTGAAAGCTTGGAGGGAACGCACAGCCGGGCCGGGGACCAATGCCTTATCTGTTCATAAGCCTAACTCGATCTGGCGAGGTCGGCGTATGGGGGCGAACGGAGGGACGATAACCTCCTTGTTTAAACATTGGCATCCGGTAGCTGAGATAAGACTCCAAGCCTCGAATCGAAGATGCACGTGGGCAGCATCGTGGTTTTAAATAATACGGGGTAGGAGTTGAAATTAAACGCAGCTTCAACACGTTCTATCACACCCCTCCATTCCAGGGGAAGTTGTCACTTCGAAAAAAAAAGAGAGAAGGGACGACGATAGAGCTCCGTTGTGGGGAACTCGTTTTCTTGTACCAACCGTACCTTCCTGCACCTAACTAGTATTACCTCAAAGCATATGATTATTTTGATCTTTAGATTACAGGGGAAAATAACCTTTAATACAACTTAATCAAAGAAAAAAAAGGGCATGGAACAATGAAGTGATATAAACTTAGTACATACGGGACAAAATAATTTATACGTAAATTAATAAGAACAAATATATATACATACAAAAAAATTAGACATTGAGCGTTACAAAATTCAGACATATACATTAATTAATTATATTACAAAAGAATCTTAAATTAAGTCGTACAAGACGGAATATACCTACATGGAGATACTAATCCTATGAATACAATTATTCTACGCTATTCGGTAACGCATTCCTACTGAGTGCGTCAGCGACCTGGTTATCGGAACCTTTGATATAATTTATTTTAAATTGATACTCTTGCAAGAGTAAACTCCAGCGCATGATGCGGCCGTTTGAGTGTCTCAAATTCCTAATATAGGCTAACGGACGGTGGTCGGTTCCTATTTGAAATTCTTTACATATCAAGTACAGCTTGAATTTGTCTATGACCCAGATAATTGATAGAGCTATCTTCTCTCTAGTGGCATATCTCTTTCCGCGTGGTAATAATTGACGACTAGCATATGCAACTGGATGACTCGTTCTGTCATCCACGTATTGAAGGAGTACACCTCCAATGCCCTCGTTGATCACGTCGGTCTTAACCCCAAAGGATTTTTCCGGGTTGGGCAACTTAAAAATGGGGGCAGAAATGAACTTACTTTTGAGCTGATTAAAATGGGAAACAGCGACATCATTCCAACGTAAACGATCGGAGAAATTCTTTTCCTGAAGGGGGCATAGGGGGGCCGAAATTGCAGCGAAATTCGGAACAAATCGCTGATAGGGAGAAGCTGATCCTAGGATCGATCTTAATGGCTTCTTTGTAATCGGGAGGGGCATGTCGGCGATTGCCTTAATCTTGTTCTCGTGGGGACCTAACTTGTTTTGTCCTATTTTGAAACCCAAATATTTGATGGTTTCGTGGGCAAACTGGCATTTGCTGGGGCCAATGGTGAGGCCATTTTCACGCAGTTGCTCGAAAAGAGCTAATAGGGTGGGTAAATGGTGATTCCATTTAATTAGTTCTTGGAGCTGACTCTTCGGACGTGGTGTCAGCTGCGCGTCACTATCCAGGTCAGAGGGTTCCAAAGACTCGCCTGGTAGGGAAGGAGGAGGGTAATCGGCATCAGGTTGGATGCACACTGTCTGGATTACATTAAGGGACTCCGCGGGGCAATCCTCTTCAAGCGCCGATGCTTCGTCCAGTTCTACGAAGGTATCTCCATGGGCGCGTTGGGGGTTCTTTTTTTCTTGGGGTCCAGGGACAGTCTCCGTGTCCTTGTCTGGGGCCTTATCACCTAAGGGTTTTAGTGATTCACACTCCTCTTTTGCCGTCCTAAAGTCCTGGTTAGGGGTCTCCGAGAAATCGGACGGTATCGGGGTTCTGATGGGGACGGGCTCCTGGGCTTCTTTCTTATCTCGGCCTTGAGGAAGGGCGGCCTGAAACACAGGGTCGAAACTTACTCGGGGCTCTGTCCTATAAGTACGGAACAGAATTTTATGGGTGCTACAATGACTTCAGCCCAGCCATTATAATATTGACACTGCATGTAACATCTAGCGACGGGGAATCGGTTCGCCCGCCCAAGTTGGTCATGTACCACCGCAAATTTTTCGTAGTTAGAGGCCACTGGGAGGAGTTCGTCGGACACGATGAAACACGTACATCCTGTGTCCCTGACGAGAGTCAATACTCGGCAGCTGTCCACGCTGCCCTCCTCATATTTCAAAGTTCCCGATGAACTTTTACCAAAAACAAAATTTACCTGGTGGCCTGAAGGAGGGGGAGAAGTTTCTGTTTGGGTCTGCACCACCGGGGGAGCCGGGGTTGCATTAATCTGGTGAACTTGGTGGGCTGGTCCGCTCTTAAGCCTAGAATTTTGGGGGCAATTCCAGCTCATGTGGTTTTCTACACCACAGGTGAAGCATATGGTTGGTCGCTTCGGGAAGAGAGATGGAGGAGAAGTCTTAACGGGAGGTTTGGAGTCCCGTTGTTGGTTTTGGGGAAAGAAGTTTTGGGGTTTTACGGGGCTCGGAAACTTTGTCAGCTTTCCTGGGAAGGATCGCGAGTCCGTCCTTCTTTCTTCTCGTTGGATTTCTTTTTCTCGTTCTTCTCGTTGTATTTTTCCTTCTCGTTCTTCTCGTTGGATTACTCTTTCCCGTTCCTCTTGTCGGATTACTCTTTCCCTTTCTCTTTCTACCTTTTTTCTTTGAAATTCTGCTTTAATCCGAGCTAATTCAATCTGATGCTCAGCTTGTCTTATCCGTTCCTCTCTTTCTTTTTCTTCTCGTTGTATTTCTCTTTCTTCCTTTTTTCTTTGTATTTCTCTTTCTTCCTCTTTTCTTTGCTCCTCTTGAATGTACTCAATTAGTTCTTTTCCGGAAAGTCCACATGATTCTCCTTGCGCTTTAAAGATTTCAAACTGAGTCATCTTTGCACTTGGGGGCGCACTAGTCAACCAACTAAAATTCCTCGCAACAAGAATTATGCCTCTATAGAATTAGCCTACCTAAATATGGGCACTGAACTATTCGTACTTGGTTTCTCAATCTAAATAACCACTGACTAAAATCACAAAAAAAAACACAAACAAATTATTATAACCGTTCCTTGAGCTACTCCAGCTTCTTAAGTTTAAAAAAAAAGGGGGGATAGCAATCGTTAAAACAAAAGGGAACTGCTATATTCTATTATTATAACGAATAACACTATGCTTTACTCGACTGAGACCAGTGTTTGCAAAGATAGAGCGTTAAACCTTACACACCTGATACCAAATTTAAATAGTATATATATATATGTCGTAGAATGACTCCCGACGACACCATATATATCTATTCGTTGAGGGAACTTCCTTAACTATCTTTAGAGTTCGTTTACTGTCTGGCGGCCGATATTATGTATCTTCGATATGCTTAAGAAGTGGAACTGAGCTCAAGGATAATAATATTGCTATCATTAATAAAATAGAGTTTTATTAATAATAACTATAAACAATACACAAAAACGGAAAATATTGACATAAACAGAATGGAAAGGGTCGTGGAGACTCGGGCTAATCCAAGGATTTAAGGGATTAAAAAAGGTAAAACAAATATAGAGTTAAAGAAATGGGATGGTTCGATAAACAATTTAAAGCACAGGATAGAATTGACAAAAAGGGATCAATACTCAAAGGTGAAGTTTGGCTTACGTAACTTTGGCACTAGTGGTGCAGTGGAAGGTGGCGCAAAGGAGTTTCGGTCCGCTAGCGAGTTCCAGCCGAAGGGGGGGGGGGATAAAAGGATCCTGACGAGGCGTCTTGGGAAGGAGAACCGTTTCTCGACGAACGGCTTGAAGAACAATGGCTGTTCTAGGTTGTTCTCTTCTGAACAAAGGGGGAGTATGAGAACCGTCTCTTGTCTACGGGCTCAAGAACAATGGCTGTTCTAATGTTGTTCTCCTTGAACAACAGGGGGGTGAGAACCGTTTCTTGGCGAAGGGCTCAAAACGAACAATGGCTGTTCTAGGTTGTTCACTTCTGAACAAAAGGGGGGGGGGATGAGAACCGTCTCTTGTCTACGGGCTCAAGAACAATGGCTGTTCTAATGTTGTTCTCCCCTGAACAACAGGGGGGGGGGGTGAGAACCGTTTCTTGGCGAAGGGCTCAAAACGAACAATGGCTGTTCTAATGCTGTTCTCCTTGAACAACAGGGGGGGATGTGAATCGTTTCTTGGCGAAGGGCTCGAAACGAACAATGGCTGTTCCAATGCTTTTCTCCTTGAACAACAGGGAGAAGATGAGAACCGTTTCTTGGCGAAGGGCTCAAAACGAACAATGGCTGTTCTAATGCTGTTCTCCTTGAACAACAGGGGGAGGATGAGAACCGTTTCTTGGCGAAGGGCTCAAAACGAACAATGGCTGTTCTAATGCTGTTCTCCTTGAACAACAGGGGAGGGGGGCCTTGGGGACTTGGCGTCGGAAAGGCTCGAACCTTTGGCACTCAAGGAATATTGTCCTCCTTCTGGACAAGTGATGGTGAATCTCGAGGTCGAGGTCCCTTGGCGCACAAAGGGAGAGAGGGTCGTGGTGATGTTTCGCGACGAAAATCTGGATCTCCAATCCGATCTTAGTGGTAAAGTTTCCATATAAATAGCCAGGACATCTCCTTGGCGTGGGGGAAAATGGAGTGAAAGCTTGGAGGGAACGCACAGCCGGGCCGGGGACCAATGCCTTATCTGTTCATAAGCCTAACTCGATCTGGCGAGGTCGGCGTATGGGGGCGAACGGGGGGACGATAACCTCCTTGTTTAAACATTGGCATCCGGTAGCTGAGATAAGACTCCAAGCCTCGAATCGAAGATGCACGTGGGCAGCATCGTGGTTTTAAATAATACGGGGTAGGAGTTGAAATTAAACGCAGCTTCAACACGTTCTATCACAGTCTTCTCCCAGACTCCTGGCGAATCGCTACTGTGCTCGCCTTTCGCGAACCGGGGAGAGATCACTCTACTCCGACCGGTTTCTGCCCAATCTCTCTAACCTCTTGCGTGTGCAAGTTGATGGAGAGATTGGTAAATGTTAGATTAGCCTTTTTCCTGGACAGCGGAGGCCATCTGTCTTCTGCACAGTGCGGCTTCCGCAAGTTCCACTCCACGTCGGATGCTCTGCTCCGACTGGAAAATGCCGTCTGCCAGGCTTTCCTTCGTAGACAGCACTACGCCACGGTGGTTTTCGATCTGGAGAAGGCCTATGATACCGCATGGCGATACGGTATCATGGAGACTCTCCACACGATGGGGGCGAGGGGACGCCTCACAATGTTTATATCTGAATTTTTGCGAAATCGTCGATTCCGCGTACGGGTGAGGGGAGCTCGCTCTGGCCCAAAGGAGCAGGAAGATGGTGTCCCGCAGGGAAGTGTCCTCAGTGTCACACTCTTTGCCCTAAGCATCAACGGCATCACCTCGGTGCTGCCGGAAGATGTTCTCGCTACGCTCTACGTGGACGACCTTTCGATCTCTTTTGGCGCGGCCCAGATGCCAACTCTGGAGCGTCGACTCCAACAGGCATTGAACCGCGTCTCTCGCTTTGCCGAAGCGCACAGGTTTCGGTTTTCTTTGGCCAAGACTAAGGTGGTGCACTTCTGCCGCCATCCACGGCTTCACCCCGACCCAGATTTGTTTCTTAATGGGGTGCGCCTGGATGTGGTTGAGTCGCACCGTTTGCTTGGTCTTGTATTCAACCGATGCCTCACCTGGGAGGCTCATATTCGCAGCCTTAGGGTCTCTTGTACCCGCGCCATGGACATTCTCCGTTCCGTGACGTTCAGCGCTGATAGGGCTACTGCCCTACTTTTTTATCGATCCTTTGTTCGTTCTAAGCTCGACTACGAGTTTTATGCGTTTTATGCATCCGCAGCCGAGCGTATGTTGCGGAAGGTGGATTCGATCCACCACACCGGCCTTCGCCTTGCGACCGGTGCCTTCCGCACTTCCCTCGTTGAGAGCCTGTTGGTCGATGCTGGGGAGATGCCACTCGCTGTGCGCCGCGTGCAATGCATCACTCACCTGTACGCGCGAGCCCGGCGCCTCCCTCATTCGCCAACAGCTCTCACTGCATCCGCAGCTGATCTCGATGGTGCCTATGCCGCCGAGAGATGCCAGTCATACCCTAAGCCCTGTGGGTTTAGGGCCAGGACGCCACCCTGGAGGGTACCACATTTGGCTATTTGTCGCCACGCCTCTGCTCCCAAAGCTTGTACTGCGCCAGGAGTATTGCGTTCGACCTTTTTGGAGCACACATCGTGTCACGCTGGAACCGTGCCAGTGTATACGGATGGCTCCAAGTCCCAAGAGGGGGTCGGCTTCCACGCCGTATCCCCTCTGTTTGAAGTCAGCGGGGCTCTACCAGGCGCTGCGTCCGTCTTCACGGCCGAGCTGGTGGCAATACACCACTCGGTACGGGAGATTACGCGACGTGCCCGGTTCGGAGACCGGATTGTGATCTATAGCGACTCACAAAGCGCCCTGAGTGCTCTCGGGGCATTGGAATCTCCGCATCCCCTGGTTCGCGATATCCGTGACGCCACGGTTTTGGCGAGCCGGGCAGATGTGAGATTATCTTCTGCTGGGTTCCTGGACATGTAGGAATTGCGGGGAATGAGCGCGCCGATGAGGGCGCCAAAGAGTCCGCGAGGACTCTGCGACCGGACCAGCGTTTCGCTCTTCCTCACGCCGACTACATGGCAGGAATACGGGCAGCTCTTCGGACTGCTTGGCAAAGAAGATGGGAGACGGTCGAAGGGAACTTAAAGTTGCGTGCCATTGCGCCGCGACTGTTCCCATGGACCTATCCCTCAATGCCGCGGCGGCTTCAGGTTGCTTTCTATCGTCTCCGAATCGGGCACACTCGTGTGACGCATCGCTATCTGATGGAGCGCCCACCTGCACCCTATTGCAACGACTGCGTCGTCCCCCAGACTGTTCGGCACATTCTTGTCGAATGTCCCAGTCTGGGTGATCTTCGCGCACGATACCTGTCCCAGTACCGGGATGGGCGGGGTCGCTACCGCCTGTCCCTTGTGCTCGGGACAGATTCGTGCACATTGCCTTTTGGACTTGTTGACTTCTTGGGGGAGGCCGGCCTTCTCCCTATTATTTAAGCAAGGTTTGTTTGTTTTTTTGTTTTGTTTTGTTTTGTTTTTTTTTTGCATTTTTTGTTTTTGTTTTTGTTTGTTTTTCTCCTTTAGTTGCACGCTCCTGCGCCAGGGGGACCTCTCCCCGACGCACCAGCTTGCTTCCTTTCCCCCTTTTGGGGTGTTGTTTTTTTTCTCTCTTTAATTTTATTTTAAAGTAGCCTAGAACTAGGCCAGTTTTAATACGGCGACTAATGCCCAAGTAGGCAGTCGCCAGATGAGCTCTTAAAAATAATAAAAATCCTCCTCCTCCCTCGATTCCCTATCTCTTATTCTCTATCCAACTTTATATCTCTATATGTCCTGCTATCTCTTTTTCTCTCTGTACCTACCCCCCCCTCTCTCTCTCTCTTTATCTCACCCATTCGTGGAATACTGCCACGTATGACAGCCGTCAATCACTACAGTAACATCAGAGTTCTAGGAATCAATGAATCTCTAAAGGAAATGTGTGAGAAAGAACATGTGTTATATAACGACACATAGAGTAGCTTCCATAATAAGCCTTGGCTAACAAACAGAGATGGTATTCATTTGTCACAAGCAGGAATACAGTTAATGAGTAAATTACTAAACAATGCTGTATATACTCCTAATATACATAAGAGATGCCAGAGTCAGACAAATCACCCTGCCACAGAACGGGTTTCCCCTGCCTCACCTGACCAAAGGCACATGGTAGGGACCCCCCATCCCCACCACCCTAGCTAACCCAACCCATATGTCCAATACGCCCTCCCACGCCACACCTCCAAATCCACTTAATTTCCATGTAACTCCTCGCCCTGCCGCCAACCCATTTAATTTCCATGTCACTCCTCGCCCTGTTGCAAATCCCTCAAATCCCCGTGGCCACGCACAAGCCGCTGCCTCCCCTCCCCGATCCCCCCCTTCCCTGGCCCTGACTCCCACCCTCACCCACAGACAGGGAAACTAATGAATAGTCTCACCTCCTCACCTTCAAAAGAAATCAGTAAAATTAAAATAATAACTTTTAATGCACGTAGCCTTAGAAAAGATATTGCAGAACTTAAATGTCTAATAGTAACGGAAGAGGTTGACATCATAACCATAACTGAGACCTATCTACAAATTAGTATAAAAGACTTAATATGTGAATACATGGTAGAAGGCTATAGCTTATTTTTAAAAAACAGGGCCAATGGAAGGCTTGGAGGAGGAGTGGGACTATATATAAGATCATAATTAAAAGTAACTGAGGTAGAACTTACAAATAATGAAGTGGAGCTGATCTGTGTTAAACAACATTTAACGAGATTTTAAAATAAACATAAGCACTGTTTACCGTCGCCCAAATACTACCGTTAATGAGGACTTGGAATTATATAGAATCTTACAAAAAACATTAGACGAGGAACAAACGCTATTACTGAAAGATTTTAATTTACCTAATATCTGCTGGGACTTGAATATATGGACTAGCCAACAAGCAAAATTAATGACAAATTTCATCGATAATAATAATTTACACTTATGCGTAAGGGAGCCAACCAGAGGAAATAATATACTAGACCTAGTTATTGCATCCCAGGAAAACTTATATATCAATTCTGGCCGTAGCGGAACATATAGGTTCATGTGACCATAAACTAATCCGCTTTGAGCTAAATGCCAGGTATTCAACTACCAATAATTATTCAAAAGTACCAGACTACAGTAAAGCTAACTTAGAGGGCCTCAGAGAAGCCATGGGAAATATTCACGAACAACTGCTAGAAATAGAAGATGTAAATCAACTTTGGAATAAATTTAAAGAACTATTTTGTATAGCCCAGGAAAACCATGTTCCTTTTAAGACAAGGAATGGTAACGCGAATAGAGGCAAGCCAGTGTGGTTTAATAATGACATGAAACGAGCAATTAGAGATAGAAACCGTCTCCACACATTATTAAACACACAATAGAAATTATCAAGTTAACCAATAATATAACGCTAGCAGAAGAAAGGTTAGAACACTCATAAGATCAACGAAACGTCAATACGAAATCGAGATAGCGAAAGCTAGCACCTCTAATCCCAAACACTTCTATACTTATATTAATAGAAATAGGCAAATGAGAAGCGGGATTGGTCCTTTGAAAAAACAGGTGGATGTAATTATTTCAGATGAAATGGGTATGGCTAATATCCTAAACGAGTTTTTTAGTTCAGTCTTCACCTTAAATTATACTAATAACGATAACAACGAGGATATACAGGTCAGACAGCCATCATTAGGGCCTGGAAGTAAATTCATAACTAGTAATTAATAAATTAAAGAAAATGAACTCGTACAAGACTCCTGGCCCCGATAAATTTTACTCGAAAATCTTAAAACATGTCTATAATGAGGGAGCAGAGTCACTTGCTCTCATTTTTAACAAATCTCTCGAGCATGGGGTCGTCCCTGATAATTGGAGGGAAGCAAATGTCACACCTATCTTTAAGGAAGGATGTAAAAACCAGGCCGGTAATTACAGACCCATTAGCTTAACCTCAATAGTTGAGAAGTTGCTCGAAACGATCATTAAAGACAAACTAGTAGAGTTCCTCGAAAGCACTAACCTTATACGAGATAGCCAGCATGGTTTTAGGTCTAAGAGATAGTGCTTAACAAACCTAATTGACTTATAACCTTTTCAACCTATATAACGATACTAAATCATTAGATATAATTTACCTGGATTTCAAAAAGGCCTTTGACAAAATTGCCCACCAGAAACTTATGAACAAAGTACTACGCTAGGAATTAACGGTAATATATGTATATATATGGGTGGATTAGTAGCTGGTTAAAAAACAGGAAGCAGAGAGTGATAATAAATGGCATGGAATCTGACTGTGTACCTGTTACCAGCGGTGTTCCTCAGGAATCTGTCCTGGGTCCTATTTTATTTACTAGATACATCAATGACATACACGTTGGAATAAATAATATCATATCTAAATTTGCCGATGACACGAAAATAGGTAACTTAGTATTATGCGAAGAGGACAGGGCTAGCCTGCAAGCTGATATAAATAAAATTACCGAATGGTCAGAAAAATGGCAAATGCCATTTAATATCGACAAATGCCAAATCTTTCAGTGCGGAACAAAAAACAAAAAATACAACTATACAATGCAAGGCGGCTTAATAAGCACAACCCCGCAAGTTCAAGATTTAGAAGTAATAATTACAGAAAACTTAAAAACATCAAACCAATGCGCAGCTGCTGCAAACAAAGCTAACACAGCACTAGGATTTCTAAAAAGAAACTTTACTTATAAAAGCGAGGAGATAATTATGCCACGATATAAAAGTATTGTCAGGCCCCATCTCGAATACGCTGGGCAGTTCTGGGCCCCTTACTTAATAAAAGACATAGATAAATTAGAAGCTGTACAACACAGAGCGACAAAACTTATCCCGTCAGTACGTAACAAACTTTACCACGAGAGGTTAAAAAAAACTCAATCTATTATCCCTCAGAAAACGAAGACTAAGGCGGTAGCTTATCGAGTGCTTCAAAATACTTTATCGGATTTAACAACGTTAATGCCAATAACTTGTTCACACTGACAGGGGAGTGTACCACCCGTGGACATGATTCAAAGCTACAGGGTAAAAGATCCACTATTGATGTAATAAAAAGCTTCTTCACTTACTCGATTATTAATGATTGGAATAATTTGCCAAATGAGGTAGTGGGCAGCAGAACTATAGAATCATTTAAAATGAGATCAGACAAACACTTAGTAAATATTTGAATTATTTAGCATAAGCTACAAAAAAAATAATATTACAAAAAATATAACTCTCTTTCAGGTGTATGTAAGTGGTTTTCATATTCATCTTGTTTAATTACTATTCAATGCAAATTTCCTTCAGGTACTGTCTTCTTACACCTGCAAGGTACTTTTTCCAAAATATTTCATGTACGGTTATGCCGGAGGGAGTGGAGGGTGGGGAGAGCCTAAAACTTTCCTATACTTTACTTCTACTATTATATGGGTAAGTGGCAGTAGATTTAAGGCCAGATCACCTTAGCCTGGGCCGTAAGGCCCGTGTGATCTGTGTATCTATGTAACTCTTGCTCTCTTGCACTCTTTATCGACCTCTTATGACATTCATCTCTTGATCTCTTTATATTTCTAGCTCTCTATCTCTCCTCTATCACACTCTTCTTTTCACCCACTTTCCTTCTATATATCTATCTATCTAACTCATGTTTATAATGGTATGAGAAACACCATTGACCCGAATAATTTCGTGAACTGGCCTAACTTCTCTGAGGATGATAAGCGAGGCTACTCAGATAAACTTAACTTAATTTTGCTGACCTATGAAAACGAAGTACTTGAGTGTAGATCACGATACTGTAACTCAGAAAATCACAGATTACTGTTAAATAATGCTTATAATTTCTTAATTACAGCCTTGCTTAAATCCTCTGAGGAATTTAAGGTCAGTAGGAAGAGATCGCCAAAGATTGCTCCTGGAAAGAATTATCTCTGTAGAGATCTTGGAGAAAGACTGGCAAAACTCTCGGGGAATGTCGTAGAGTGAAGGTGTGCTGCCCGGTCTCCTTTATCAATCTTTGTTTTGATCAACAAACAGTGATATTGCTTATTTATCGAATAAAAGTGTATACTAGGGTGTTTTTAAACTGCATTGAATACTAAAAATGAAAAATCTACGTATGTAAGTTAATTTATTTGGACATATAAAGTGATATTACCGCATTACGTCGCAAATTCCCATGTTCCCACTGATTCTGTTTTGAAAGCCATTAGGCCCAAACTCAACTGAGTGATTAGAAGTGCAGCGCTGCCACATCCATCTTGTTTAACTAATCTCTTCACTCTTTGAATTAATAAATTAAAACAATCACTCATCAATCAAAACCTAACAACCTTCAAAGTAAAAAAAATAACAATTAAACATTACTGTCTCTCCCAGTAATTAAACAAACTCCCATAGCATACAAGCACTGCTTGTCACATTTCTCCATTCATCCTTAGAAAAAATGGCTCCTCCTACTCCCAGAGAAGGCAGACAAAGAAAAAAATACTCCAATTACAAGAGGAAAAACCGAATTAAACGAACCAGTTAATTTTATGAACTGCAGACCCATATTTCCTCATCTACGCTACCAGGTGATGCCAAAGACATTATGAACGTTCTCTTTAAGTTTTTTGAATCATATTTTGCCAAACAAGAACAAAAAATCATTTTTTTCGAAAAATCTAACGAACAAATGAGATAAAAAATCGAAAAATTAGAAGAAAAGGTTGATTCTTCCGACGCTTATGAAAGACGAGATACGATTATATTCTCCGGCAATATACCTGAAGCTACCAATAATGAAAACTGCAGCAATATCATCCACAAACTTATTAAAGATAACTGCCACATACAAATGCAAGAAGCTGACATCTCTGTTGCTCATCGTCTAGGTCCCAAGCCTAAAGTACAAGGTCCCGACAAAAGAAACATAATTGTGAAGTTGCGCAGAAGTGATCTCAAGCGTGATATCTTCTCAGCATGCAAAGAATTCAAACCTTCATTCTATGTAAACGAACAACTGATTCCAAATCGCAACAAAATCTTTTTTGTCCTCCGCCAAGCTAAAAAGAAATTCTCCACAAAGATCGCCGGCTGTACTACCAAAGATGGATTCATCAACGTTTTCCTGCCATCACCCTCCAGTCGCCGTGACCTACGTAAGTTATCAATACCCGAGCTGCCCTCTAAAAATTTCTGTCGGAACACCTCAATTCAACGCTTGCAGACTTTAATGGTGAGAATCTCTGGAACGATCAGTAATAATACCTTCGGCGATATTACTGTTTTAGATGAAAAAAACAAAAACAAACAAACCATGTTTTTACCTAGCATTCACTTACTTTTATTTCAATTGTATTACATACTTTATTCCTTTTTCTCTTATTAAAGCTATCATATAAATAGTATTTTAACTGTTTATAGATATTTTATACGTAATTTCAATTTGTAACCTTTAATTTTTAGATTCCAATAGAACTACCTTTATGTTTGAACAACTCGATCACTTCAATAATATCGATCCAGACATAAACCATTTTGATGAATTATATCCAAATTTTAAAGAAAATAACGTAAGTAACCAATACTACGATTGTGATAAATTTAACACTACATTTTCATTTGAAAAAAACAGACATGTCCATTTTAAATCTTAACATTCGATCTTTGCACGCAAACATTGATGAATTTTCAATATTTATGTCAACACTTAATTATAAATTTTCCGTTTTGGCATTCACCGAGAGCTGGCTAACAAATAATAATAAACACCTTATCAGTGTCCCAAACTATAGCTCTATTCATTCACTACGCGACGTAAACAAGATATCTGACAGACTCAATACTAAAAAAGTTGACGAAATTAGTATTTCCTATAACTATATTGAAACTTTATTTATCGAAGTAAAATCATTGGAACCGTATAAAGACCTCCTTCTGGTGACCCTGAGATGTTTATAGATAAGATTACTGAATTAATCAATTACTTCAATGTTACAAACTATGACGACATAATAATTACAGGAGATTTTAACTTCGATCTATTAAACTTTGAAAACCACGCATCAACTCAGTCCTTTCTCAATACTTTTTATTCTCATTTCTTACTTCCAATTATAACAAAACCGACAAGAATAACCCAAAACTCAGCAACACTAATTGACAATATTTTCAGAGTTCATCCCGAAAATTACTCTTCCGGTATTCTCCTTTGTGACATATCGGACCATTTTCCTATATTCGTGATCTAAAAGTCTTTTTTCAACTCGAACAATATTCATCAAAACTGTACAATAACCTACCGCATAATTAACGAAAATACCTTATCAAACTTCTATAACTATGTTCTAAATCAGAATCTATATGAAATTTCCTATATAAATGACATCGATTCTGCTACCGAAGAGTTAATTTCAAGGCTAGACGATGCTCTTAAACTTAATTGTCCTCTAAAATCTAAAACCATATCATATAAACACAAAACAAAACCTTGGATAACAAACGCAATTATAAATAACATAAAAAACGTCAAAAATACTTTTCTCTTTATAAGCTTAGTCAAATTCCAGAACACACATATAAAATTTTTCGGAATCAAGTTACTAACCAAATTAAAATAGCCAAGAAGAATTATTACCCTGAACGATTTAATCAAACCAAAAACAATATAAAACAAACTTGGAAATTAATCAATTCTGTGATAAAACCTGAAATTACTAAAGGAACAAATCAGTTGATAACAATAAGGAAAAAGCGAATGAATTCAATACATTTTTTGTCAACGTAGGTAAAAAAATCTCAGACTCCTGCAAAATAGTCGATAAATCTTTTCTTTCGTATTTTAATGAGATTAATGTACCAAATTCCTTGTTCTTTTCTCCTGTAAGCGTAGCCGATATAAAAAAAAAACATTAGTTCACTAAAAAATCAAAAATCAGGTATTAATTCAATCTCCACTCAAATTTTAAAATACATCTCCGATATAGTTGCTCCAATTTTAGCATCAATAATTAATAAATCATTTACGCAGGGTATATTCCCAAGTGTATTAAAAGTTGCTCGGGTAACACCGTTACCAAAGGCCGGAGACCTCACAAACGTCAGCAATTACCACCCTATTCCATGTCTTACAATGTTCAGTAAAATATTTGAAAAAAATAGCATTCAATAAACTTTATAAATTTCTGGAATCTAATTCACTGTTGTATAAACACCAATATGTTTTTAGACGTCAGAAATTAACGATTCACGCGATAATTAACCACCTTCAATATTTATATGGTAACATCGAAAAGGGCCACATTGTATTCTCAATTTTTCTCGATTTTAAAAAAGCTTTCGATTGTGTCAACCATAATATTCTACTGTCAAAATTAGCTATGTACGGAATTAGAGGCAACTGTCCAAATTGGTTCAAATCCTATTTAACTGAAAGAAAGCAATTTGTCTCCGTCAATGGTCATGACTCATCCCACCTTAATATTACAACTGGGGTCCCACAAGGCTCCGTGCTAGGGACACTGTTATGTTTAATCTATATTAATGATATTGTTAAATCATCTTCTCTGTTTAAATTTATATTATTCGCGGATGATAGTGCCTTATCAACTCCCTTGCCATATGACAAACCGAGCAACATCGCATCTACAATAAATAAAGAACTCGAAAATGTCTTCAGGTGGCTTAATGTTAATAAACTATCAATAAATGTAGATAAAACCAAATATATTCTTTTCTCTTACAAAAAACCTATTGTTGACCCATATTAAAATGGGCGACAGAATAATCTATGAAACTACTCATATCAAATTCCTAGGCATCTTTATTGACAAAAATCTGAGTTTTAAACAACATATTACGCATATCTCAACAAAACTATCAAAATCGATTGGAATATTATATAAATTAAATAAGTTTCTTCCTAAATCTATTCTCCACTCTTTATATGTGACAATGGTGCAACATTACTTGACATATGGCATAGAGAGTTGGTATGGAAAATATCAAAATTATCTCAATAAATTAGTCATATTACAGAAAAAAGCAATTCGAGCCATTCATCAACTTGACTACAAAGAGCACACTAATCGATATTTTAAAGAATCCAGAATTCTAAAATTAAATGATCTCTTCGTTTATCAAACATCCTTATTCCTTTAAAAAACAATAAAGTGTTGCCATAATAACTATATATTTAATATGTTACAAACAGCCAATAATACCCATAATCACCAAACCCGCAATAGAACCAAATTTATTTCACCCTTGTATTCAAAATCAAAATCACAATGTAGCTTTCTGTACAAATCTATCAAAATATGGAATGGCTTGGACGACAATATCAAATCCCAAACCAATTTAGCTCAATTCAAAAAAGCTCTTAAAAACAATATAATTTCGGCTTACTAAATTTCTATTCAGTTTTTGTTATTGTGTATTTATTTGTTACCGTATACTATTATACTGTGAACTATTACTTTGATTTATACATTATAAATATGTTATGATTTATATCAGACTGTTGACTATGTTAATTACAGATCTTTTGTAATAATCGCTGGAAATAAAATAGTTTTTTAATTTATCTCAAAATTTAAATAATATAATTATTCGTTATTTGCGATCTTTACAATGGTTAGGTTCTCAAATGTATACTAAGTTGTTTATATTTTTATAAATATGAAGGGATTTTATTCTTGATAATTTTATGCTTAGTCTTAAGTTTTAAGTTTCTGCCCTAAAAGTCACTGACTTATTTTGGGTCCATAACTAATCTTTGTATGTATATACATATATACGAGTATGTATAAGTACTTATTGTAACTTGTCATTAAGATTTAAAATGTAATATGTTTATACTGTACATTGGATTAATATGGAATAAATAAATAAATAAATAAATAAACCCAGGCTAGGTGGTTTATATGAAGATATGAAAGAGAATTAGAGCTAAATTTAAAGCCAAAATTAATCTATGTAGAGCAAGTGAAGAATATATTAGGAATGGTAAACTTGTACAAGAATTCCCCCGTAAGGGGCGCGGCGATTTGCCATCCTGGCCGCCGTGCTGACGGGACTCAGCACCCCGTCCGGCCCCAGCTTAGCCTCTCTTCCTTCCTTCAAAACACTTGTTTCCTTTCTTTTCACACAACCTCTCCCACAAATTTCCCCCGTAAGGGGCGCGTCGATTTGCCATCCTGGCCGCCGTGCTGACGGGATCCAGCGCTCCGTCCGGCCCCAGCTTAGCCTCTCTTCCTTCCTTCAAAACACTTGTTTCCTCTCTTTTCACACAACCTCTCCCACAACTTTCTCTGGTCAGCCTCTAATTTCACAGGGTAGATGCTGACCTTCCTTTCAGCCAACCGTCCCACATCGGGGCTGAGGGGGTGGGGGACAATGTTCCCTAACCCCTGAGCTCCAGTCTGGGGTGGCTGGTTTTTAACAACCTGCTTCATCCCCACCCATACCTTCCTCACATCCCTTTTCCTCTCCTCTTCACAATCTATATATTTTACGCCGTGTTCAAGGTGGAGCCGCCATGCCGATGGACTGCCGGGCCACCAGGCGGGAGGGGTGGTCCCAAATGGCGGCGCCTGGCTCTGCCGGGCTTGTAAGCACCTCTCGCAGTGCGGGCTACTGCGAGAGGTGTGCGCTATTGCATCCCATGTTAAAAAAAGGGTCACCATGCCCAATGATGAAGATCAAACAAAAAAACCCCAACCCCCAACTTCCCGAAGAACAACGGAGCCGCCCTCGGGCAGCTCCAGCAAAAAAATGGAGGTCGCCCCCCCTGTGCTTGCACAGGCGACCCTCCATATTTCTCTAACCGGAGAGGAGGCTTACTGCTCTCCTTCGCCTACGGGTGCAGGGAACTCCCCCTCACCCCCTTCTCCGAGTCGTTAGACTCACAGGAGGCAACACCCCTGAAGATGGTCGCTAGGCCATCTTCAGGGGTTCCTAAAGCTGTTCCCCGAAAGGAGGACAGCAACAAAGGAGCTTCGGCTCCTTCGCCCACGCCCCGAGGTGGAGCGAGTGGCTCGGAGACGGTGGTTCCTCGAAAAGAGGCCCCCCCGCCTCCGAAGCCGCAGCGCCCGCCTAAGGTTTCGAGGCGGAGGGAGGAAAAGACTCGCATGGCGAGCCCAACCTCCCCCAATAAGTCCTCGAAGGCCGCAGTCAGCGGATTGGTACGGCGACTCACACGTGCAGGCGCCCAGGAGGTAACTCCAAATAAGACCGCGCCCTCCTCGGCGTACGCCTACTCAGCGGTTGGGGGTCCGGAGGACCCCCGTCCCGGTACCTCGCGTACCATATCTTTTTCAGATACGCCGGCATCCAAAGAAGGTGAGTCAGGAGAAGAGGCTGAAACTTCGGGCGACGAGTCCGAAATTCTTGCTTCTCCCTCGCTACCCAAAAATTTGGGTTCAACAAAACTAAAGGTTTTACAACCCAATCAGCCCAACTCTCCTACTAAATACGACAAACTAGTGGCTCAACTGCGGGAAAATTTGGATTCCTATCGCTTTAAAAGGAGAGACCGTGAGGACGTTGCTACTCTAATTACTCTCTATAAGTTTCGACGTCATCTGGAAGAGTTGGAATTAGAGCATCTCTTCCAGAGATTAAGGCTATATTATATAGTCTTACACCACGGTTGGGGCCCGGCAATATCGGACAGCAGAGAAAGAGCCACACAAGGGGTTAATCTCACCATATCGGAAAATGCCCTCAAAACAAAAACGGGATTTGCCTCGGACGCCAGACAAACCCAAATGGCCCCAATAGGCAGAGGAGGCCGCAGGCGGGGGACTACACGTGGCGCGAAAAATTCTGCAAGAGCTAAAAGCCAGTAGATCCCTGCCTCAAGAAACGCAGGAGGTAATAAACCAATTAGGCAACCTGCGTATTGCCTCTCCTCCCCGACAAATTGTCAATCCACTCCATCCAGCAGTAAGACAAGATGGTCAAAATCTCGAAATTCAACCACTCCAACAGTTCTTCGAAAATGCTGCAGCTGAACTCGGTGCCTATAATATTGTCGATCCCAATCTTCAACGTCGAGTTTGGCCTGGTACGGATATGATCGGAGTCATACCCTTACCCGGTCTTGCGGTCCCTAATGTCCTCAACGTCAACGCTCCCGGGGTTAATCCACCCCCGGAACTTCCCATAAGTGGGCCTCCGGCTCCTCCGGAACCAGACAACTTCTGGGAAGGTGACGTTTTGCGCGATCCCGTCCCAAACGATTCTCCACACCCTTTCGAAAACGATGATCCCACATTGGACAACCATGACCAGCAAAACAACGAGGAAGACCGTGACGACCAAAACAACCAGCAGAAGAACCAACAGGACGACCATAGTGAGGATAACAACGAACGTCGCCGTGAAGAGGAATTCTCCCCGAGCTTCGACCCTATGGAACCTGAAAAATATAAGTGTGAATCTTATAATCTAGGAGTGTTAAAAATAGGTAATCTAAAAAATGTGCCCAGTGTTAATAATGTGATTAAAGCCGCACAAAATATGGGTATAAAAATATACCCTCCTAAAGGTTATTATAATCGTGCAATCACTAGTGATAAAATGATAGGTGTGATCATACAAATGCAAAAAGCAGGCATTATAGAGAGATGTAGTTCAGTTAAAATGTCTCATAGGTTATTTTGTGTACCCAAACCGGGAGGTCTAGCGCGCAATTTATGATATGTCGGCCATGACTGACAAATTCAAACCTCCTAAATTTCAACTGCCCAATGCGGAAAAAGTGTTTAGAAAAACTAGTAACAATGACTTCGGGATTAAAATCGATTTAAACGCAGGTTTTTACCATATTAATCTACACCCCGACGCACGCAACAATTTTGGCATAATTACTTCATTCGGTATTTGGCGTTTCTGTAGGCTCCCTATGGGATTCTCTGGAGCACCCTTCCTTATGCAATACATTATGTCATCTATTTGTAACGAGTGGGCTAAGTCGTGCAATGTCAATTGCTTCACTTACTTAGATGATATTCTTATTACAGGAAAAATAGACAATATCCTAAACTGGCTGGATAAAATATTTGATTCCTCACTTTCTGTTAATTTCAAAAAATCTATTCTCTTACCATGAAAACAGCTATGTTATTTAGGAATAATTATTAACTTAGGTCAAAAAACTAACCAGCTCACTATGCATTTAAAAAATAAAATCCACAAGGCTATTGGTTTTGTTAATCATAAGGATCTGCATCCTAACTTCTGGCTTAGACTGGGGGGGCTTATTAATTTTGTCATTGGATTTGTTAATTTACCATTTGTATGGGTTCAACTATGTTTACAAAAATCCGAAAAAATTCAGGCTATCTTACCATTCATTCATACGTCTAAGGTTTTTTGGAAAAGGAAGAAAAGCAATCCCCTGAGAATTTATTGTGATGCCTCCCTAACGGGTTTGGCTATTAAATTTGGAAAATCGGCAATTGTCTGGTCCACCAAAAAATTCCCTTCTCTTACTAATATCTACCTACTTGAATATTTAGTTGCTTTGATTGCACTCTTCCTTTTTCCTAATGGTCGCATTCATACTGACAACATGGCGGTATTATATACTATTAAAAGGGGTAAAATCCCAATGGAAATATTATCCAAAATGTCAACCGCTAGTATATGCACCCTTTCAAAAATATTTATTAAATCAGCATTAAATTTTGTTTATATTAATACAAAATCAAATCCGGCAGACTGGTTCTCCCGAACGTTAAACTAACTTTCTTCTTGCCCTCTCCCCGACCGTTATACCTTTGGTATATAAGGACGGGGAGCGGGAGAACCGTATCAGTCCGCTCCGCCTTGCCTAGGTGAATTTGATTTTGAAAACTAAAATTAATTCCCTTTTTCCCTTTTTTCCTATATATATGCTTTCGCTTTAAAAATTGTTTTTGACTTGTCCAAAAAATTTTCGCCCTTTAGCTTTGTAGACGTGCAAAGTCGGGGTCACCCGAAGTCTGTGTGAATTGCTCCAAGGTCGCACACGATAAGTCCAAATCGTGTGTGGCCAAGTGTGTCAATTGCGGAGAGCCGCACCCTGCTTCTTCGAAGCAATGTGGTGCATATCTCCTGGAGAAAGAAATCCTGGCCGTTCAGGCCCAGGATAGACTCTCATTCCGCGAGGCTAAGGACTTGGTCCAGGCGCGCCCAGCTCTGCCTGGGACGTCATATGCCTCAGTAGTTCGAAAGGCACCCTCTGCTCCTGGCCCATCCAGGCCAACGAGCACGGTTGTTTCCGCGCCCATTCGGAGCCCTTCTGCGGGCTCTACCCAACCCGGGCGCTCCCCTGGTAAAGCTGGCGGCAAAGAGGGTTCATACCCAGCCCCGGCTAAAACCAGGGCTTCCCCCTCTTCTCCCAGCGTGACCGTTTCCCGCAAGGCGAAACGGCCACGCGCCTCCACCGAGTCGTTAGACTCACAGGAGGCAACACCCCTGAAGATGATTGCTAGGCCATCTTCGGGGGTTCCTAAAGCTGTCCCCCGAAAGGAGGACAGCAACAAAGGAGCTTCGGCTCCTTCGCCCACGCCCCGAGGTGGAGCGAGTGGCTCGGAGACGGTGGTTCCTCGAAAAGAGGGCCCCCCGCCTCTGAAGCCGCAGCGCCCGCTTAAGGTTTCGAGGCGGAGGGAAGAAAAGACTCGCATTGCGAGCCCAACCTCCCCCAATAAGTCCTCGAAGGCGTCAGCGCCTCCAGCGCTTTGTCCGGCCAACAGCGCCCGGAGTTATGACCATGGGAAGCATACGGCCATTCCCGTGAGGGTCTTCAGTTCGAGGAGGGCCCCCGCGTCTCCTCCAAGCTAGGCCTGGAGGGCATATTCCTTCAATGGAATTGCCGTGGACTCCGGGCCAACTGGAAGGAGCTGCGGAGGGTCGTCTCGTCCCGCTCCCCGTTAGCTATTTTTTTGCAGGAGACCATGCTAGGCGCGTGCCCCCTGCCCGCCCTCCCGGGGTACAAGGGTCTCGCGACCCCACCACCGCGGGATGGCCAGGCTGGGGGATGCAGGGTTTACACCCGGCATGATGTCTCCGTTCTTTCTTTCTCTTTAGATACCTCATTTCAGGCAGTGGCTGTGCAGCTGCACCTGGATAGGAGGTATACTATCATTTCTGCGTATATTCCACCGTCAGCTGACTTCGACGCGGGGGACTTCCACTGCGTCGTGGCACGGTTCCTGAGGCCCTATCTCTTGCTTGGAGATCTGAACGGCAGGCATCCTCTCTGGGAAGATTACTTCATAAATCCCAGGGGACAAGTCCTTGCCGATCTGATCGTAGAGCTTGAGATGGGTGTCCTAAACGTGGATGAGTTTACGCATCACTGTCCGAGAACCGCTTCATTTTCTTGCCTTGACCTATCTTTGTGCTCTTCGGATGCACAGCCTGATTTTGATTTGGGGGTGGTCGATGACCTCCATGGTAGTGATCACTTTCCCATTCAAATATCATTTTCAGGGCAACTGCCGCCTGAGAGACCACCTCGGTGGTGCTTGGCGCGGGCGCGGTGGCCTGCATTTCAGGAAATGACTGAATTCTCTATCTCAGTCGAGGAGTTTAGGTCGGTAGATGAGGCCGTTGAGTTCTTCTCCGGCAACCTCATCGCCGTGGGCATGACTACTATTCCTAGGACGTCTGGCCGTTTTGCACGCCGACCACTCCCATGGTGGTCGGCCGAGTGTGAGATGGCCCTCAAACAGAAGCGTTATGCATACATGCGCTATAAGCGCCGCCTAAACGATTTCACTGTCGCTGAATTTCGTCGGGCTAGGGCTAGGTTCCGGTATATTTCGAAGCACGCCTGCCGCTCTTCTTGGCGGGCATACGTGTCTTCACTTAACGGGAAGACCCCTTTAGCTGAGGTGTGGAAGCGAGTCAAAAGGATTCGGGGCAAGTTCTCGCAGGACCCCCCTCCCGTTCTCCAGGAGAATGGGACCGCAATCTCGGACCCCGCGTCCGTGGCGAAATCCTTAGCGACCGCTTTTTCCGCATTCTCTAGCCGTGATGCTGCACCGCCAGCATTCAATGCACGTCGTGATGTCGCGGAAGGCCGCCGGCTGGACTTTACCTCCAGAGGCGGAGAACCTTTCAACGACAAGTTTACTGTAAGCAAGTTGCGTTCCGCTCTCGCTTCGTGCGCGGACACCGCCAATGGTCTGGACGATGTCCCGTACACCATGCTGCGACAGCTAGGTGAGCGAGGCATGGCCTTTCTGTTAGATTTGTTCAACAGGATCTGGGTGGAAGGTCTCCTCCCAGACTCCTGGCGAATCGCTACTGTGCTTGCCTTTCGCAAACCGGGGAGAGATCACTCTACTCCGACCGGTTTCCGCCCAATCTCTCTAACCTCTTGCGTGTGCAAGTTGATGGAGAAATTGGTAAATGTTAGATTAGCCTATTTCCTGGACAGCGGAGGCCATGTGTCTTCCGCAGAGTGCGGCTTCCGCAAGTTCCACTCCACGTCGGATGCTCTGCTCCGACTGGAAAATGCCGTCTGCGAGGCTTTCCTTTGTAGAGAGCACTACGCCACGGTGTTTTTTCGATCTGGAGAAGGCCTATGATACCGCATTGCGATACAGGATTATGGAGACTCAACACAGGATGGGGGTAAGGGGATGCCTCCCAATTTTTATATCTGAATTTTGGCAAGATCGTCGATTCCGCGTACGGGTGGGGGGGAGCCCTCTCCGGCCTAAAGGAGAAGGAAGAGGGTGTCCCGCAGGGAAGTGTCCTCAGTGTCACACTCTTTGCCCTGAGCATCAACGGCATCACCTCGGTGCTGCCGGAAGATGTTCTCGCTACGCTCTACGTGGACGACCTTTCGATCTCTTTTGGCGCGGCCCAGATGCCAACTCTGGAGCGTCGACTCCAACAGGAATTGAACCGCGTCTCTCGCTATGCCGAAGCGCACAGGTTTCGGTTTTCTTTGGCCAAGACTAAGGTGGTGCACTTCTGCCGCCATCCACGGCTTCACCCCGACCCAGATTTGTTTTTTAAAGGGGTGCGCCTGGATGTGGTTGAGTCGCACCGTTTCCTTGGTCTTGTATCCGACCGACGCCTCACCTGGGAGGCTCATATTCGCAGCCTTAGGATCTCTTGTTCCCGCGCCATGGACATTCTTTGTTCCGTGACGTTCAGCGCTTGGGGCGCTGATAGGGCTACTGCCTTACTTTTTAATCGATCCTTTGTCCGTTCGAAGATCGACTACGGTTGCGAGTTTTATGCATCCACAGCCGAGCGTTTATTGCGGAAGGTGGATTCGATCCACCACACCGGCCTTCGCCTTGCGACCGGTGCCTTCCGCACTTCCCCCATTGAGAGCCTGTTGGTCGATGCTGGGGAGATGCCACTCGCTCTGCCATAAATATTGAAGGGCTGACATTTAACTATTTTGTTTATATGCTTTCTTATTACAGGATTAAAAGAAAATTGACCCTCAGATAGATTTAAATTAGGAACTGACGATATCAAGCTCGATTCTACGATTCTTCTCTTAACATAGTTAGCTGATTTAAATACCATTTTACTTCCATTGAAATCGATCGTATGATTCTTGTCTCTAACATGGCAAAATATTCCACTGCTTTCGCTGCCCACTCTAATACCTCTTTTGTGTTCGTACAATCTCCCTTCTAGATTTCGCCCCGTTTTCCCTATACAAACTTTATGGTATCGTCGCATGGTACTGCATATACTCCTATGTTATGATGTTCTTTGGATTTCCTGGCCATCATCAATTGGTTTAAGGAATTATTATATTTAAAGCAAGATTAATACCCGCTTTTACAAATATGTCCTTTAAACTTTTTAATTTATTATTAAATGGCAATGTTATACATTTGTTGAAGTCGTTAGTGCGGGAAGGCTTGTTACCATAGAATGTTTTCCTAGCTGCAAAATGGGCAGACGATATGAAGCAATCGGGGTAATACATTTAGAAAAAATGGTCCTGATAATGACAATTTCTTCATCTAAATAGGAAGGATGACATATTTTGTATGCTCTAAGGAAAAGGTTAGAAATTACCGATTTTTTAACAGTATTATCGTGAAACGAAAAATAATGTATATAGGCATTCGAGTGGGTTGGTTGCCTATACACGTCAAGTTTTAATTCATGGTGATCTTTATTAATGAGGACATCTAAAATGGGTAATCTATTATCATATTCTAATTCATATTTAATTTTGATGGAGACATGCAAATTATTCAAATTATTAAAAAAGGTATCAAAATCATGGCCATTAGGCCATACAGAAAATACATCGTCAATGAACCTTAACCATATAAAGTTAGGGGGAGAAATTGTGGGAAGGAGTTCAGTCTCAAAATATTCCATGAAGAGACATGCCAATATCGGAGATAAACTATTTCCCATGCTAAGGCCAAATATTTGTCTATAAAACTCATTATTTATTCGAAACACATTGTCAGAGAGACATAATTCAACTAAATCGATAAATTTACGTAGAAATGGGAAGATCCAAATTAAGTCTAGGCATGATTTCGCGCAGAAGGCCCATGGTTTGGTCAACCGGAACTTTGGTAAACAAAGAGTTTACATCAAAGCTCACAAGTTTTCCATCCGGTAATTGCAAGTGGTTGAGGCGGTCAACGAAATCTTGAGTGTTCATAATGTGTGCAGATGAGATTCTTCCTACTGCTGGAGATAAATGCTTGGCGAGCCATTTGCAGAGCTTATAAGTGGGAGAATTAATATTGGAAATGATTGGGCGTAAGGGACATCCCTCTTTGGGGGTCTTTGGGAGCCCATACATATAGGAAAGTGAAGGGTTCTTACTCCTGAATTTCTTAGTAGCTGTATGCTTAGTGCCCTAAATTCTGAAAAATCTGACCAAATTGGTTTTCCCAAAAGATTTCAGATTGCGTTAAATAAACTTAAATTTAATAACAACATTGTTATAACCAAATCCAATAAAACGAATCAGTTAGTCATTTTGGACAAACATAGTTATAATGATAAACTAAATGAACTTCTTAATGATGTGAACACATATGAAAAGCTACAAAGTGATCCGCTCAATAACAAAACAAGCAATTTCAACAACAACTTGAAGAGAATATTGAAAAGCGCAGATTTAATTAAACAATTCAGGAGTACGAACCCTTCACTTCCCTATATGTATGGGCTCCCAAAGACCCACAAAGAGGAAATTCCCTTACGCCCAATCCTTTCCAATATTAATTCTCCCAATTATATGCTCTGCAAATGGCTCGCAAAGCATTTATCTCCAGCAGTAGGAAGAATCTCATCTGCACACATTATGAACACTCAAGATTTCGTTGACCGCCTTAACCACTTGCAATTACCGGATGGACAACTTGTGAGCTTTGATGTAAACTCTTTGTTCACCAAAGTTCCGGTTGACCAAACCATGGGCCTTCTGCGCGAAATCATGCCTAGACTTAATTTGGATCTTCCCATTTCTACCAGTAAATTTATCGATTTAGTTGAATTATGTCTCTCTGACAATGTGTTTCGAGTAAATAATGAGTTTTATAGACAAATATTTGGCCTTAGCATGGAAAATAGTTTATCTCCGATATTGGCATGTCTTTTCATGGAATATTTTGAGACTGAACTCCTTCCCACAATTTCTCCCCCTAACTTTATATGGTTAAGGTACATTGACGATGTATTTTCTGTATGGCCTAATGCCCATGATTTTGATACCTTTTTTAATAATTTGAATAATTTGCATGTCTCCATCAAATTTAAATATGAATGGGAATATGATAATAGATTACCCTTTTTAGATGTCCTCATTAATAAAGATCTCCATGAATTAAAACTTGACGTGTATAGGAAACCAACCCACTCGAATGCCTATATACATTATTTTTCGTTTCACGATAATACTGTTAAAAAATCGGTAATTTCTAACCTTTTCCTTAGAGCATACAAAATATGTCATCCTTCCTATTTAGATGAAGAAATTGTCATTATCAGGACCATTTTTTCTAATTTGTATTACCCCGATTGGTTCATATCGTCTGCCCATTTTGCAGCTAGGAAAACATTCTATGGTAATAAGCCTTCCCGCACTAACGACTTCAACAAATGTATAACATTGCCATTTAATAATAAATTAAAAAGTTTAAAGGACATATTTGGAAAAGCGGGTATTAATCTAGCCTTTAAATATAACAATTGCTTAAACCAATTGATGATGGCCAGGAAACCCAACGAACATCATAACATAGGAGTATATGCAATACCATGCAACGATTGCCATAAAGTTTATATAGGGAAAACGGGGAGAAATCTAGACAAGAGATATTAGAGTGGGCAGCGAAAGCAGTGGAATATTTTGCCATGTTAGAGACAAGAATCATACGATCGATTTCAATGGAAGTAAAACGGTTTTTTAAATCGGCTAACTATGTTAAGAGAAGAATCGTAGAATCGAGCTTGATATCGTCAGTTCCTAATTTAAGTCTATCTGAGGGTCAATTTTCTTTTAATCCTGTAATAAGAAAGCATATAAACAAAATAATTAAATGTCATCCCTTGAATATGTTTAGGCCCCCCCCCTCCCCTCAGATTACATACAAGTAGGGGATTGGGGGAAAAAAGAGGGGATCTTGTGTTATGCTTATATGCACTTCTCCTATGTTTTCTACCCAGTGTCAGTTGAAAAAGGGTGTGAGATACACCGAAACTGTTCTGAATTAAATTGTCTTCGGAGAATGTGGTTTAATTCCTCATATATATATATATATATATATATATATATATATATATATATATATATATATATATATATATATATATATATATATATATATATATATGTGTGTGTGTGTATATGTGTGTGTGTGTTTAAACAGTTCAAGCAAAGGAGGAAAACTCTATCAACTATGGTGATAAATTTGTTTCTAAACTCTGAAATCTATTAGGTGATTATATGTATACCAGTTTTCTTGTATAAATCTAAAATTGTATAATCAATTTCAATACTATGTAATTAATTTTAGGAAATAAAAATCTATTTATCTATCTATTCCTCTCCTCTCCCCATCTCTCTCTATCAATCTTTATCTATCTTCCTCTCCCTCTCTCTTCCTCTCCTCTCTCTTTTCTCTGTATCTCTCTTCCTCCCCCTCTTTCTCTTCCTCTTCCTGTCTCTCTCGGTAAAGCGACAGATCAAGCCGTATAGAGAGTAAAGACCCGCAAGGGATTATAAATGAGCAAACGCGTATCTTAAACTCACATAGACCCAAGGAATCACAATTTATTCCGGTTAGAAATGGGGCTAGACTAACGAGGATTACAAACCGTTTTGAAAATACCCTACTCTAATCCATTCGCCTTGTTAACTCCAACCCAGGCGGAAACAGAGAGCGTCCTCCTAGGGGAGTCTTTAATTAAGAACCAGGATTCAGTCTTCAAAACACGTAATCCGGTTAAACGTAAGAAAATCTTCCTACCAGGAGGGGACAGGGGAGAATAATCACGCGGTCAAAGAAATCGAAAATCTGTACTATCAGTGCGAAGACCGCTCTATCCTTAACTTCGTTGGTGGAAATGACATACACCTGAAAGTTACTAAAGAAGGGGTAATTGGTTGGGATAATTCCGAGATTAAAATCGACTCAGAGAATGCAGCCAAGGTCAATCTACACTAATGTTTGCTTTAAACGCTTATGTCAGGAAATTTGTGGGGGGTGGGGGGGCTAATATTTTCAATTTCTGGAACGATTCTCAGGACCAATCGTCGCGTTTTCATAATAATGGCATACATTTGAACCCAATCGGGAATTCGGTGCTGGTCAGAATAATTGATAAAGGCTTACGAGATCTTTATGGTCCAGAAGTTATTTGCTTCCATGGCTCAGACACGACAGGCCGGATTTCACGTGAAGAGTCAATAAACTTGGGTGGGCATAGAAATGCCCTAGGCCTACGAGAGAGGGACGCTGTTATTTAAAAGAAAAATTAAATGTATTTACGCAAATGTACGGAGTTCAAGGAACAAACTACCCGAATTTAAAGTCATGATCCAAGAGGGCGATTACGATTTCGTATGTATTAGCAAGACCTGGTTGGATTCAGTTTCAAGAGACTTTATTGCGGAATTTACTATAAAAGGGTACAAAATTCATAACAGAGACCGTTTAACTGGAAGAGACGGTGGTGAATTAGCTTACGGAAAAGAGAGAATAAATGCAAGGAAGATGGGCGTAACGACCGTAAATATAAAGAATGAGGTTTTGTTAATAGAGTTCTAGTGTGCTAAAAATAATATAATTAACTTAGCTGTTACTTACCCACCACCACCACCATCCCAAATAGAACCAGAGGACGTATTCTTTCTTTAGGTTTTAATATTAAATAAAATTAAAACAGATAGTCTATCTTAATGTGCGATGGTGTGCATAATGTATGGAGATGAAGATCTTGCAGTTTCTCTACTAACTGAACTCCTAGGTTTGTGAAACTAACATTATGTTATTTATATGAATTCTTTGTTTGGGGAATGCACATGTGCCTATATTTGTGTGTGCCTATGGGATAGTGTGTTCATTACATGTATTATTTTATTTGTATACTTATATTCTGTAATTGCTTATTTCGATGAAATAAAGCCAAACTTTGGAACCTTCCTTAACCTTTGGGCTACTTCAGTTCTACTCTTTGAGTGCCTTTCATCTATGGTGAGAAAAGGAAAAACAATAATTTGTGGGGATTTCAATTACCCTAACGTTAACTATACAAACTATATTTCAGATATAGTAGGGGAGAGATTGGTAAATTTCATTAAGAATAATTTTCTTATTCATAAAGTAGAGGAAACTACACGTGATCAAAATATACTTGATTTAATTATCACAACAGAAGAGACTTTAGTAGAAAATGCTTGCGTGGGTAAGCATTTGGCGATGAATGACCATAATATAATTAGGTTCGAGATTAATACAAGCGTAGAGGTAAAGGAAAATATACAACTAATCCCACGATTTGGGAGCTGCAATTTCGAAACCTTTGGTCACCGGATTAGAAGGATAAACTGCGAAAGTTGTTTTTATAATACGACAGTAGACGGCATGTTTTCGGGGCTACAACAAAGTCTGCTTACTGTGGATTCCGACTTGATTAAATACGTTCGCCTTAAGAATGGGAAATTAAAGAGGGCACCGTCGGTTAGCCCTTTAATAATAAACTTAATTCGGGAACGAAATAAAGAATATCAAGTTTTAAAAAAAAACCCGAACCAGTAGCAAATCGGGAAAGATAAATTCACTCTCGAAGGCTGGTCATGGGGGCCATTAGAGAAGCTAAGCTAAATATGAAAAAGATCTTGCCCTAAATTCGAAGTACGAACCGAAACGGGTTACAGTTACGTAAACAGTAGAAAGTTCATAAAGGGTTCGTTGGGGCCGATCAGAAGTAAAGATGGTGTTATGACAGACAATCCAGAACAAAATGCTAAAAAATAAAATGAGCACTTCGAAAGCGTTTATACTGTGAAATACGTGGCACAATTAGCAATACTAGGCCATGAAATACATTTTGAAAGACAAAATATTCTATCCACCCTAAGTATAAATAAAGGGGAAATTATAACATACATTAATAAAATGAAAAAATCAAAGGCAATCGGGCCCGATAGGGTATACCCAATCAATCTTGAAGAACTAAAAAAAATATTAGAAAGACCGCTCTGCACGATTTTCATTCGATCAATCGAGGAAGGCCTTGTTCCAATAGAGTTCAAACGTGCAAATGTTACGTCTAAATTACAAAAATGGGAAAATCAGAGCTTACTAATTTCCGTGTCCCATCAGCCTAACTTCTGTAATTGGGATGCTCTTAGAGTTGATAATTAGATATAGATTAGTGAGTCATCTTGAGTCGAAAAATTTAATCACAGACACCCCAGCATGGAATCAGACGAGGGCGCTCGTGCCTAACCAATTGACTCTATTTTTTCATAACATGATTTGTATCTACGATGAAACTAAAGCGGCGGATATAATTTACTTTGATTTTAAAAATACCTTTGATACAGTTCTACATGAAAAGCTATTGATGAAAGATAGAACGATTGGAGTGAAGGGAAATATACTCAAATGGATTACAAACTGGCTCTCAAATCGTTCCCAGCAGGTTGTTGTAAATGATGCTTGCTCAGAGTGGGCCCCAGTAACTAGTGTTGTTTCACAGGGGTCAGTCCTGGCCAATTATTATTTATTGTTTAGATTAACAACATTAATAATGGAGTGATTAGTAGGATCTCTAATTTTGCAGATGGCACGAAGCTACGAAGCCAAGCCCTTTCTAGATCCGATGTAGAGCAAATACAGAGAGACTCTGATAAAATTGTCGAATTTGCGGACAAATGACAGATGGGCTTCGTATAAGTAAATGCAAGGTCATGCATGTAGGATGTCATAACTTAAAAGTAGAATAACATATGAAAGGCCAAATCCTCGAATCCATAAACCTAGAAAAAGACCTGGGTATTTTAATCTCAGATGACCTTAAAGTATCGAACAATGCGCAGAATCCTGTAAGAAAGCAAACTGAATGCTAGGATATATCGCTCGGAATTTCACTTTCAAATCAAAAAATATAATTCTGCCATTATACAAAGCACTCGTACGCCCACACCTCGAATATATGGTTCAATTTTGGTCTCCCTACCTAAACAAGGATATAGCGCACTTAGAAAGAGTGCAACGTAGAGCTACTAAACTAGTTACATGAATTTGAAGCAAACGGTACCACGAGAGACTCCGCTCATTAAACCTACTATCCCTTGAAAGTAGACGATTACGTAAGCAATTGATAGAAGTATTTAAAACCTTAAAAGAATTTACTAATATTAATTGCAGAATATTGTTCGAGATGTACGAAAGGGCCAATACACGCTAAAACGGTTTCAAATTAGTAAATAGGCACTTTAAGTCTACTATAGCTCAAAATTACTTCACTTTTAAGATCACGCAAACGTTTATTATCCTTCCCCACCGTACAATAGAAAGCACGTCAGTAAATATGTTCAAAAACCGACTTGATGAGTATTTCAATAGTGTAAATATAACATAGTAGGAGCACGGATGAAAACATCATACATAATAAGGATGCCATAATAATAGATGCCAGCGACACCCCCCTGCATGGCATATAGTGAATGCGAATTCCCTCTTTCGTTTTTTGTCTGTCCTATACGTATATTTTCATCACTAGCAGCCGAAGCCTGCGAGAGAGGCGAAAACTAGCCTATCCCCCCCCCCCTTTAATACACACACCATTCGGAGGAGTGTGTACGCGCATTTGAAGAATGAATGAGCCTGAATGTAAAAGGGTACATATGTAGATAAGTGTGTACCGTATAATTGAAATAGTTAAAAAAACACACAGCATAACTGACCCTGCAGGTCAAAGGTTGCACATGTAGATAAAGGTGTACTGTAGAATTAAAATAGTTAAAAAAATTCAAACAAAAAACAAACAAACATCGTGTTAAATAAAAACAAAACAAAAGCATGATGCACCAACATTAGATAGTGATAGTCTAAAACCGTCTGTGTAAGAGGACTGGCCTTGACCTAACCTTAGGGTCTTTGCTGGTCTTTTTCTGTAGTTGTAGTTCTATTTGTTTTCCTCTCTCTCAATCTCTCTTTCTATCTGTTTTTATATCTTTTTATCTTATTTTTATGCCTATTCTATAGGGTAATTCGAATCAATTTAACACCTCACAATAAAATAAGAAATGATCAAAAAATGAGTTTTATGTAAAAGAAATATATATATTTAACCTCAGAAGTAGACAACAAAATGTAACGCAAATAAGATAAACAATGCTTTTGATAATGAATTGGCTGTATATTGAAATTGATAAAAGTTGAAATTGGTATCAATATAAAAATTACAAGTAGGAAAATGATTTGAAGAACTAAGTTAGGTAGTACGAGGGGCGGTCAATAATTTTTGCAATTCGGATATAAGGAAACGAGATATGAGGAAAAGGGTTTTATTATTTTTCAATATAACTACCCTCGACTTCAATGCACTTGCGCCACTTGTCCCTGAGGCTTCGAATTCCCGACAACCAGAAATCTCTCGACTGCTGTTCAATCCACTCCTGGACGGCTAGCTGGACATTTTCATCGTCCCCAAACTGGCGTCCATGCAGTGTAGCCTTGAGGTGGAGGAATAAAAAGTAGTCGCTAGGGGCCAGATCTGGAGTGTAAGTAGGGATGGTTGAGCTCCCCGAATCCGCACTTGAGCAGGGCAGCTTATGCAACTCTGGCCTTGTGGACAGGGGCATTGTCGTGGAGGAGCAGGACACCGCATGTCAACTTGCCGCGCCGCTTCTGACGGATGCACTTCTTCAACCCAGCCAGTTCCTCGGCGTAATATTGGCCTTTGATGGTCCTTCCACGAGGCGCATAGTCTACCATCAACACTCCCTCAGAATCTAAGAAGATGGTGGCCATGATCTTCCCGGCTGAGGGTTGGTTTCGGAACGTGATGGGGGTCGGAGAGCCCCTGTGCTTCCAGGCCATGCTTTCGAGCTTGGTCCCGGGATCCCAGGGATGGACCCGCGTTTCATCAACTGTCACTATGCGTGACTCGAATTCCCCCGGGTCTTGGTTGTAAAGGAGCAGCAGCTCCTCCGAACTTTGACGACGTTGAAGTCGATCATGGGTCGTGAGGTTTCTAGGGACCCAACGGGCAGAGACCTTGGCCATGGCCAAATTGTCGAGGATGATGTTGATAACACCTCCATGTGATATTCCAAGTTCTCGCTCGATTTTTTCGACCTTCACCCGTCAATTTTAGAGGATCATCTTCTGCACACGGGCCACATTGTCCTTGTTGGTCACGTCTGACAGGCGTCCTGGACGGAAGTCATCTTCAAGGGACTCACGACCATGGCGGAACTCCCAATTCCAGCGAACAATTGTTGCATAGGAAGGGGCGGTGTCGGTGTACACTGCAGCCATGCGTTCATGGATCTCTTTTGCATTCTTGCCTTCCTTGGTCAAAACTTTGATCACTACGCGGTGCTCAACCTTCTCCATTGTTGAAAAATTTGTGAGTGACGATCTGCGATCAGCCACTGCTTCTTAAATAGACGGGGCAAGAGCGTGCAGCTGCAGGTCCTGACTTGTCATAACTTGTCCTAACATCCCCATATACAGCCATCCCCCTTCATCTGTTTTGCCCTACTATTGGACATTGGACATTGGACATAAAAAGTGAGGAATATAGTAGAAGAGTGTTTTAGTAGGAGAAAATAGTGGGGAAATACGGGAAAAAATTATAGGAAAGCGAATATGAAGGTAGAATGAAAGACAGATCCCTGGTGAAAGGGTATCACTAACTTTCTTTGCGTTTTGGTTGTTTTTTTTTTGATAGTATATAAATACACCATCTGGTAAATGCACTGGGCATTCAAGCCTTTGTAGTAATAGATATTATCTCTACGTGGCTTTTTAGGAAGATTTTCATCTTCGATTCTGGGTGTTTCACACCTAGATTTGGATTTTTTATGTGCTGATTTGTTTTACTTGTTTTTTGGCGATGTTTCGCACAAAATTTGGGAAAGTGTTAGTAGAACTAAATTTAGCAAGTGCTAATTCAGTGGCTAAACTCGTATGGCTTTGTTCGTGTTTTGTTGTGTTATGAATGGGGGTTATCTAGCTTTAAGTGAACTTTGGGTCGACGTTAATGTCATTCGGTAGTCTACTGCTTTTAAAACTAATTGGTCGTCTTAAGTTACGTAAATTGTCAAAGTCAATGTGCTCGAGTACAAACTCGGGAGGGAGGTGCCGATGCACCTTGTCCCAGATTTTGGTTGCTCTGAGGTGAAGCTCCACGTTTATGGGGGTCATCCCCAGTTCACCATGGAGTTCACTCTGCCTTCTCCCTTCTCTCCTTCGGGTTCCCGTAATGATGTATACAGCCTTATTCTGGACCCTTTGCAGTTTAAGGACTTGGGTCTTGGAAACTACGTTTATACGGACTGGGGGGTACAGAAGTTTTGAGCGAATGCACGCATTGTAGATCTTAAGTTTGTTGGAGGTGCTCAGGTTTACGAATTTAAAAAATTCACCCAAGTCCCTCCGTGCATTCTGTGTAGTTTTCGCTACATGGCTCCTATACCCACCAGTCGTAATTTGTAGTCCCAGAACCGTGCCCTCCGTGCGGTATGGGATGCGTGCCAGTGTCCTTCGGAATAATGAAATTACACGGAACTTTTGGGCATTGGTGGATATCTTCCAAAACTTATTGACCGCCCCTCGTAATTATTATTATGGGAATTATAGTTGCCGCGTTAGGCAACGTGGAATGAAGTAGGAAGAAGGCAAGAATCGGAGAATATTATTTAATCAATTGAATTTATGTATGTTAGATCATGTAATTTGAAAAATTAATGCTAAATTGGAGAATATACTTAATTCAAGAATAATGTAAATATTTTTAATATACGAACTTTCGTGTTAGCTCAAAGGATAATATTTCGCTTGCTTTGGAATAATTATAACTTAATTTGAATTAAAGTTGGGTGTTTGGATAAAGATCACTTTGGGTAAGGGTTGAAAAAATTTGACTAGGGTAAACTAAGTAAAATTGAGATAAATTATGTATGATTTTAAAATAGCAATGGCAATGTTGGTCGTAATTGGAATTAGCCTAATGTAATAATAGTTCGTATTAGTGCAGTAATGGAGGTAAATGATGCAGTATGTACAAATAGATAAAGTGCTCTCGAAAATAATACAGAATTTAAATAATGTAGCTACATTTATATAGCGAAGAAATATTTTAGTAATGAGAACAAGTGATTCCTTTATGGTATAATGAAGATTATGAGAAAAGTATTGAGTAATGCTGCTTCCAGATCTCAGCTGGAATATGTATAGCTCAATTTTATTGCGAGTCATGAAGTCACCAGTTTATAGGAATGGGGTGAGTGTGTGATGGAGTTTGGCTGAAGGTGGCGTGGCTTGTAGGTTGTAGGCCCACTTTTGTATTCTAATAAAATTTGTTTGACTCCCAAAGTTCTGACGAGGAATACACTTTTAAGTTGGGTTCCCGAAGGTGCTTCGGTAATCACGGGTTAAAGAGAAGGACTTCTAAAGGAAGGCGGGAATAAGTAGGTTTTATTCTTAGCTTGGGCCTACCAAAATGGGAGCAAGAGTTCGAGTCCTACGCAGCTATATGTAGGTTTTCGGTTAATTCTCGATAGCTGAGTCTAAGGTGGCAGGATTCAAGGATGAGGGAACGGATTCGTGACGCTAATAATAACAATAAGCTGTTGACAAACGACTTAACTGATTCTCTCTCTCTATCTTAAGTCTCTCATCCGTGGTGTGTGTTTAATATATATATATATATATATATATATATATATATATATATATATATATATATATATATATATATAAACCTCTCGTTTCCAAGAGGCGTGCCCTTTTTCACTTGAACTGGGCGTGGGACGGAGCTAAAGATCGGGAATATGTTCGTCAGTTTCTTCATTGGGCCGAGTTAGGAGAGTTATGTGCATCTAATGAACCTACATATTTTTCCACGTTTGGTCCTATCCTCTATCAGAGAGACCGTTTGCTTTTCGCAGTTCCTCGAAAGTTTTAACCGGTCAAGGCACACATTACTCTGTATTTGTTCAGTTTTTCCTTGTTATCTAACATTGAGATTGTTTCCGTCTGGCAGCTGTTTCCTAGCGTGCGTATGTTTGTGTGCGGCCGCGCGAGAACTCTGGCTATCAGCTTTGCTCGATTCATACTTTCTTAATAAATATAGAATTGTGATATAATATTTCTCTCTATTTTACATTTGTTCACTATTTATTACATGGCATATTATTTCATTAATTCATGCGTGTACCCATTCTCCGAATTTCATAGATCCACCGGGCGACCATTTAGGGGTGTTCCTCGCTGGTTCTACCTATCGTGCAATTTGGGTGCCACATATGGAACTTACTTTTAGGGCTCAAAATATGATAAGCTTTTGAGTACAGAATTTTCTGAAGCGAGAGTTCTGCCTTCGCCGAAGGCATGGGAGTGAGTGGAAATGCTACGTAAACCTTGCCGTCTGATAAGGAAAGGACATGTGAGAGAAGAAAGCATGGGCGGATTAATTTTATTTTTAAATGTAGGAATATTCGTTGTGTGACTGAGCAAATAGATGAGAATATTCTAACTACCCATAGGATAACCTTGAAATTCGAAGCACCTATTGAAATCGTATTCTCACTTGTAACCCAGATTTCTAATTAAGTTAAGCCGTACACCATAACATTATTGTTTTCATCCGCCACAAATTATAGTTGAATAAAAGATTGAGTCCTATACTTGCGTGCTTAACATCGCCAAAAATAGTACCGACAAAATATCGAAGGAATGCAAGAGAGCGCGTGAAGTACGATGTTTAAAGAGCCATGAACATAGCGACTGTCGCTCGTAAACTGCAAGCTAAGATGAGATAACAAGAGGGAAAGTCCTTCCAATGTTCTACGGCGTTTTGTGATAAGATGATAAATGGTTATTGCATTGATGGTTTCCGATAGTTCAAATCACTTACAAGTGCCCTTGAATGGCTAAATGGCTAAACGAGGTTTCTGTCACTAGATGGTGCCACCCAGCGCCAAATCCGATGGCAAATTTGAAATCTCTAGGGTGAATAACCATATGTCCTATGGTCATAATATAGGTCATTTCATGGTTCTAAATGGGTACAATTGAACTTTACTCCTTTTTTTAAAAAAAACCCGCCCCCTGACCTGGCACTTCGCCGCAGGTAAAAATGGCATGCATCAATTGCCGAATGCATTATCGAAGTGCTACGCACTAACAGGCATCAGAAAGTGGATTGTAATCTATGAATATGATAAATTCAAGACTTTCAAATTACCCACGGAAATGATGGACTGCATACCTCTTTTTAGAAACAGAAAGCGAGCAAAAAAAGAAAACAAGATATTAGCAGGTGATGGACGAGGGAAAAAAGTACCTGCTATCTAGGAAATGCGAGACAGTGCTTCCGATACGACATTTAAAGAGGCAAGAACATAGCAAATGTTATTGATAAACTGTAGGATGAAATCCAAATGACGAGCATCAGCGTACAGAGTCGAAGGAAGAGATGCTACGAGTGGAAATGGCACTACTCATGAGCTTGTGGTCAGTTAAATGGTAAAATCACGCCCTTTCAAAATAATAACGGAAGTGGTGGACTGCGATCTATATTCCAAGGATTTTTTTTCGAGAACGTGCAGTAGATCTTTAGGGAATCAGAAGGATAGCTAGAAAGGAAAGTAATTGGTTACTACTGGTCATCAACCATTTTCTCTAGTGTCGTTCTTCCTGAGATCAGGAGGCGTCCGATGCAAGGAAGATGCCGCCCCCCGCCCTCCAAGGGCAAGGATGGGTCAAGCAAATAGCAGAAAACGTATCCTCTTTGGTGAAAGGAAGAGCCCCACACTTTCGGGAAATAACTGAAGAGAAGAGTTTCTTTTTGTTCTTGATAACTCTGTTTAATGGCTACATTACTCAATTATGGCTATTAGTGAATCTGTGGTAGAATGTGGCTATACCATAGAAACAACGGAGTAGCTTTATCGAGGAAAGGTGAGGAAGATTTTGTATCGCAGCAACTTGATCTTGAAGAGGATGAATTCTGTTAGGAGAAATATAGGGTCCTAACAAGGAGAGTTGCGAGATATATATTCATACAAGCGGGTAAAGACTTGATGAAGGTGATATAAATGTCCCGCAAGGGACGAAGAAACTATCAGGAGGTCGTCGATGTGCAAAACACGAATGAAAGATCTCTCACAACCTGATCCTTGAACCGTTGGGATGTTTCACCACTGCCACGAAGGCCATAAGCATTCAGAGTATCTCAACAGAGTCCATGGGAATAGTGATTGCGATCTTTCGAACATTCTTATGGTGAATAAAGATCTGGTTGGAAGTTCTACTTAGATTAAGATGAGGAAATAAAGAATACCTGAAGAGAGACGTAGTCAAATCCAAAAGATATTATAAGGGTTACATGTCCCGCGACAGAACAATAATTCAATGTCCTGTAATCGCTTACATCCCTGAAGTTACCAGGTGTCGACATTGGTACTACGCGGATTAGAGAGGCTCAAGGAGACGTTGGCGGATATTGCATACACTCGAACTCCTTACCCACTGCTGAGAGTCTACCTAGGGCTAGAGGTCTAGGACAAGTCAAAAGATGACATTTTGTCGTCTCTATTCAGTGAAACACTATATATAAACGGTCGTTCCTTCGAGAGTGGGAAAAAAAGGACAGGAAACTTCTGCAGATGGCGTTGAAAGTGGGGTTTCGTCCGAAAGGAAACTGACGGACAGGATAGGACTTTGACAATAGAAAATTAAACCACATGAAGTAAGAGAGCTGGTGCGGTCGACAAGCTGCTTGCGATTCCGAAATTCAATCAAGAGGCCGTGTGCTGAAAGAAAATCGAGGCCTAAAATCGGACAGTGTACCTCGGCAATAGCAAAGGTTGCGTCTTCTATAGATATTAATATCGGGGGAATTAGCCGCACGAAAACTTAAATCCGAGGGTAAGCTTTTTCGACATGAGAGGCTGTAAACGCACTACACACAGCCGCAGTGTCTACCAGAAATTAAAAATCAGCAAGTGCATCATAGACACGAAATGGGGGATCAACCTGACAAGGAAAGTGGACAGCAGAGGTGGTCGACCCATGAAAAACTTGCTTTTCTAGTTTTAACAATGTGAAGTTTGCACAGAAGATGGTAAAAATGAAAGATTATGTATGAGCCGAAGACTGACGGAGAGGTCGATGATGAGTGTGGGTAAGAACTAAAATGAAAATTCCTCCATGACTCTTTGCACTTTACAGCCTTATTGCCGTATTATCTATGGCATCGGTACATATCTGATGTCCTTTTCTCTATTCCTTAGTTCTAATGTATTACCTCCTGCTGGACACTTTTTGTGTTTATAGCATTTGTGCTTTCTAGCTAATCGCCTGCATTGATCTTTATGATGACAATAATAATAAAATGTAATGATGCCCAATAAGTTTACGAGAAAAATAAAATTTTGTGGTAATTACGGCAGGGATTTTTTTAATTCAGGAGAGTGCATAGAAATACAAAACTTAGTGGGAATCCACTTGTAATAGAATAAAATTAAACTTAAATTCACCTAAGGGCAGAGCCGAAATGCGACGGTGCTAAATAATTACATTTGGGGATATAAGCGCCATTTATAATAAATAATTATTATATTTAAAAATTGGTGCAATATTTTTTCACTTTGCAGAATAGTGGAAAGTGTTAATAGGTTGCATGAATGTTTACAATTTAAACTTGCGAATCTGCATACGTATACGTGCACGAACAATTGTCAAGACTACCTTTTAGGTCACAAGAGTGTTTGTGATTCTAAAACCCTTTGTGTCAAAGCAGATAACATTTTTGTACCCATGTTTTTGACCATTGCCAATATAAAATCATTTGTGAAAATAATTATGTTTGCGTGTTGAAAATGCCTCCAAAAGGAGAAAACGGTGATCTCCTAAAGAATCTAAATCTAGGCATGTGATTCGCGTAAACCAGACTATCCTAATAACATGAGAAAAGAAGGAGTCTGCAAAAGGATAATCAATAGCCTAGAAGAGGCAGTTCAATTTTACTTTTATACAATAAGTGGAGAGATGGTTCCGCAAACAATTGAAGTAACCAGAATTTTCAAATAGGCAGTGGTTAACTGGTTCATTTCTTATCACGATGTGATGCTTCTCACATCGGTGGACCAGAGAGCGTTGTGGAAATAGAAGATAATAAATTCGACAGAAAAAATCGGATAGCAACTAGACTCGACCCCCAGCCTATGCTAGGGGTAATTATCTAGGATTGAGTTTTTGTGGGGGTTCAGTATCAAGGAATGATTTTTGGGGAGGGTCATTACTTAGGATTGATTTTTTTTAATAAGTAATAATACTTGATAATGATATTAAGATAAAACGATAAAGTAGAAATGCTACTGAGGATTGAATTTGGTTAAGATAATATTTGTTAGTTAGGTTCAAATAACCTATCTTTGTTGTTGTTCGCATCGTCCTACGCTATGGGGTAGGCGGGCCTCCCCACGACGCCGGAGCGCGCTTGCTTCCAACCTCTTGCTGTTTTTCTGTTTCTTTCTTTGTTTTTTTGAATTTTTAATTTTAAAGTAGCTTAAAACAAGGCTGAAATTTTAATTGCAGCTACTTTTGCCCTTGTTGGCTGTCACCAGATGAACTCTGTTAAAAAAAAGGAAAAAATGGAAGTCTATATTATCATATTAAATTGTGTGGCGAGTAAATTATTTGGGAGAATTTAAGGGTCGGGGGAGGGGAGGTAAGGGGGGCAGCTTTCTTGAACATGTTTCCTCCGGGTGTATTATTACCTATGGCATATGAAAAACACACAAAAGATTTGCAGTTGAGAAATCGAAGCAGGCATATGAGAGTTGTGTTCCCTACAGGTAAAAATCAATACAAGTCATTTTGTTGTGCTGATAAGTTACGATTTTCCCACTTTCCCTGTCCAATAATTCAACCATTTTGAGGACATCATTGCATAAATTTTGAATTATAACACACAACCTCCTCTTTTTTTCAAAAGCTAAATTAAAATAAAATTGCATCGCCGTTGTAATTTCCGTCAGAAACAAAAGCTCTCGTACAAAGGCTAATCGGAGAAAGACAATAAAGGATTGTATTTAAACTACGTTCCTGAGCTGGGAACGAGAGATCATTGTGATGTGTCCTTTTCTAGCACGTGGATTCGAGCTCATAAGTTAAAATAGGCTTTAAAAGATACATTTAAATAGGCTTTGCTTTAAATGGTATATATATGCAAATAATCTAGGCTTTGAAATAGGCTTTAATATGCACCCAAAATACGTTATAAATGTAACTAAAATAGTCTTAAAATTTATCACAATTATATTTTGAAGGTACTTATAACAGGCTTTAAATATATCTAAAATAGGCTCTAAACTTAACTAATGTAATTTCCAGTCTATCAATAATAGGGTTTAAATTACCAAAAATATACCTGTCATGCACCTTAAATAGGCCCTAAATATGGCTAAAACATGGTTGCCAACTCCTACGCATCTAGCTTGATACTCGCGCTTTCAGCCTTAATCTCACATTCATACAACAAATCTATAATTTAAAAGTTCATAGCTCATTGATCATTACAAACACATAATTTGCCTAGCAAAGCTGTAAAACTCACCAACGCTACGTCGATTAGGTCAGTTGTGTGTGGTGTGGAAACGTAATTTCAAAATTCAGATTAAAAACCGCAAGCTAACAGGTAGTTAAACTCTGGTTTGTGTGGACTGCGAATTGATAGAGTAAGCAAGTTATCTTAATACTAGCCCAAATAATGTTATTGTGTAGATGTAGACTATAGATGTCAATATATGTTCCAAGCCGTGGTTTTATAAAACTTTTTGATTTATTTGGTTAGCCTGCTTCATTAGAACTGTTAACCAGCTAAGTTCGAAATCTACCACAACAAAATGAGTACTTTACTTAAGGTGAAGGGTAGTATAGGTTGTTTATTTTTTCATCTCACTCCCAACTCATCACATATTAACGATTACAGTCTCACTCAAAACTCGTCACATATTTAAGCTTGGTCAGGCCTCCTTATCAACACCATTCAACGCACTCGGTCCCCCTATTTAGCTTAGTGTAGCCTGACAGACTTTAATATATTTCGAAGCGAATCCGATCTAAGTCCTTACATAGTAAAAGTATGCAGGCTATAGCAGGCGACCGAGAAAGACGGTGAAATAATGTTCATTATGATCCAATAAATGCGAATAAATCCACAATTTGCAACAATTAGACAAAATTTAGATTGTAGTAGGTTCTTAATAAAATTACTCTGTTCTTACCTCAGTTTGCTGACTTTTTTCAGCTAATGGGTTAAGGGTGGAGGAAAGGGACAAAATGAAGGAGGAGGAGGAGGAAGCAGTAAGTGAGAGGATAAAAGGCTAAATTGACGACGCGAAATGTAATCTCCAATCGAACAAATACTGGATAAAAGAATGGTCCTTCAGATAAACCAGGTACAACAGCAGATCACTCAAGCAGTTTGTGGTGGTTTGCTGCTTAATCTGTGAGAAAATAATAGATTTAGTCAACACATCTTTTCAGTTAGTAAGCTTAGCAAATCTCCATGTTCTCTTTTTCCTCACAATTCATACGTGCACACACACGCACATATATAGCACTATATTAAAAAACGGGAGAATTCTTTTTACCTTCTAGATGAAATACCTCAACAAATTCTCCGTTGGTCATACAATTACCTCGTGCTATCCGCAATAAAATCCTTATGTAACATCTTCAAAACCTGTCAGTGAGAGCCTGTGGTATAAGGGCTCCTCTTCCGAAAAGAACATTGTCAATCACTACGAAGATAAAATTGGCTTCGGAATATGGCTTGAATTTCGTTTACACATCCTCGAACAATTTCACTCTGGACTAACGAACTTCTCTCCATGCAGAAACAAACTTCAACCCTCTAGACATGATTATTTTTCTTATTTGTCCATAGGCGACCTCTATTAAAATTAATCACCACTTCTTCATTCTCTAAAAGATTTCAGAAAGCTCTCCAATCACTGCATAATATTCCTTATATATTTAGCACTAGAGTTGACAAAACCTGCTAATTTGTCACCATGGACTCTGAAACGTACCTCCAAAAATTACAATTTCTCAACTACAAGGAGACTTAGGAAAAACTTTGCTCATCCGATAAATAAAAAAAAAATCTATTAAAAAAGAACTTGAAAAATCCTAGAGCTAAATCACCTTAATATTTGGTAGAAGTTTTCACCTTAAAACCCATCCTTTCCATATGTGTATTGTTTGCCAAAAGTCAATGAGCCAAATTTCCCTCTAAAGCCTAAAATTTTGTCTGTCGGCTCCTATAGCAATCAACTTTAGAAATTGTTGACGATCGCTCTTTTTCCACTAATGTGTTCCATTTAAACATATCATATTTTCATTTATTGAGCGTTATAGATGGACTTCGAAGCATTGATCTAGATGGACTTTTCCTGGTTAGCTATAAAATTACAAGCCTTTTCACCAAAGTTCCAATAAAATATGTCCTTTCTGTATTTCGCATCGTTTTTAACAGCAAATCTGGCATCATCTCTCTTCACACTGTTGTTCTTAATTAGATTGTTAATTTGTACGCCCTAAACAACATATTCATCACCAATAATTAGTTCTAAAGACAAAGATATACCTTAAGTAGCGGAAATTCGTTTAGGGACTATCTTATATAATCTTTTCATGAAGAAATTGGAAGCTGAGTTCCTACCAACAAACCCCCTCCTTTCGCAACCTACATACTTTATCCACTGCTCGTAAAAGATGTCTTCGGAGTATTAATCTTCATGGACTTTTCCTGGTTAGCGTTACAAGCCTTTTCACCAAAATTCCGATACAAGATACGCTTTCTGAATTTCGCAGGCCATACTTGTGTTCTGCTATTAAGAAAGAGTTATGCAATAATATAGAATATATATGAAAACAGTTTTTTAAACCGTCGCAACCGAATGTATCTCATATTCTACATTTCTAAAATAAAGCTAAATCTCAAAAATAATTATTAAATTCAATATTATACATTAGCTGACGTCCAAACACTACAATTCATAATTTTCTGATGTGTGTGAAAAAATCGGATTTGAGGTAGTTAATACTCACTCCTGTGTGAGATAATCATTACACTGGGAAACAAATTTAAACTTTTTGTTTATTAACTTATATTTGACAGTTAATTATACGTAATTTGGGTGCGCTGAACACGAAATTTTACTCCGTTTTGCTCTATCAGGTCCTGATTTTGTTCAACACACTTCCTCTTTCATCATATTCATAGAAAAGATATTTTCTCAATACTTGCAAAGTCTTTTTGCAGTTGCACATTATAATTATCTATTAGTACCTATTTAAACTAATGTTTGTTTTTATATTTAAGATTTAGAAAATAATAAATTGAAATACCTTTACAAATTGGCAAAACAATCAAGAAATATGTCCTCAATCACTAGAAAGTTCATATGCAAAAACTCTCCTGATTCATTTTGCTACATACACATGTGGAAATTTTACACTTCCAAATCAACGAGGAAATATAACGGACTTCGCGCAAACAGTTTACTTAGCTTATTTTGGCATAAAACTGGGGGAACAAGATAAATCATGGGTTCCACATAAAGCCTGCACTGTATGCATTGAAAGACTGCGACATTGGACGAATGGTTCGGAGTCAAAAATACCTTTTGTAGTTCCGATGGTAAGTTTATGATTTCATAATACTATGTAACTTAGTTATTTGTGTACTAAAAATTATCTGAGTGTAATTGTAACTTAGGTCAATAAACAACTTTTGATAAAATTCTCTTTTGTTAACGCTTCACAATTTTTTTTCCATTTCAGGTGTGGCGAGAGCCTACTAACCATGATATGGATTGCTACTTCTGCTTTGTCAAGACTTTGGGCTTCACTAAGAAAAATAAACATTGTATCGAGTACCCAAATTTTGACACCGCAATATGACCTGTACTATATTCAAATGAAATTTCCATTCCAAAATTTAAGAGTCTGCCATCTCAGGAATTAGTTGAAGATGCTTCTGAAAATATTGTTATGCCCTTTGAGGAGTCAGATACCGAATTCGACCCCAGCATAGTTGTAAGTGAAAGTGATCGCCAAAGGTTTAACCAGGCCGAGTTGAATGATCTTGTAAGGGATCTAAATTTACCCCAAAAGGATGCGGAATTTTTAGCTTCAAGACATAAATAGAAAAACATGCTTAGTTCAAACACATACATTTCATTTTACAAAAACAGAGAAAAAGAACTTAAATATTTTAGGACAGAGCATTGTTTAGTATATTGCTGCGACACACCAGGTTTGTTAAAGGAGATGGGGGTTCAGTCTTAGAATGCAAGTGATTGTCGTTTGTTCTTAGACTTCCAAAATAAGTCATAAGTGTTTGCTGCTGCATAATGGCAATCTATACAGCTCGATACCAATTGGGCACTCAACAACATTAAAAGAAAAGTATGAGCATATAAAAACTTTTAAAACTTATCAAATATAGGGAGCATGAGTGGATCATTGTGTTAAATTAAAAGTGGTTAATTTTCTGCTAGGGCAACAAAGAGGGTATAGTAAATATCCCTGCTTCCTTTACTTATGGAACAGCAGAGATAAAGAAGAAGATTATTCCAAACAAATCTGGCCAGCACGAACATCACTTACTGTCGGAGAAAAAAATGTAATTAATCCACTTTTAGTGAGTAGAGATAAAATCATATTTACTCCTCTGCATATCAACTTAGGTCTCATGAAACAATATGTAAAAGCTTTAGATACAAGCGGCGAGTGTTTCCAACACATAATTTCAAAATTCCCCAATTTAAGTTATGAAAAAAACAAAGCTCGAATTTTCGACGGTCAACAAATAAGAACATTAATTAATGACAGCAGTTTTCCTAATGTCATGCATGAACGCGAAAAAAATGCCTGGTTCTCATTCGTGGATTTGATAAAAAGCTTTTTTAGGAAATTACAGGGCAGATAACTACGAAGAAGTCTTAAGAAAACTTTTAAGGTACTACAAAAAGCAAGGTTGCAATATGAGCATAAAAATGCATTTTTTGAATAGTCATCTTGACAATTTCCAAGTAATTTAGGTGCTATAAGTGGAGAACAAGCGGAAAGATTCCACTAATATATTAAAATTATAGAGGAACGTTATCAAGGACGCGGGGATTGTCACATGATGGCTGGTTATTGCTGGTGCTTGAAAAGAGACCTGCTGTCAACAACCAAATATTTAGAAAGTCCTATAAAAGAAATGTTTACCAGAGTGAAAGCTTCATATCTCGTTGTTTTGTTTTATTTTAACTCATTTCTATCGTTATAATGCAATTTTACAATACATAGTTTGAACTGCATGTATTCATGAAAGTTGGAAATAAATGTTAACGCATGACTTCATTTTTAGTCCTAATTTTTAAAAAACGGAAAAATGATAGAGCCAAACCGAGGTGAATTTTTTTTTCAGCGCCTAAAAATTACTTACACTCAAGTGTCAGATATCACTAAAAAAAAAACGTGTTCCCCAGTGTTATTAATGTTCAATGCCCTTTTCTCACACTACTCAGAGGGAAGAATTCAGATTACCACCCCCACCCATTTTCATCCTGGATTCGCCACTGGATTGAAAGTTTTACTTGAAAACCCTTTCAACTTTCTTTTCAACGAAACAACATCCACAGCCCTACACCAAGCAATATACAGGGTGTTTCTAAGAAATTGATATAATTTCACAATCTAATAACTTTGCCAATTCTCATTCACTTGATCTCAAAGCTTAACATCATATGTGAAAATACGTCAAAAATTTATGTCTAACATTTTTATCTTTTATCTTAGAGAAATGTCATTAACTACAATAGAAAATGCGTTGTGTGAGTTAGAGTATGCCCGAAAACAGTTGAACTAGAGTGTACATTGTGCAATTTCGAGAATTATCTAAGAGTGCACCAACAGCAATGCACATTTGGACATGGCACCAAAAGTTCAAAGGAGAAACGACCACAACAATCCAAACAGACGGTTGAGCGGGTTCGCGAAAAACTCTTACGATGCCCCAAGAAGTCCATAAAAAGAGCAAACCTGAAAAGTAAGATTCCTCCGATAGGTCGGTGAGTGTTGAGGAAACGCTTGCGAATGAAATCCTACAAGCAGCAGCTCGTTGAGGCCTTAAATAGAGATGTCAAGCGAAAACGCAAACAATTATGTTGATATGCTACAGTTAAGCACAAAATAGAGTCACCAAATTCTAATCTGTTATCCGTTATCTCCAAGAATCGTTTGTATGGCCCGTTTCTCTTCGGAGAATTGTGGCCGGCGATGTTTATCTGCGAGTGTTTCAGAAATAGATAAAAGATTAGTTCATTGCAAATGAAAATGAAGACTTCATTTTTCAATAGGACGGGGCTCCACTTCATTGCAAGCTCACTGTGTAGGAATAGCTTGATGAGAATCAGTCAGGGAAATGGATCAGGCATGTTGTTAATGAAGACAATGTGCTGTTGAAATGGCCTCCATGTTCAGTTGACCTGACACCTTGCGATTTATTCTCTGAGATTACGCAGAGGAAATGGTCTACTCCCCCGCCCCTCTTCCTGCAAACATATAGAAACTCAAGCAGAGAATCACTACCGCACTAGAGAGTGTTACCAAGGCCACGCTGCAGCATGTTTGGTTGCAGATGGACTAACGAATTACGTGTGCCGTGTCTCAGGCAAAGCCAATATTAAACATTTGTGAACTCGTACATGGAATCTACATAACTTTGCATTTTCAATTCATATTTAAGAAATAAATCCTATATTACTCAACATTAAGCATGTTCTATTTCATTTGCCTACACCAGTGGTTTACAACTGAGGTTCCGCGGCACCTTTGGATGCTACGACCAAGAAATCATTTTTAAAATGCCTAAATTACCCCCAAAATATATATTTAAAGCATTTATAAAAATCTAACGACACTGTGGCTATTTTGCCGTATTGCTGAGTGTTCTTGTTTGTAAATAGAAAGGCAAGTTCTATAAAAAAGCTATCTGTAGTTCTATCTCTGTCTCTTCATATATATATATATATATATATATATATATATATATATATATATATATATATATATATATATATATATATGGCAAAGTTAAGGTTTAAGGGAGAAACTTCGCTATATTAAAGAAGTTGTTTGGTTTGAGGATTTTTTCCGATTTCTTTGTTTGTCTGGTGGACCGATTAGAAGAATCGGTATTACAAATCATATCATTCCTGGCACAGTTGCCAGGAATGATCCTGATTCTATCAATGAGGAGTAATACCTCAATAACATCTTCATCATCGTTTGTTTTTTCTTAGAAAGCCTACTTGCATGTTCCTTCGCGCACGGCCTTCACTACGACTTATTGTTTCATAAAGTAATAGAAAGAGGATTCTCCTCACTGATGTGGATTTTGAGATAGAGCCCTTAATATTCGTTAGACTAATTTCAGTGGCCGTCTTCTTTTTTCTCACTTGTTCGGGGGCGCTTTCTTTTGTCTATCTTCTTTTATTTGCATATTTAGTTCAATAACCTTGGCCACACTAAAGTTTAGAATTTCTGAGGAGGGTGGGTTTTCAAACAACCATTATTTATACCATGGTATTGAGGGTTTCAATAAAATTAGAGTGCCAGGTTTACCTATATTTATTACGTGCCCGTAAGGTATGCAAGTAACTAACTTAATTGAAGACTCGTTCGGGACAGTGAGGTGCGTTTTTGCCTCCCTCACTTCTTGTACTGCGTCTTTGGCCACGCCTGCCTATTTCGTATTTCTTTTTATATCTAACTGGTCTCTTCCTTCGTTTTATTTTCTTGCTAGAATTTCCTTCTTCTTGAGGCAGTCCATTGTTAATGTCCGGTGTGGCCAGTTGAGGAGCGGGTAGAACGAGTACGGGGTAGACTGACGCGAATTAATCAAGAGTACCCGGGGCATAATGGGTTCTGCGAGAATTATGCAGAGTCCTACATGAGGCGAATAACGGGAACTGACAGGGCAAGCAGAGGATAAAGACTTCCAACTCTGGCGCTGGAGAATTTATAGAACAGTCGAGTGGGTTTTTTTCCCCCTCCATCCGAAGGGGAGCGTTCCAGGGTCCGACCCATCGACAGGCGAGAGTAGTCTTGCCCTTTTAGCATGACTGCGAGAAGGTTCCTTAGCCGGCGAGGCGAAACTTTGTCCGGCTTCCAATGGGACATTTTGGGCTCTCAAACTTGTTGCGGTTTTCTGCGATGGCGGGCTTTCAGGTCATCGCGGCGTCTCATAGTTTCGCACTTCTATTAGCGCAGACAATAAGGGCTGACCAGGTGTCTGTTGTCTCTCTCTCCATTGAAGGCGCGGCAGCGCGAATCTTTCTCTCTCTCTCTCTCTCTCTCTCTCTCTCTCTCTCTCTCTCTCTCTCTCTCTCTCTCTCTCTCTCTCTCTCTCTCTCTTCTCTCTCTCTCTTTTCTCTCTCTCTCTCTCTCTTCTCTCTCTCTCTCTCTCTCTCTCTCTCTCTCTCTGTGATCTCTGACATGGAATCTTTTGTTGGCTATCTCTTTTTTTGCACACTATTTTAAACACCTGTATGGTTTACAATCTTGATAATTGCAATTATTTTGATTCGTGGATAATTCTAAATTTCTATTCTAATCTCTTCCTTGCTGTGTGAGCCTACCAACATGTCTATTTTTTTACAGATGTGGCTCTCGTTGGGAGGGATTTGGGGTGGAATTCTGGGAGAGTGTACTATTTTCTGAGTAGTTAGTTTCTTGGATGGAAACTAGTTTCTCTATTAAGAATTCTTATAAGGGCAACTTTGAAATTTCCGAATGGAGTCTCAACGAGTTTACCCTTTTCTAGCTTGTCTTCATTCTAGATTGTTCTTAGCAGTATCTGGGGCATTTAAGCCTACCCCCTTTCCTGGTGCGAGAACCGTTCCAGCTATCCCTTGTTTATCGAGGTCCCAGGCTGTTCTGTATCGTCGAGTTCGTACTTTAATTTTACTCTTTCCACCTTAGTTCACTTTAACTTTGTTTTTCATTATTCTGATTATACTCTTCCTACTTGAACTCACTTAACTTCGGGTTTATTATTTCAATATTGTTTATTCGGTTTAACATTTTCTCTTTTTTCGTTGTGAGCTAGGATTTGGTAAGTATTACTTGCATTATAAATCGGTTCGTTCATTTTTGAGTTGTATAGGTCACTTTGTATTGGACGTCTTTGACTGTCTTATCTGTTGTCTTTATTGGGTGTCATGTTGTTTTTGTGTTAGAGTTTATGGTTCTATACTGTTCGGTTACTTGAGTTGGTTAATTGCCCAGTTTGGAGCTGACATAGTTGGGTTGTTTTTCATTGCTATTGACTTTATTTTTAAGTAAGCAAAGATGCCTCCTCAATTCTCAGCTGGTTTCACAGGTGAGGAATCGAGTGTTTTAAGGGGGTTCTGCTCTGATATTATTATACCCTGCAAATACTGGAGGAAGCGAGTTTATTTTCCTCCATATTTACTCTGCCCTTTTCTTGATATTTATATTGAGCGGTTCCATGTCAACTTCTTGATGTAGACTTCTCTGGTTCCTTTGTTATGTTCTCTTCGTGTATGTAATGATATAGAGGGCTTTATTTTGTATCCTTTGAAGTTTCAATTCTTTGGTCATCATTCGCTGTTGTATGGGATGGGTGACTACGGTAATAGGTAAGTTTCCTTTTTATTTTTGTGCTTAAGCCCCTTAAGTTGTATAAGTAGGTTGAGCATCGGTGTTGCCTAGGTTTTTTTATTATTTCTTCTATGCGATTTTTACAGCCTTTTGGTATTATTTTAACCCCAAGACTTTACCTTCCGAATGGTAGCAATAGTTCTGAACTTTTACATCGATACCTGCTACCTTGTTCCACTAGATTGGGACTACTGTGAATTTTCTTCATAGTTGTTGATTCTCTTAATTCCATTTCTGTCGTCCTTGCCTGAAAGCGCTCTTTTCTGTATCCGCTGACGACGATCTGGTTTGTATATTTAAGCATTCAGACATCATTAATGGTATTAGCAGGGCCGCTGTATACAATTAATAGTGCGTGGGGATTTAGCAGCTGCCCTTTGGGTCTTCAGCCTCTAGTTTGAGGTTGGGTCCTTTGAAATCGTTTATTATCACAAATGCTTTGCTGTCTGTGACGTACTAACCGAGAATTCTCTCTAAATTGTTGCTCATTTAGAGATTAAAGATCTTGTATTGCATGCCTTTGACCCATACTTTGTCATATACTTTCTCTACATCTCTTAGGACCACTAACAATTTGGAAGATATGTTGACTAAATCTATTATTTCCTGCAAAATTCACCATTAGACCACAACCATTTAATTCGGTTATACCTGGTTTAATGAAAGGGTATTTTTTTGTCCAGTCTCTGTAAAATTTACAGTTGCTTAATAAGAGACTTTTTTAAAAATTAAAGTTCTCCATTTCATTTAAGATAAGTTTGTAAATAGATCAAAACAGTCTTTAAGTCTTTCAGAGCGGAAATTTATATAGCATATTATCCGCCGATAATTCCTAACCTTCAGCATTATACTAACCTCTAACGAGAATATACTAGAACTGATTATAATTATAAAAAAAAAGAAGCAAAAAGTTGCATGCACTTTTAATTAACTAGAATCAGGTTAGGCTCGCATTGATTTTCTCCCCATGTTCTTTTATGCTTCTTTCGCTTGAAAAATGCAAATAAACTCATCTAAAAACAAAATCTCATTAAAAACCTGTGATAATCATTATTTTATCTAATTATGCTGCATTATTATTTTTTTCACTTACAATTAGTCATTTTACATCATATTTTATTGCCACGTAATGAGCATAGTTTTTTTACATGAGGAATAGGATCAGATTTGCCTCTTATTACCCGATATTAGCCATCGGAACAAAACTAAAATTCAGCATCACCAAAATCTTCAGGTTTCATTTCTTTTTTGTTAATAAACAATTAGTTTTCATAAACAAAAGAACAATAGGTAGTTTTTTCAGAACAAAAGACAAACTGAATATTTGATTGTGTCGTCATGTCATATACGACTTCACTTGCCCTGGTTATTCTAGAGAAACTTACATAGGTAGCACTCCACGTACACTGGAGACCAGAGTTTCGGCCACTTAGGTATTAATCACAGAACAGGGAATACTAGGGCAAAAAGTAAATTCCCCCATACGCAGTCATCTAAAATGTAAAACAAATATTAATATAGATCAATTTAAGATATTGGCTACATATAAAAATGAACAGGCACTCAGGATTCGGGAATCGATTTTTATGAAAACCTTCACTCAATTCAGGTTCATCTGCAGTTCCCTTACATAAAATGTAATTACTCAAGCAATTAATCTGATTTATACAATTTCAGTAAGTTCCCCATATTGATGTTTAGTTTCCAACGCTGTAACACTCCCTCACAACACTCCCGATATATCTTTCGATTAAGGAGCTTGTATACTTCATTTAAGTTTCCCCGTGCTCTTCTGTAGGACCGAGTTGCCAGCACAGGTTCCTCAGTCTGTCTAAATTTAAGTTTTAGCACAAGCTTCGTTTCCCTTCGCTACACATCTTACAAAGTTTCAACATCTTTAACAAGGTGAAGGTACGTCTCTTGGTTGACATATTTTATAATGCTCAGACCATTTTAACAAATACGGATCTGTGGATCTTAGCGCAGAAGACAACAAAAGCTCCAGTTAATCCGACAATGTTCATAGCCTTATAAAGATTTAGCCTATTTACTACCTAGGACTTAATGTCTATAATTTTAGGTCACCGTTATCGACTTAAATGGGAATGTGTAGAGTTACAATTAAGACAAGATAATGGAGAGAAAATGGGAATCGACAGTTAAAGTATAAAAAGATCATTTTTAAGACACGTTAAATTTAATAGTGTCGTTGATAATGTAATAATGTAAAAATCAAGATGATAAATAAATGATTCCATTAAATGCCCCACAAACATTTGCTTCACCCCAACTGTTTATAAGCTTGAATAACAAAGATAAAATTTGGTAAAGAGGGCAAAAGAATATTTGAGGGTTGATCGAGGAATTATTAACGAATCGGAAGTATATGGACACGATTATTTGTGAAAATGTGGCATTAATAAAATCATCAGCATCTATAAATTCATCATAAAACATCCTCCAATATTCTTTTATTATTGAAGTAATAAAGAAAACTAAAACCCGAGGCGCGAAATATCTTATATTGACTGTGGGAAAGTTCTGCCGCTGTAGACACCGCTGCGACACCAGACCTGTAAATCACTCGAAGTAGTAGAGACAGAAATAAGCATTAAGTTATCCTAAAATTGACGGGCTGCATTAAGATATTTATTTCGTGATCTAAAATGCTCCCACCAATGCTTCTTTTCATTACGTGATTGGTAGCAGAAGAATATAATTAATACCAAATGGAAAAATGCAAATGGTACCACCGATGTTGTGCGATGATGACAAAAGCGAAAAAGCGAAGCATGAAACCTAGGTTTGAGCATAGTATTAAGAATTAATTAAACTTATATTGCAGAAAGAAATATCGGACGTGAAAAGATGATACTTCTGGCATTACCTTACACCTCTCGGATTTACTCCTTCTCATGAAGGGAGGCTAGATAGAATTAACTAACTACAAACCAAGTAGCCAAAAATCAGCAAGCTACAAAATGCTCATATAAGTTATAACAATCAGACTACCACACACTTTAAGCTAGTACTAGCCATCAAAACAGGGAAGTTCCAGATTGAATCTCTGTGTATGTTATCAAGTGAATGTGATTCAACAATTAAATTGTAACAAACGGTGTTTCAGGGTGGACAATTAAAAGACTTCACAACCAGCTAACACAAATTTACTTGTACTGTAAAAGAACTCGATAATCAAGCCTACATTTTTATCTTTTTCACAATTCACAGTCATAAACCATACTTTTGTCAAATACATATGAGTATAATAATGGACGGATACAGGAAGAACCGTGCCCCAAGTGCAGTTTATGGATGTTATTCCTCCCCAAATTAAAGGTTAAAATTAATGTTATATTTAGGTTAGCTTAAATTTTTCTGATAAGCTCTCTTTATTTGGGTAAAGTTCAGAAAAACTACAGCCCATGCTAATAGAACACACACAAATTAACCTCACAGTAGGTTTTAAAGACATCTCTATATTAAGGGTAATAACAATGTCGAGGAATAGGCCGAGGGGTGGTTACAGCTCCCCCTGACTCGAATATATATATATATATATATATATATATATATATATATATATATATATATATATATATATATATATATATATATATATATATGAGGAATTAAACCACATTCTCCGAAGACAATTTAATTCAGAACAGTTTCGGTGTATCTCGCACCCTTTTTCAACTGACACTGGGCAGAAAATATGAGAAAAGCATAACACAAGATCCCCTCTTTTTCCCCCCAATCCCCTACTTGTGGCTAATCTGGAAGGAACGGAGGGATTAGGCCTAAACATATTGAAGGGCTGACATTTTACTATTTTATTTATTTGCGATCTTATTACAGGATTAAAAGAAAATTGACCCTCAGATAGATTTAAATTAGGAACTAACGATATCAAGCTCGATTCTACGATTCTTCTCTTAACATAGTTGGCCGATTTAAATAACATTTTACTTCCATTGAAATCGATCGTATGATTCTTGTTTCTAACATGGCAAAAAATTCCACTACTTTCGCTGCCCACTCTAATATATCTTTTGTGTTCGTACAATCTCTTGTCTAGATTTCTCCCCGTTTCCCCTATATAAACTTTATGGCAATCGTTGCATGGTACTGCATATACTCCTATGTTATGATGTTCTTTGGGTTTCCTGGCTATCATCAATTGGTTTAAGGAATTATTATAATTAAAGGCTAGATTAATACCCGCTTTTCCAAATATGTCCTTTAAACTATTTAATTTATTATCAAATGGCAATGTTAGACATTTGTTGAAGTCGTTAGTGCGGGAAGGCTTATTACCATAGAATGTTTTCCTAGCTGCAAAATGAGCAGACGATATGAACCAATCAGGGTAATACAAATTAGAAAAAATGGTCCTGATAATGACAATTTCTTCATCTAAATAGGAAGGATGACATATTTTTTATGCTCTAAGGAAAAGGTTAGAAATTACCGATTTTTTAACAGTATTATCGTGAAACGAAAAATAATGTATATAGGCATTCGAGTGGGTTGGTTTCCTATACACGTCAAGTTTTAATTCATGGAGATCTTTATTAATGAGGACATCTAAAAAGGGTAATCTATTATCATATTCCCATTCATATCCAAATTTGATGGAGACATGCAAATTATTCAAATTATTAAAAAAGTTATCAAAATCATGGCCATTAGGCCATACAGAAAATACATCGTCAATGTACCTTAACCATATAAAGTTAGGGGAGAAATTGTGGGAAGGAGTTCAGTCTCAAAATATCCCATGAAGAGACATGCCAATATCGGAGATAAACTATTTCCCATGCTAAGGCCAAATATTTGTCTATAAAACTCATTATTTACTCGAAACACATTGTCAGAGAGACATAATTCAACTAGATCGATAAATTTACTCGTAGAAATGGGAAGATCCAAATTAAGTCTAGGCATGATTTCCCGCAGAAGGCCCATGGTTTGGTCAACCGGAACTTTGGTAAACAAAGAGTTTACATCAAAGCTCACAAGTTTTCCATCCGGTAATTGCAAGTGGTTGAGGCGGTCAACGAAATCGCGAGTGTTCTTAATGTGTGCAGATGAGATTCTTCCAACTGCTGGAGATAAATGCTTGGCGAGATATTTGGAGAGCTTATAAGTGGGAGAATTAATATTGGAAATGATTGGGCGTAAGGGACATCCCTCTTTGTGGGTCTTTGGGAGCCCATACATATAGGAAGTATATGCAGTACCATGCGACGATTGCCATAAAGTTTATATAGGGGAAACGGGGAGAAATCTAGACAAGAGATTGTACGAACACAAAAGAGATATTAGAGTGGGCAGCGAAAGTAGTGGAATTTTTTGCAATGTTAGAAACAAGAATCATACGATCGATTTCAATGGAAGTAAAATGTTATTTAAATCGGCCAACTATGTTAAGAGAAGAATCGTAGAATCGAGCTTGATATCGTTAGTTCCTAATTTAAATCTATATACATATATATATATATATATATATATATATATATATATATATATATATATATATATCCTATTATCGCGAATGCGGAGGGGTAGTCGTACTACTCCTTCTTCTTCGTTCGGCCCGTGCCCTGAATGGGTTTATTGACTCAGAGTGCTTAGAGGTTGGCTACGGAGGGATTGGAATAAACTTTGCCAGCAAGCGACCCAAAGGAAGTTAGATATACAAACAATATGAAAATAAAATTTTAATGAACGCTAAACAAGAAAAATATATATATACAAATAAGGTTCCTTGAGAGATAAATTAATAAGTGAAGTTCGTATATCTACTTGGCTTCTAAATAACTGTTCACTATGTAAATCCCTATACACCTTTAATGTTGGTAAGCTTCGCGGTGAAGTGCGGGAATTTGAAAGGGAAGGGTTACCTTGAAACCTGATGTTCATGTGGCGCTGGTGAGTGAAGGTGGTGAGATAAGGTGTGGAGACGATTAGGTAGGTTCTCCAGGGACCGACCTGATCCCACAATTCCGTCACGATTCTGCTGGAAGAAGGCGGTGACGGGAGCTTCTTGTTAAAGAAGGCCCCACGCTCGTGAACGCCGAGGAATCTTGCGTGCCTCTGTGAGGGGGGCGAAGTGACCTATCGACGCGTAGGGTCACGGAGAAAAGCCGAGATGTAGTTTTCTCGCTTAGGGTACCAGAGTGAGGCTGTTTGTAGCTTCAGCTCTGAAAACGTGAGTACGAGCCGGAAGGGAAAGGTTTGATATCGCGGCCCGCCCGGAAGGGAGGTGGGGGAAACGTGGGAGCATTAGGCTATTCTCCTACAAACAATTAAGATTTTTAAAATTCGAGGAGCCAAAATAACACTACTAAGGCAATCCCTTGCTTATAAATCGTAAGGATGGATACAAGGATTGAATTTAAATTAACAAAATTAGGTTGGCAGATAAAAATAAAGAAGCTCCTTATATCGAGGAATAATACCGTACTTCTGTGCTTAAGATATGAATCAATTTATTCTTTTTTCATTTCGCGCAAATGAAATTCGGGTGTGGAATCCAACGTGGAGTCGGAGACCCAACACAACTCAGAAAAATACTGGACGCTCCATAAAATAAATTTTCGAAACAGACGACAAGCGGGAGGGACTGGCATAATTAAACGAGTACAAAGTCGGAAATATAATTAGCATTTACCTATTATTAGAAGAATCGATGAAGATGGAGGAAGAAATTCTTAAATACATTACTCTTATTCGTAGAAACAAGAATGATGCCCTCGAAGAAAGTGGAAAATTGGTGGAAAGTGGTAAGGTGGTTAGTTTGGAGAAATAGGTTTTAAGTAAGATTACAATTTTGGGAGGATTCAAAATTAAAATATACATCGAACAAGTCATAATTTTTAAACCTTCCAAGAGGTAGTAGGATTCTAAGATTAGGCATAAAATGAAAAAATAGAGTGAGATTCAAAAGCATCTTAAACTCTTTATTTCTACGTGCCAACCTTGTTTCTACAAATGGCGTCGAATTTTCGAGCATTGTCTCACCAATGCTCTGTCATGACTCATTGAACTTATTGTTCTTAGTTTCATGGGCGGAGCCTATTGTTCAGATATATATATAGAGCCAGATTTGATGGTTAGGTATCAGATCGACCGTTTAATAAAGGCATTGTAATAGTTATATTCTATCTCCGTTAAGGTAAGTTTGATAACACATTCTCTCTTACACTCCGCCATCAGAACATTGTTTTACCGGCTACATTCGGGTATATTTTGGCCTCCTGACTGTTTTAGCACGAGAATCATCAAATGTGGTCTGGGGCTCCGTTTCCATACGCTGCAATTCTAATTTATTAAAAAAATTGTCTTCTTACTATTGCAAGGTGTTTGCTAAAGAATAAAGGCGGCAAATGGGATTTAGTTTCCCCAATATTAATTACTGCAGTGGTGCCTTAAAATTAATTTTGCCACTACTGAAACTATATTACCTCTTGTTATTAGTAATAATAATATAACTTCTAATTTTCTTAGCGAATGTAAATTTTTAATTGTAACGCCCTGAAGAAAGCATTTAATGTTAAAGAGAATTTACCCCATATTTACTGTATTTGTGTATATATTCTTTATATGGAAAATGTTTATTTTTCTGGCAACATTCGTTTATGTGACAAGGCGCCTCTAAGCACCAGTAGTAATGCGGGGTAAATGCCGAGTCTCCCCACATTCCCCACCCACCCTTACTGTGAATCCCAAGTCTCCTCGACTTCCCCCGTCCCGTTATGGTGAATATCGAGTCTCCCCGCCCCCCTCACCACCCCGCCAATAATTTGATCAGTGGCCCTTTTTCGAAGGAATTAGAGTCTACACACACACACACACACACACACACATACATACATACATACACGCACGATCAAAACGGGAGAGGGAAGATAAAGACTGCATCGAGCTGATTTACCATCTATTATTCTGCCCGTCATCAGTGGAGTTGCCACTTAACTTTTTTCAATTTCTTAATTGGAACAATATAATTCAACGTTTCCTCTGAAAGAAAATAGTAAGGAAAATAACCTTTTCCCACTTCGGGGATACCCATTGTTTTTGGCAGTTTCTTTTAACGATGATGGGTGAATAGGAGTGTATCCTTAAAAATTACGTCCTGAACGAGCTCTAACTTAAAGATTTTTCGTCCCCGCTTCATTGGATTTGAAGTAAAGAGATTAGGAATAAAATATTGACGCAGCTTGTCCTAGATGAATTGGGCAGCGAATTTGGCATTGTTATGTGCCATCACATATGTTTTCACATTTTCTCTCGATCCTCTTATTCGTATTAACTCTTCTATAAAGGGTTTACAAGGGGAGTTTTCACCATCTCTTTCAAAAATCTTTGTTCGTGGAGCACAGTATTACATTTATCATAAGTTTCATTCTCATTATCAAAACAGAGTTCATATATTATCTGCATAACCAATATATATATATATATATATATATATATATATATATATATATATATATATATATGGATAAAGTATGAATTATCCTACTTTTTTATAGGTTTCTATGTCATATTACACTGCATTCCATTTCTTGGCACCGACTTCTTTGACCTCTTCATCCAACACGTATGCTCTGCTCCATCCGCTTTATAGTATGTATAACATTTTGAACAGAACAACTTCTCGCACTCGTGTAGTCTCGTCTAGTTTGCATTATGTATGATTATACGATTACATTTACGGCAACTCCAATTTTTCACGCAAGTATGTAGCTTTTTGTGCGAGTTAAATCACGATTCGTTGTAAAATCTCCGATTACATTCATTACATAAAATATCTCTATTTCTTTCTCCATCACAATGCCCAAGACACTGACTGCACATACCTTCACATTCTTTTAGATGGGCCGTTAGTTACGTTATCATGGAACGTGTAGCAATAAAAAACACATATCGTGATTATAAGGAAGTATCTTGTTTTTAATATATGTATAACTAATGCTTCGAATTGGATAGTAGGTCTCATCCTCAACACCAATGAATATGAGTGGGGCTGATTTCTCAGGATGGGTTGGTCGATGAAGTAATTTAAACTTGCGTTCATTCCCTGTAGCCATAAATACGAGGATCCTGCATCTAAGCTCACGTTCTACTAAGGAGAAATGATCTACAGTGACAGCCTCTTCGTACACGAGATTGCATTTTCTTGCAACTCCTGAGCTTCTTTTTTTATTGTCAGAAGCCAAAGGTTTTTTGAAAGACAATTCTCCCTTATTTTTTTCCGCGAGGAGTGCGGAAACAAAGGCGTATCCTGTAGAATTTATGTCCTCTATATATTCTATATCGATCAAATCGAAAATTCGATGGAATTATAACATGGCCTGTAGGAATCCTATAAATACGAACTACGAGATTGAAAGTTCCAAACTCGATTGTATCCGCAGGCTGGAATGCAGTCTCTAATCGTCCTATGATATAATCGAATGGTGTCGATTCACGCATTTTAACGAATGGAATGTGTAAATAGATCGTATCACCGGTTGCATCCACAATTTCAAAACTTATATTTACACGATAATCAACCTCCTGAAACCATTGCAGATTCACTATATACGGTGAAAGTTCACGCATTACTCGACCAAGACCAGCCTCCACAATTATACGGTAGAAAATGATGAGAAGGTTTCCATGTCTGTTTTATCTTAAGGGTATAATTTTTACATGAGAATGATTTTCTCTTTGCTTTAAAGAATTTTCTTGCGTATGAGGGTACGCAGTTCTACACAGTTCATTTAATGCTCTCTCCGCAAAAATAATAGTGTTGTTACATGATCTATCTTGTATGTCTGAACGTTCACCTTCTAGTGCAAGTACTACATTTTCATCGTCGGAGCTCAGTCTAATGACCGTAAGTATTGTTTCGATAAAAAACTTTATCATCCCTATCATCTTCGTCTTCTTCTTCATCAGACACACTAGTTGGAGCAGAATAAGATATGGGTAAAATTTCACCGCTGACACCTTCACTCAATGAGGGATTGGGTAAAGAGTAAGTGTTTGGCTTGTTTCGGAAGATCCGCATTCGTTTTGCACGAGGAATAAACACCATTTCTGATGAACTAGAAAAGAAAGAAAAAATATCTTGTATATAGTTATCTGAAAGAAGTTGACTTATTCATTCATTATACAAATGGGAAGCATGAATAAAGGAAGTATGAAATAATTACCAATGAAAAACTTAATCATCCCCATCATCGCCGTCGTCTTCTTAATTAGACACAATAGTTGGAGCAGAATAGGATGTGGGGAAAAGTTCACCGCTGACACCTTCCTTCGTTGATGGGTTGGGCAACATCATTTCTGATGAACTAAAAAAAGAGCAAAAAGATTTTGTATATAGTTATCTGAAAGAAGTTGGTTCATTTAATGTAAAAACCGAGTCTCCACCCCCACCCCCTTACTATGGAGGCCGAGTCTCCTCTCCTCGACCCCCCCACCCCACAACCTGTTATGGTGGATACCGAGTCTCAACCCCACTCATATTCCGCATACTTTGGTCAGGGACTTTTTTGCGATGGAATTATAGTCTACACACATACACACTAGAGCTTTCTAAGGAATTAGAGTCTATACACACACACACACGCACATACTCGTACATTGGCTTAGGTTAGGAGTAAAAAGGCGCCCCCTCCACACTCCCACCCCTATCAGTGGTCACTACCAGCCTTGGTCACATGCAGGTGTTTTCTCGTTTCATTTTGAAAATAATTAGTATGTTTAATGATTCGAATGCTAGCTATCGAAGTATTAATCTAAAAGAATACTAATGTCTAGACAGTTTTATCATATATAGCATTGGCAGTAGCAGACAAAGAGCGCTTCAGCGACCTTTTCTGAAGGAATTAGAGTCTACAAACCCGCACACGCACACACACACATATATATATATATATATATATATATATATATATATATATATATATATATATATATATATATATATATATATATATATATATATATGTATATATTAATATGTATATATATATATATATATATATATATATATATATATATATATATATATATATATATATACATATATACATTGGAGTAAGTCATGCCTGTTATCTAAAGATTATTATGAATGTCTAGACCGTATTTAACATATCTGCAAAGATCGCTTCTCTCTTTAATAAACCCTTCCCTTCCCCCCCTTATTTCTTTCTATTCCTAGAACCCCATATGTAGAGATATAAAAACAAATTGGAAAAAACTCTCTTAACATTGTACTTCATTGCTTTTGGTGGGAAGAAGACATTTCCTCTTTGATTAGGAACTTTTAAGTAATCAAAAGAATATGGAGTCATTAAAAGAAGACCAATGGAGTTCATGTGGCGAGACATCATTCTGGAACCCTAGACATAGGCTGTTAAAATAATACAAACTTTTTTGTTAACAAACCAAGCAATCCAATGCGAACTAGGTGGATGGCTGCTGTCCAGATTAATTATATAAGTTGCTGGCAGTTTTAAAGGTTGACATATTAGATTGTCTCTCGCAAAACAGCCATGAAAAACTCGCTTTTTAGTTTCATTTCGATACAATAGTTCTTCTTTTTTTATTGCATTCATTTTATTCAGAATAAACTAGTACGTTTTTAGACTTATCTATCTCAATAACAGACTGAAACTCTGCATAAATAACAAGGGAAACCGGGTCTATTAATGGAGATCTAAACTGTAACTGTATTGATAATGTACCCTATTGTATAGAATTTGAGCATTCACCAAGACAAATAGTACTCTTATACAGATTTAGGTTAATACAATAAATATTTTTACTTTTTAGAAACTGTTCATACATAAGTCCAATAGTCTGCCCACATTTAATACACTCTATGCCGTTATATAACGTGTAAAAAGCCCTTGAACATCTGGATCTGCATCGTCCGAATAGTCTAATTCAAATGGTCTTTCAACTTCATTCCCGTTTATATAGATAGTGACACGATTCACATTATAAGGTTTAAATTCAAAAGGTGATGCATCATAGCTACCAGAAAATGCCGAATGGTCAACCATACCAAATACCATGCTCGTAGGTATTCTTCCCATTACTTAAAGGTTCCTAATCAAAGAAGAAATGTCTTCTTCCCAGCAAAAGCTATAAAGTACAATGTTAAGAGAGTTTTTTTCGAATTGGTTTTTATATCTCTGCAGATGGGGTTTTAGGACTATAAAGAAATAAGGGGGAAAGGGAAGGGTCCATTAAAGAGAGAAGCGATCTTTGCAGATCTGTTAAATACAGTCTAGACATTTATAAACTTTAGATTACAGGTATGATTTGCTCCATTGTATGTGTATATGTGTGTATGTGTTTGTGTGTGTGTATAGACTTTAATTCTTTCAAAAAATGTCGCTGAAGCGATCTTTGTCTGCTACTGTCGATGCTATTTATGATAAAACTGTCTAGACATTAGTATTTTCTTAGATATATACACCGATAGCTAGCATCCGCATCATTAAACATACTAATTATTTCAAAATGAAACGAGAAAACACCTGCATGTAACCAAGGCTAGTAGTAACCAATGCTAAGTCGAGGAGACTCGGCATTCACAGTAAGGTTTGGGGGAAGACTCGGCATTTACCCCGCATTACTACTAGCGTCCCCTCTGTTTGGCACGATGCAAGGAAAAATGCTATCTTGTTTCCTTATGATTCCCGGTTTCTCATACTTTGAACTATTCGTTCAATTCAACACTTAACATATTATTGCTTAACCTTGTTAATGTTTATATAAAAACGGCAGCAGCCTAGCTCTTTTTTATTATTTCTTTATTAATATAGTCATTCCTACTTCCCAATCAATAGCTTTTTTCGTGATTTATATAAGAAAGTCATCGAATCGACTTATCACGTTTGACCCGAACTATTGTTGTTAACTGAATTACCATTTTTCTTTGTTTTATTGTAGAAAACATTATTTATTTCCTTTTCATTTATTAATCTAATTTGTTTAGTCTATTTTATTGTAAGCAACTCCACCCGCCGGACACTCACTCAATCAAAAAATCTTAAACCTTCTCTTCTTACGCAACAGCTCTGAATACAAAATGAAGCTAACTCTCAGCTTTCTCCTCGTCTCCGCTATGATTTCATTCGCCAATTCGAAAGAAAGTAGGTATTTGACGAACACTGAAATTATTTTAAATCAATATTGCTGCAATAAAGATAGTTACCTAACATCATACTGTAATAAAGATTTATTTTTTAGATACTACAGCGCCCGAACTCACCCCTTACCTATGTAACAGCCAACTTGGTTATAGTAAGTGAATGTGGACATATCTTAATTTTCTTTTAATTGCAAGATAATTATGACCAATAAAACGATATAATACATAGGTTTAGCTAGTTACCACACGAAAATACCAAAAAATATTTTCATATACTTTTACAGAGAGATGCACACAACTCCTCATGCCCTGCTTTTTAATAAAGCCCATGTCTACCGTTACATGTAAGTAAAAATCTTAGTTTGTTAACACTCTATTAGGAATTCCAAAACGTGATTTAAATCATTTCTGTAAAAATTCATTTTCAAGGAAATTTTTGAATATCAATTACATATTTGTCAGAGAAAAATGGCTTATTAGAGATTATTATTATTTTTTTTTTTAGACAATTGCGTCGCAACACTCCTAGTGGAATATTTTCCTTGGTGGTGTATAGGTAAGTAAATTTTGAATCGAATCGGGGCGGAGGATATGAAACCTCACCATTCCTTCTGCCGCCCTGGTCAAACTCAAACGCCAAAAAATACCTCGCATCGGTGTATAACCACCGACCTATTAATTATCTTTCCCTATCACCTCTAAGTTTTTTTCCGCACTATTTCTTCTACGACTACATGTTTTCCTGTGGCATCGATGGTGATCCGTCTCTCTTCTTTCTCTTCACAGACCTTGACCTTAACCTGAGAATAATTCTGTTATGGTTCCGTGGGCTTTTAACCCTTACGTTTCTAGACTACTCATCACATGATTTAAAATACTTCCCTCCCTCTATGTTGAGAACTATTGTGCAATAAACGGTACCGAATCGGTCTTGAAAGGGTAGAGAAAACCTTTAGCATTATTTCATATTAAAATACTATGTATTAATTATTTTCGTCGAGTAATGAGCATTTAATAAATACTGATAAATACGAGATTACCCTTAATCTAAATGATGTGTCCTAAAATTCTGAAATTTGCTTATCTGACCTTTTCGCTTCTTTCAGACAAAAAATGCATACTAAACTGCATCGAAGGTAAGTGCATATCATTTTTGGGAGGGAAGAAGAAACTGTTGCCGATCGATTTTCGAAATTCTGTCGAATCGTTCACAAAATCTTTCTCGTAGCCAACACTTTTTATAGAGTTCTCAGTTCTAAAATTCCAGGCAAGATTAATTTGTGATTTAATATGTGGTAAAAGAATAGTCTAGTTTTAAAATAAATGCACCTACTTCACTTTAGATGTAAGACAATAATTGTCTCCTATCAATTAATTGTAAATTAATTCTATTTTCAGGTAACTTTAAGGTTAATGGGCCAGCATGCATATGTAGGAATTGTCTGAAAAAAGATGTGAAAGGATAAACCTTAATCTGACAGTTCTACCTCCTTAGACACCAGAACTAAAAAGCTCTTCAAGTCACCGTAATGAGACAATAAAGTTTTGACTAAATATTTAGAGAATTTCATTTTATTAGTGTTTATATAATCTTGCTTGATTTTTTTTGCCAACTGTATGCTTCTTTACATCTTTGCTGTTAATGTTCTTTATCACTTGTTTATTTACTAAATAATCAAATTGTTTGCACATATTAAAGTTGATTTTCTTCCTGATCGATAGTCTTATTTACTATTTCAGGTAAAATGCCATCTTCTATCATATAGGTAGGAACAAAAATCTAATTTTATGAAATGTAATATAGTTATAACTACGAAGATATGTAATGTTGTGGTGTCGTTACTTTAACAATATGCAATGTTGCAATAATTATTGCAATCGTGACAAATATACCCTACAGGAAAAGGCGCTAGGAAACAGAAGTTTGTAAATGTATTAATGAAAAGGGCACAACTACTGGGTAGTGAAGGTTCTGAAAAACTTTCACTCTTTTATATAATAGGAGATCTATTCCAGTTGGTTTGGTAAAAAGGATCTGCTTTGAATCTCCCAAAGACACCAGTTATGTTTCGGCGTACGTTAGACTTCCCGCGAAACAAATACAACCTGGCCAGACTATAAATGAGAGTTGTCCAAATGAAAAAAAAATGAAATAGCATATTTTTTCATGTATACAGAAGCAAACGAAGTATATTAAGCTTAAACATTAAAAAAGGCATTGCAATTGTTTTAAACTGCTTGGATCTATTGTAGAGCACTTTAAATTCGCCTAAGTCTAAAGAATGAGTAATAAATATGTTCGCATTTGATGAGGATATGATTGGCTTTTTAATTATATTCTGTGATTGATAATTTCGATATTGGTATTTGTGTGCACTGCAAGTCTGCAATCAAACACGGTTTGTTTACCTCTGGCGAACAAATATGTTTCGCTATTTTCTAGAGGCCATTAGAGGATTTTAAATAGTTTATGATTCTGTTCTCGCACTGTTCTAGTACCAAGTTAAAACATATGCTCAGTTAGTTATCTACATTTCCAACCTTTTATATTTACTAGAGTACCCTCCACCTAGCACTCTGGTATTCACTAAATGAAAAAAAACTTTAGTACTCATCAACCTTTTCGAATTTTCGATCCGTTTTCTGGTCTTTCCATCCTAGTTGAGACTGGGGCAGAATGAGCTGTTTTTCAGGCTTCTGCTTCTTTGGATCTTGTCCTTAACAAAGCAGTTCCGCAGACTTTATGATATAAAAGGGGCTACCTTCAAGACTATTTCAATCTCCATCATGTTTGTCCGGATAATTTTAATATTGCTGAGGTTGAGTCTCCAGTTTTAGCCTAGGTTTTCTCTCTACTCACGATCTCTTGATCGATTTTTGGAATTGAAAGCCTGGCAACTAGACCGCCTCTTTATATATCTATATTTCTCGCTATGGACATTCGAGAAAGGGAGACGGATATTTAAAGGGCAAAATAAAAATAAATTTGAGCAAATGTTTGGAGTTTAAAGAATAAGCTACCCAAATTTAAAGCCATGATTCAGGAGGGCGAATACGATTTCGTATGTATTAGCGAGACCTGGTTAGATTCAGCTAAAAAAGTATATCTTGCAGAAATTAATATAGAGGGATCAAAATCTCTAACAAAGACCATTTAACTTGGATTGGCGGTGGAGTGTTAATTTACCTAAGAGAAGAACTAAACGCAAGAACGTTAGATGTGATGGCCATATATATAAAGAGTGAGGTTCTGGTCGTGGAGCTCGAGTTTGCTAAAAGGAATAGTATCAACATACCTGTTATTAACTCCCCCTCCCCCCCATCCCAAATAGAAAGCGAGGATGTACTTATTTATGAGTGCTTTTATTTATTGTGAGAAAAGGAGAAACAATAATTTGCGAGGATTTCAATTACCCTAACGTTAACTATGCAACTATCACCGAATAGAGAAGGGGACAGATGTCTTAATTTCATTCAGGAAAATGTTCTTTTTCGAAAGATGCAAGGACCAACACGAAGCCAAAATATACTGGATTTAATTATCCTCACGAAAGAAACTTTGGTAGGAAAGGTTTGGTGGGTTGCATCTGGTGAATTAATACAATCGTAAATGTAATAGAGCGCATACAATTAACACTCCGATTTGGAAGTTGGAACTTCGATGCTTTTTGCTGTTTTTATAATAAGACAGTGAAGAGCGTGTTTTCAGAGAGACAGCAAAATATATTCACTCTGGACCCCGAGGTACTTAAATATTTAACTCGAATTAATGGGAAATAATGAGGAAGGCACCGTGGGTGAGCTCTCTAATAATAAACGTAATTCGGGAGGGTAAGAGATTCTATCAAATATTAAACAACAACGAAACGGTAGTAAATCGAGAAAGATATTTACATTATAGCAGACTAGTAAAGCGCAGGGTTAGGGAAACGAAGATGAATTACGAAAAAGATCTTGCCTTAAACTCGAAGCACGAACCGAAACGGTTTTATACTTACCTGAGCAGTATAAAACCAATAAGAAGTTCAAAAGTAAAGAGGGTCTTATGACAGACCATCGAGAACAAATTGTAAAAATAATAAATGAACACCTCGTATGGTTTATACTGTAGAGGACTTTCACATTTAGCAAAACTAGTCTAGGAAATAATTTTTTTTTAAATTACATCAGTGCAAATGAAGGGGAAATTATCGCATACATAAACAAACTAAAACAATCTAAGGAACCCGATCTAGATCCGGTATCGCCAAATCATCCTAAGAAATTTAAACTTCCTAAGCAAGATCGTTCTGAACGATTTTCAACCGGTCGATCGAGGAAGTCATAGTTTCAATAGAGTTAAAACGTACTAATATTACTCGAATATTCAAATAGGGGAGAAATGTGACCCTACAAATTACCGTCCTATCAGCCTAACTTCAGTAATTGGGAAGCTCACAAAATCCATAATTAGAGAGAGTTTGGTGAATTATCTGGAGACAAATAAGTTAATCATAGACAGCGTCATGAGTTTTGACGTGGAAGTTCCTATCCAACCAACTTACTTGATTTTTTTCATAGAATGATTTGCATCTACGACCAAACTGATGTGTGGATATAATTTTTCTTGACTTTTTAAGGCCTTTGATACCATTTCGCACGAAATACAAATATTGTTGATGAAAATTAGATTACATGGGTTGAGAGAAAAAAATACTCAAATGTTTAGAAAACTGCCTCTCAAATCGATCACACCAGGTTGTTGTAAATGGTGGGTGCTCAAAGTGGGCCCTAGACACCAACAGGGTCACTCAGGAGTCAGTTCTGGACCCACTATTATTCATTCTTTACATTATTAACTTAAATAATGGAGTGATTATTAGGAAATCCAAATTTGCAGATGACATGAAGCTAGGAAGCAGTACCTTTTCTAGCTCCAATATAGAGGAAATACAGAGACCTTGATAAAATTATCAAGGTGCCGGATAAATGGCAGATAAACTTTTACATACGTAAATAGAAGGTCATAACTTGAAAGTAGAATATCATTTGAAAGCCCAAATCCTTGACTCCCTTAACTTAGAAAGGGAAGTGGGGTTTTCAATCTCAGAGGATCTTAAAGTGTGGAAGCAAGGCGCAGAAGCTTGTAATAAACCAGCCGATTGCGGGGATATATTGCCCTAAATTTCATTTTCAGGTCGAAGAATAAAATTCTACATCTATACAAAGCATGTAATCGTGGTACAATTCTAGTCTCCAAACTTTAACAAAGATATAGCGCAGTTAGAAAGAAGACAACGTAGGGCTACTAAATTAATTCCTAGGATTAGAAATAAACCGTACGAAGAGTGTCCACCCATTAAGCAGAATATCCCTTGCAAGTAGATGATTACGCGGGTAATTGATCGAACTATTCAAAATATTAAAAGGATTTACGAATATTAAGTATAGACTATTTACTGTTCGAGATGGATGAAAAGGCCAACAGACGCCAAAGCGGTTTCAAATTGGTAAATAAGCGCTTCAACTCTAGTGTAGCCCCAAATTACTTTAGTTTTAGAATCACACAAACGTGGAATAGCCTACCTCACCATGTAGTGGAGGAGCACTCAGTGAATATCTTCAAAAAGAGACTTGAAGAGTATTTTAAAAGTGTAAATATCAAATACTAGAGGCACAGATGAAAACACCATATATCAAAAAGAGGTTAGGAATATAAAAAGAACGGTTAATAAAAAGATGCCAGTTACGTCCCCTATACATGGCATCTGAATGAATGAGCTTTCCTTTTTTTTTCTTCTCTGTCTGTCCTCTATATTTATTATTTTTATCGTTACCAGGGAAAGCCTGCGGGAAAAGGGAATACTCTCCTTTTACCCCCACCCCACCCTTCTCACCCGTTTGAATGAGTCTGCGCTTGCCTTTGAGACAAAACGGAACCTGCATTAACATAATAATAGACAAAAAGAAGGAAATGTTAAAAAAATCATTATACTAACAGTAGAGTAGTCATCTTTTCCGGCTATGTAAGTTGTAGATTAATACCGTCTGTGGTAAACGGGCTGCCTTTGGCGGATCCAAGGGTTTTTGCTGGTCCTTTCTGTACTTCTGTAGTTCTCTCTGTCTCTGTCTCTCTCTTTATATATATATATATATATATATATATATATATATATATATATATATATATATATATATATATATATATATATATGGCAGAGTTAAGGTTTAAGGGACAAACTTCTCCGTTATATTAGAGTTGTTTAGCTTGAGGATTTTTTGCGATTTCTTTGTTGAAGGATGAAATTTTGCATCGCACCTAAAGATGAAGGTCATTCATTCAGTATAAAAATACATAGCTTTGGGGGGTGACGGGATGATGTTGTCGGTAAGGCGGTTGCCCCATTGATCTCAACGACGGGTGGTCACTGGTTCGATTTCGACTTCGATATCGAACTCAATACATCTACCTTTCTCTCTTCTTGCTTTCTTCAAGCTTCTAGGTGAGAACTTGGGAACCAGGTCATGGGGAAAACTTTAGTCAGGAAACTAGGTTAGAATGTTAGTGATTTCCATCTTCTCTACAAAAACACTGATCGCAAAATTTATGTGTGAAAGATATATATATATATATGAATTGGTCGTCTGCCATCCCCCTAACCTTTCCAACCCCCTGGTGGGATAGGAGAGTAATAGAGCCTTTGGTTGGACCCCTCTCGTTCCCCCACCGCGGACTTTCCCCAGGTCTCACTATTTTTGATGGTCCGAATTGCGAAGAAATTACGGAGATGGAGGAGGGAGGAGGGAGGAAGGAGGAGAGGAAAAGAAGAATGAAGGGGAAAAATGAGAAATATTAGTAGGAGATGAGAAATTGATCTAAGTTGACCTTTATGATTACTGGGTAGGGGTGAGTTGGTAGAAGAATGGAATAAAACAATTTTATTATATGGACTTACTGATTAACGTAGAATCCGAAACACTAATCACTAATTTCGTTAGCTGCCATTCTACTCTTTCATCCATCCATTCGCTAACCGTACCTCATCTACATGTGACGGGAGAACCGTCAATGTATGTTACCATTCTCTCTCTTATTCGTTGTCGAGGGACGAAGACGTGTGACCCAAAAATCTCAAAAAGGTACACACGTCTGTAAGCCACGCCACCACTGTCGGCACTAGACCTAGGTACAATTGAATTGGGGGATGGTAAATACTTTCCAACTAGAGTGCAATATTTTTAAGGTCGGCTCTTCGAATGGGAATACGTTTGCCGGGTTCGTCTCAAGGGTTATTCGAAGGATAAACACCTCTACAAAAAAAAACTTTAATGCAAATAATAATAAGAACAAGGGCACAGATAAATATGGAAATCTAAATAATAATTAGTACGACCAAATAATATTATGAGGGGCAAAAATTAAGGGAACTAGTTCCGGGAAAATTATATAAGTGATCCAATAAGTTGGATTGAAGGAAAGATTTAGTAGGTCTATTGGCGTTACACAAAATGGGGGAATTCTTCTTAGGACTGGGAACGGAAAGGTGGAACTTACGAGGATAGGACTCCTGGTTACCTCTGGTGGATGAACTAGGAAGGTGGAAGACCAATAGCCAGGTCTTCATCGATGAGGTCCTAATGCGAAGGTGTCCAGGGAGACTCCGAAGGGGGTTGAGATTACTTCGGCTCCAGGGAGAAGTAATCACAAATCGAGATTCGTCTGCGGGACAGCAGGAAGTTTCAACCAATGTAGTGAGACAAGAGAAACACAGGACAATCTTCCAGTGCGTAAACGGGGTTTCTGTAATCTTGCTCTGATCAAGGAGGATTACGCGAAGACGATCTGCTGACGAGATCACAAGGGCGAGGGGACCACTTCAGGGGAGACAGATACTCGGATCTGGACGGCAAGAAGCTCGGGCTTTCTTCTTTTGCTGAGACTTTGCAGACATCACCTTAAATAGGAGCCACAGCCCTTGTCGTCAGAAGGCTGTGCGCAGCAAGCCCTCCCAAGAGAAATCGGACGGGGCTTAAGCAAACATGGACCTTTATAATTTCGGAGCATCGACGAGGCGAAAGAGAAATAAGCAAGATTCCCTTCTACCCTAAAAGAGGGGGGGGGGGGAAAAGACACGGCTGCTGAGCCCCAAAGTAGGACGGCTTTATCAATCTGGGGAAATACGGTAATAAAGCATACCATATTAAATTCAGTTGCGCTGATCCGTCTCGACCAGGGCAATTTTGTGTGATAACGGCGCATTGAGTTTCATGCTCTCACACGCCTTCCTTCCTAAGATGGAATTTCACAGACACGTAGGGGATGGGAGATGTCATTTCCCACATATGGGAGAGATAGGAATTGGAGAAACAATTAACCTGACGGGATACAAGCTAATAGGAGAATCTTTAACTTCGGGCCTACATAGCGTCGAAAAAAAAGTCAATTCATATGAGGTTGTGGAACTTATGAGTTAACGATAAGTAACAATAATATAAAAAAACATAGTAACCATTACAATTAATTACAAAATAGAAGAAAAAAATAATTAAAGGCAATATATACATATACAGAGAGACAAAGCTTAACAATATATATATAATTGTGAGTACACACCCGGTGACTCGAACTTACAAGGTAGGGGAAAGCTCCTCTATGGGGTTCCTACTAAGGCAGGCAGACATACATTTTTCGGAACCTTTAATATAAAATATACGAAATTGGTACTCCATCAACAGTAAACTCCATCGCATGAGTCTACCGTTCGTACTTTTACTGTTTTTTTTAAATCGACTAAGGGGCAGTTATCCGTTTCGATCACGAACTCCTTTCCCAATAAATACATTTTAAATTTGTGTACCCCCCAAACTATCGCGAGGGCCTCACATTATATGGTCGCATAGTTCTCCTCACGCGACGAGAGCTTACGGCTCGCGTAATCAATCGGATGGCTGCAATCATTGTCGTATTGCAACTAAACGCATCCTAATTTTTCGTTACACGCGTCGGTCCTGATTCCGAAGGGCCTGGCTGGATTGTGAAGTCTAATAATGGGAGGGCAGAAGTGAGCCTATCCTTAAGTTTGTCACAGAGGGCGGATTCCTTGGGGTTCCACACGAGGGGATCTGGGGATTGTTTCTTTAACAGGGTGTTAAGGGGAGAAGCTAAGGTGGTAAAATTGGCGACAAAACGCCGGTAGAAAGATGTGGGTCCAGAAAGGAACGGAGTTGTTTCTTTGTACGCGGAAAAGGCATACTGGCAATGGCTTTTACTTTATCTTTCTGGGGTCATCTGTTTTTTCCTGATATGAAAGCATAAATAACGAATGGAATGATAGGCAAAATGACATTTGCTAGACCCAATGGTCAATCCGTGTTCCCGTAACCTCATGAGGAGGGAAAAAAGGGAGACTAGGTGTTGTTTCCATGTACGCGTGGCAACGTACACATTATCGAAATAAAACGACACGTTACTTAGGCCATCCATGATTCACCGCATCATTCTATTATAGTTACTGCAAGCAATAACCAAACCGAAAGGAAGACGCCCAAATTGCATTATGCTCTTTCCAGTGGGGAACGCAGTGTACTTCCGAGCAATATCCTTGAGGGGAATTTGATAATAGACCTTACATAGGTCTATTTCTGAGATAAATTTGGCCTCTTCAAATAGGTGTGAATTCTGGTCGATGAGTGGGATTGGTTCCGCGTCAAAAACCATTACGAAATTCATTTTCCGGAAATCTACACACATTCTGAAAGTTTGATCGGCATTCCTACCATTACAATGAGGGAGCAGAAATCAGAGGTGGAGGGCTCAATGATACCCAACTTTAGTAGGTTTTCCACTTCTGAATTAAAGGACGGACGAAGATGCACAGCCAAGGGGTACGGTTTAGTGCGAACAGGCTCCTGTGTTTTCAGAGAGATGTCATGTATGAAATGACACGCACATCCTGGCTTTTCCAAAATCACGTTCACAAATTCACCTAATAACTTAGCCAGTTGAGCCCTTTGCGGGGGTTCCAATTGGAGGTTTAAATCGAGTTCCTGGGTGGTTTCTTCCCTGGAACGGGGAAGCGCAGGTAGAAGGTGCTCCTAATATGACTCGACGCAGACTGTACGCAAACTGTCTGTATCAGATTGAGTGGCTCGAGAGATAAGCAGCTTCCATCCCCGCCTCTTCCGTCAAGCGCGACTATGTTATTAATACACGCGTGACGGTGGTATCGCTTAAGCATGTTTATGTGATATAACTTATTACCAGAGGGACTCTTTATAAGGTAGTCCACGCCTCCTCGTGCTTCTAAAACGGGGAACGGGCCTTTCCATTGTGAAAAGAGCTTATTAGTTTCAGTGGGGAGGAGGAGCAATATCTTATCACCGGGTCGGAGGCGTCGATCTTTTGCCTTTGCGTCGAAATAAGTCCGGTATTTCTTTAAATTAAGATCTGTCTTTTTATACGCGATTTCGGCGCATTCCTCTAAGCGGTTTCTCAGGCCTAATCCTTACGAATACGAGGTTTTAATCTCTTCATCGAGGCGGGTATTTGCGAACAATTCTTTGAGAATACTCATAGGGACTCGGACGTTTCGCCCATAAAGGAGTTCGAACGCGGCTAACCCTAAAGTCCTATGAGGAATCTCACGGCACGCAAAGAGAGCCTGACAGATACCCATGCCACTTTTGAGGCTGAGCGTAGCCAAGCTTCTTCAGCACGGTCTTCAGAGTCCCATTTAATTTTTCGCAGACTCCGTTAGCAGTAGGGTGAGATGGAGTTGTGAAGAAAGGTTTTTTCAGGAGAAATTTTCCAACATATTCCATGAGTTCGGACGTAAATTGTCTGCTTCGGTCAGACAATATCTCCTTAGGGATGCCGAGTCGAAAAAAGATAGCTATTAATGCTTCTGCGCACGTTATGCTAACGATTCTTTTAAGGGGAACTGCGTTAGAGAACCTCGTAGCGAAGTACACGAGCGTGAGGATGTAAGAGTGTCCTTCGCTAGAAGGCTGTGCGCAGCAAGGTCTCCCAAGGGATATCGGACGTGGCGTAAGCAAACATGGACCTTTATAATTTCGGAACATCAACGAGGCGAAAGGGAAATAAGCGAGATTCCCTTCTACCCCAAAGGGGGGGGGAGATGAAAACGGCTGCTGAGCATTTGAGCGGGACAGCGTTATCAATCTGGGGGAAGAAGGTAATAAAGCATCCCAAATTAAATACAGATGCGCTGATCCGTCTCGACCAGGAAAATTCTGTGTGATAACGGCGTATTAAGTTTCATGATCCCACATTCGTGCTCTTTGATATTGTGGCTTTCATGACGGGATGGCCGTCTAATCTCTGTCTTCATTCTATATCTTTTTCATTTCTATGTGCTTTGTAGCATTCATGCTACAAAGCTTAGTATCGTCCTTTGTTTTTGGTGTGTCAGTAGAGTATTTTATCTGATTGTATCGTAGTTATTTTTTTTGTTGGATTATTTACAATTTGTGTATTTCCTTGGAGCACTTTTGTATACTTAGGATTAATCAATTTTCATCGAGTATTCATATTAATCTACTGAATCGAGTGTCTTTTTAGGCGAGATGTCTGTATGAGGGATACCTGGTTGCATTCAGGTTTAATTTCCTTATCGGTTTTTCAGTAGCTCTTTGGGATCTGGGTCATTATTTTGGGACAAAAAACTCTTTTCGTAAATCACGGCTTATCATTCATCCTTAGCTTAGTTCTTCTGCAGGGGAATAGTGCACCATTGTCTACTATGGATTGTTTCAGTCGTCCTTCGTTGTTTGTCTGGTGAACTGATTGGTAGAGTCGGTACTACAACTCCCATACTTTCCATATACCAATTTCTTGATGGTGGTTTGGTTTAGGTTAACATAGTTGCCAGGGATAAACTTGATTCGGTCATTGAGGAGTAATTCCTCAATAGAGTTTTCATCATCGTCTGTTTCTTCTTTGAAAGCCTACTTGTTTCATAAACATCGGAGAGAGGATTTTCCTCACTGATGTCGATTTTGAGATAGAGCTATAGGGGAGGGGCGATTTTATTTTGTTGTTTTCTGTAATTGTTGCCACCCACTGTATGTTAATGGGGCTTGCCTCTGGAGTGGTAATACTTCTTACTAATAGGGGGTTTGGTTGTCCGGTTAGTGGTAACGTTGCCACTCAAAAGGGTGAGCTTGGTAGGATTGGGATAACGCTTGCCACCGGTAATGGTAACAAGTTATTTGAATGCGCAACGGAAATATCCCTTAGTTTGCCTTGTACTTGATCCGAGAAGAGGGTACCAGCTTGGATAAATAAAAGAATCTGTTTATAGATGTAAACGAGTCTCAGTCTATATATTTTACCTTGCACCAAAATAGGAAGTACTCCGAGTACAATTTCACAGTTCGATTTTACAACAAAGTAATGCGGGAATATGGTAGAGCAACCGGGCGATTATAATAATCGACCTATTGAATTAATGAACGCGTAATAATTAAGATAGTAATAATGAAAGATTCTCTTTTTAATCTCTCTGCACCCATTTATAAAGGGGAAGAAACATTTATCACTCCAGCCTCACGCCCCGCCTACAAATGACATTGGCGCACGTGATTGGCTGCTCATTCCATTTTATCGCTTCCTGATTGGCTTAAATTAATCCTTTATTTAATTTTGATTGGATGGCGTCTAAACTTCAGTACCTCGTTATTGACCAATATTTCTAGAAGGCGGAGCTTTATTATTAGACATACATTTGTTTAACTTCTGACTATCTTTTTACACAATGGTGAAATGCTTTTACCACACGCCTTTTTATTACCTCGAGGTATTCTCAGTTTCCCAATGGTTACTCTTGGCGCCTGTCTGACTTAAGCTCAGATACAGAGACTACCACTTTATTACAGTGAGAAAATCAAGCTTTTACCTCGACATTCTAGACTTGATCTCTCTTCCTTTCCTTGGGTTCCGTTGTGTAGGGTATCTACATGTACAGCTTTCAGGTGAATATATTTGTGCCCTACACAAGTTGGCCCCGAAAGCATGGAGTGCTATCATGTATTTTACTACGACACATATATACACATTATACATCCAAATTGATGACACAGAGACTCGACAAATAAACTGTATATAAACAAATGCTTGGACTCGTAGAGAGTCGATAAATATACATGATGTGGTTCCTACATATATACATTAATTTAAAATATGTTCAATTCTTGTTAATCTATAATAATATATATTTTGTTGTATTTTTGTGTTGTATTTCCTCCATTCCTTAACGATTTCGTGTCCAACCATTAAGCCTAACTTCGTCATAAGCTGCCGGTCGAGACATTTTTTACGATTCAATAACTCTCCTCAAAAACTTATAGATATAGGTTTGTTGCGAAGTTTCTATCTAGGTTCACACCACGATGACGATATATATCTATAAATTGAGGCCCAGCATTGGTTTAATTATCTCACGTACGTTCATCATTCTTAATTATAAAATCAAATTTCTTTCCTCGGGCTCCGTTGTGTAGTGTATCTACATGTACACCCTTCAGGTGAATACATGTGTGCCCTACAGAGCCTTAATATTCGTTATACTAGTTTCAGTGCCGTCTTCTTTATTTAGCTTGTCGTTTCTTGTTCGGGGGCGCTTTCTTTTGTCTATCTCCTTTTGGTTGGTTATTTTGTCCAATAACCTTGGCCACACTGAAGTTTAGAATTTCTGAAGAGGGTGGGTTTTCAAACAACCACATCTTCTTCATACCATTACTTATACCTTGGTATCGAGGGTTTTAACAAAATTAAAGTGGCAGGTTTACCTATATTTATTACGTGCTCGTTTAGTATTCACGTAACTAACTCATTTGAGGATTCGTTCATGACAGTGAGGTGACTTTTGTTTCCCTCACTTCTTGTACTGCGTCTTTCGCTACGGCTGCCTATATCGTATTTCTTTTTTTTATTTTTGACTGGTCTCTGTCTTCTTTTTATTTTCTTGCGAAAATTTCCTTCTTCTTGAAGCAATCCATTGTCATTGTCCGGTGTGGCCAGCTGCAGTTGAGGAATTTATTCTGTGTGGGTTTGGTGCCATTTCTCTAATATTGGCCCCTTTAGTTCACATTCGGTGCAGCTTTGTACGGTCTCTGTACATTTTTCGTTGTGTGTGACTCTATCTTGTAATAGTTGAAGCATATATGTATATTGATCTGTGTGATAGAACAGGTTGAAGCTGCGTTTAATTTCAACTCCTACCCCGTATTATTTAAAACCACGATGCTGCCCACGTGCATCTTCGATTCGAGGCTTGGAGTCTTATCTCAGCTACCGGATGCCAATGTTTAAACAAGGAGGTTATCGTCCCCCCGTTCGCCCCCATACGCCGACCTCGCCAGATCGAGTTAGGCTTATGAACAGATAAGGCATTGTTCCCCGGCCCGGCTGTGCGTTCCCTCCAAGCTTCCACTCCATTTTCCCCCACGCCAAGGAGATGTCCTGGCTATTTATATGGAAACTTTACCACTAAGATCAGATTGGAGATCCAGATTTTCGTCGCGAAACATCACCACGACCCTCTCTCCCTTTGTGCGCCAAGGGACCTCGACCTCGAGATTCACCATCACTTGTCCAGAAGGAGGACAATATTCCTTGAGTGCCAAAGGTTCGAGCCTTTCCGACGCCAAGTCCCCAAGGCCCCCCATCCCCCTGTTGTTCAAGGAGAACAGCATTAGAACAGCCATTGTTCGTTTTGAGCCCTTCGCCAAGAAACGGTTCTCATCCCCCCCCTGTTGTTCAAGGAGAACAGCATTAGAACAGCCATTGTTCGTTTTGAGCCCTTCGCCAAGAAACGGTTCTCATCCCCCCTTGTTGTTCAAGGAGAACAGCATTAAAACAGCCATTGTTCGTTTTGAGCCCTTCGCCAAGAAACGGTTCTCATCCCCCCCTGTTGTTCAAGGAGAACAGCATTAGAACAGCCATTGTTCGTTTTGAGCCCTTCGCCAAGAAACGGTTCTCATCTCCCCCTGTTGTTCAAAGGAGAACAACATTAGAACAGCCATTGTTCTTGAGCCCGTAGACAAGAGACGGTTCTCATTCCCCCCCTGTTGTTCAAGGAGAACAGCATTAGAACAGCCATTGTTCTTCAAGCCGTTCGTCGAGTAACGGTTCTCCTTTCCAAGACGCCTCGTCAGGATCCTTTTATCCCCCCCCTTCAGGCGGAACTCGCCAGCGGACCGAATATTCCTTCAAGTACCTTCCACTGCACCACTAGTGCCAAAAGTTACGTAAGCCAAACTTCACCTTTGAGTATTGATCCCTTTTGTCAATTCTATCCTGTGCTTTAAATTGTTTATCGAACCATCCCATCTCTTTAACTCTATATTTGTTTTACCTTTTTAAATCCTTTAAATCCTCGGATTAGCCCGAGTCTCCACAACCCTTTCCATTCTGTTTATATCAATATTTTCCGTTTTTGTGTATTGTTTATAGTTATTATTAATAAAACTCTATTTTATTAATGATAGCAATATTATCATCCTTGAGCTCAGTTCCACTTCTTAAGCATTTTGAAGATACATAATATCGGCCGCCAGACAGTAAACGCACTCTAAAGATAATTAAGGAAGTCCCCTCAACGAATAGTGTTATATATAGTATCGTCGGGAGTCATTCTACGACATATATATATATATACTATTTAAATTTGGTATCAGGTGTGTAAGGTTTAACGCTATATCTTTGCAAACACTGGTCTCAGTCGAGTAAAGCATAGTGTTATTCGTTACAATAATAGAATATAGCAGTTCCCTTTTGTTTTAACGATTGCTATCCCCTTTTTTTTGAAACTTAAGAAGCTGGAGTAGCTCAAGGAACGGTTATAATAATTTGTTTGTGTTTTTTTTTGTGATTTTAGTCAGTGGTTATTTAGATTGAGAAACCAAGTACGAATAGTTCAGTGCCCATATTTAGGTAGGCTAATTCTATAGGGCATAATTCTTGTTGCGAGGAATTTTAGTTGGTTGACTAGTGCGCCCCCAAGTGCAAAGATGACTAGGTTTGAAATCTTTAAAGCGCAAGGAGAATCCTTGGGACTCTCCGGAAAAGAACTAATTGAGTGCATTCAAGAGGAACGAGAAAGAGAAATACAACGAGAAGAACGAGAAGGAAAAATACAACGAGAAGAACGTGAAAGAGAAAGAGAGGAACGGATAAGACAAGCTGAGCTTCAGATTGAATTAGCTCGGATTAAAGCAGAAGTTCAAAGAAAAAAGGTAGAAAAAGAAAGAGAAAGAGAGGAAGGGGGAAGAGTAATCCAACGAGAAGAACGAGAAGGAAAAATACAACGAGAAGAACGAGAAAAAGAAATCCAACGAGAAGAAAGAAGGACGGATTCGCGCTCCTTCCCAGGAAAGCTGACAAAGTTTCCGAGCCCCGTAAAACCCCCAAACTTCTTTCCCCAAAACCAACAACGGGACTCCAAACCTCCCGTTAAGACTTCTCCTCCATCTCTCTTCCCGAAGCGACCAACCATATGCTTCACCTGTGGTGTAGAAAACCACATGAGCTGGAATTGCCCCCAAAATTCTAGGCTTAAGAGCGGACCAGCCCACCAAGTTCACCAGATTAATGCAACCCCGGCTCCCCCGGTGGTGCAGACCCAAGCAGAAACTTCTCCCCCTCCGTCAGGCCACCAGGTAAATTTTGTTTTTGGTAAAAGTTCATCGGGAACTTTGAAATATGAGGAGGGCAGCGTGGACAGCTGTCGAGTATTGACTCTCGTCAGGGACACAGGATGTACGTGCTTCATCGTGTCCGACGAACTCCTCCTAGTGGCCTCTAACCACGAAAAATTTGCGGTGGTACATGACCAACTTGGGCGGGCGAACAGATTCCCCGTCGCTAGATGTTACCTGCAGTGTCATTATTATAATGGCTGGGCTGAAGTCATTGTAGTACCTATAAAATTCTGTTCCGTACTTATAGGACAGAGCCCCCAAGTAAGTTTCGACCCTGTGTTTCAGGCCGCCCTTCCTCAAGGCCGAGATAAGAAAGAAGCCCAGGAGCCCGTCCCCATCAGAACCCCGATACCGTCCGATTTCTCGGAGACCCCTAACCAGGACTTTAGGACGGCAAAAGAGGAGTGTGAATCACTAAAACCCTTAGGTGATAAGGCCCCAGACAAGGACACGGAGACTGTCCCTGGACCCCAAGAAAAAAAGAACCCCCAACGCGCCCATGGAGATACCTTCGTAGAACTGGACGAAGCATCGGCGCTTGAAGAGGATTGCCCCACGGAGTCCCTTAATGTAATCCAGACAGTGTGCATCCAACCTGATGCCGATTACCCTCCTCCTTCCCTACCAGGCGAGTCTTTGGAACCCTCTGACCTGGATAGTGACGCGCAGCTGACACCACGTCCGAAGAGTCAGCTCCAAGAACTAATTAAATGGAATCACCATTTACCCACCCTATTAGCTCTTTTCGAGCGACTGCGCGAAAATGGCCTCACATTGGCCCCCGCAAATGCCATTTTGCTCACGAACCCATTAAATATTCGGGTTTCAAAATAGGACCAAGCCAGTTAGGTCCTATTTAGAACAAGATTAAGGCAATCGCCGACATGCCCCTCCCGATTACAAAGAAGCCATTAAGATCGCTCATAGGATCAGCTTCATACTATCAGCGATTTGTTCCGAATTTCGCTGCAATTTTGGCCCCCCTACGCCCCCTACAGGAAAAGAATTTCCCCGATCGTTTACGTTGGAATGATGTCGCTGTTTCCCATTTTAATCAGCTCAAAAGTAAGTTCATTTCTGCCCCCATTTTTAAGTTGCCCAACCCGGAAAACCCTTTGGGATTAAGACCGACGTGATCAACGGGGGCATTGGAGGTGTACTCCTTCAATACGTGGATGACAGAACGAGTCATCCAGTTGCATATGCTAGTCGTCAATTATTACCACGCGGAAAGAGATATGCCACTAGAGAAAAGATAGCTCTATCAATTATCTGGGTCATAGACAAATTCAAGCTGTACTTGATATGTAAAGAATTTCAAATAGGAACCGACCACCGTCCGTTAGCCTATATTAGGAATTTGAGACACTCAAACGGCCGCATCATGCGCTGGAGTTTACTCTTGCAAGAGTATCAGTTTAAAATAAATTAGATAAAAGGTTCCGATAACCAGGTCGCTGACGCCCTCAGTAGGAATGCGTTACCGAATAGCGTAGAATAATTGTATTCATAGGATTAGTATCTCCATGTAGGTATATACCGTCTTGTACGACTTAATTTAAGATTCTTTTGTAATATAATTAATTAATGTATATGTCTGAATTTTGTAACGCTCAATGTCTAATTTTTTGTATGTCTATATATTTCTTCTTATTAATTTACGTATAAATTATTTTGTCCCGTATGTACTAAGTTTATATCATTTCATTGTTCCATGCCCTTTTTTTTTCTTTGATTAAGTTGTATTAAAGGTTATTTTCCCCTGTAATCTAAAGATCAAAATAATCATATGTATTGAGGTAATACTAGTTAGGTGCAGGAAGGTACGGTTGGTACAAGAAAACGAGTTCCCCACAACGGAGCTCTATCGTTGTCCCTTCTCTCTTTTTTTTTCGAAGTGACAACTTCCCCTGGAATGGAGGGGTGTGATAGAACGTGTTGAAGCTGCGTTTAATTTCAACTCCTACCCCGTATTATTTAAAACCACGATGCTGCCCACGTGCATCTTCGATTCGAGGCTTGGAGTCTTATCTCAGCTACCGGATGCCAATGTTTAAACAAGGAGGTTATCGTCCCCCCGTTCGCCCCCATACGCCGACCTCGCCAGATCGAGTTAGGCTTATGAACAGATAAGGCATTGTTCCCCGGCCCGGCTGTGCGTTCCCTCCAAGCTTCCACTCCATTTTCCCCCACGCCAAGGAGATGTCCTGGCTATTTATATGGAAACTTTACCACTAAGATCAGATTGGAGATCCAGATTTTCGTCGCGAAACATCACCACGACCCTCTCTCCCTTTGTGCGCCAAGGGACCTCGACCTCGAGATTCACCATCACTTGTCCAGAAGGAGGACAATATTCCTTGAGTGCCAAAGGTTCGAGCCTTTCCGACGCCAAGTCCCCAAGGCCCCCCATCCCCCTGTTGTTCAAGGAGAACAGCATTAGAACAGCCATTGTTCGTTTTGAGCCCTTCGCCAAGAAACGGTTCTCATCCCCCCCCCCTGTTGTTCAAGGAGAACAGCATTAGAACAGCCATTGTTCTTCAAGCTGTTCGTCGAGTAACGGTTCTCCTTTCCAAGACGCCTCGTCAGGATCCTTTTATCCCCCCCCCTTCGGCTGGAACTCGCCAGCGGACCGAATATTCCTTCAAGTACCTTCCACTGCACCACTAGTGCCAAAAGTTACGTAAGCCAAACTTCACCTTTGAGTATTGATCCCTTTTGTCAATTCTATCCTGTGCTTTAAATTGTTTATCGAACCATCCCATCTCTTTAACTCTATATTTGTTTTACCTTTTTAAATCCTTCAAATCCTCGGATTAGCCCGAGTCTCCACGACCCTTTCCATTCTGTTTATGTCAATATTTTCCGTTTTTGTGTATTGTTTATAGTTATTATTAATAAAACTCTATTTTATTAATGATAGCAATATTATTATCCTTGAGCTCAGTTCCACTTCTTAAGCATTTTGAAGATACATAATATCGGCCGCCAGACAGTAAACGCACTCTAAAGATAATTAAGGAAGTTCCCTCAACGAATAGTGTTATATATAGTATCGTCGGGAGTCATTCTACGACAATCTGTTTCTTTCATACCATATTATCTGGAGGAATTTTCATGCTAAATAAGAGTAGGCCGTTCTGGAATCTTTTGTTGGCCATCTCTGTTTTTTCGCGCACTATTTTAAATATTTGTACTATTTTCTGAGTAGTGATTTTCCTGAATAGAAAATAGTTTATCTATGTCGCTTTCGGCGTAACAGATCACTATGTACATATCCTTTGGGTATATTGAGAATTCTTATAAGGACAACCTTGAGATTTCAGAATGGAATCTCAACGAGTTTATCCTTTTCATACATATCTTCACTCTCGATTGTTCTTAGCGTTACTCTGAGGCATTAGAGCCTGCCCCCTTTTCTGATGCAGGAGGCGTTCCCGCCTTCGCTTGTTTATCGAGCGCCGAGGTATCTCTGCATTCTCGAGTTGCCTTCTCGAATTATTATGCATTTCGTCCTTACGTAAGCAATCTGAAATGAAAGTATGTCAGGATCGTCGAACTATTATCTTGCGCTGCATCTGGGTTCCTATATACTAATTAGAGAAGCATTCATCAACCACCTAATCTATAGAGGCCTAGTTGAATTAGGCGTTTTTACTAAATTTTGGACTCATTCTCTTTAGGATTCCATTGTTCACGTGCCCTAATGGAACTTCGCTCTAATGTTCAATGTTCCCCACTTTAAAGTAGGTCTGAATTCAGTAGTGGTCGAGTTATATTGCTCATAGTAGGTGAAATAAGTGTGAGTTATAGCGGAAAAGGGCTAAAAAATTCAGAATAGGATCCCCTCTTAGTGTATCTACACTGTAGTATAGTCAAAATCGGGTGCAGTTGGCCTAAATAATCAATTCTAAGAGGTTCTGGGTTTAGAGAAACTGATTGTAAAAAAAAAAAAACTTTACTATATACAAAGAAATAATCATTAGCAAAAGTAAATAAATGACAATAAATAAGATGCGACCCGAGATACCAAGCAGGAAGGGAGGGGGGGATACAATTTACTCGATGGGGACGAGAGTCCGAGAGAGGATTTACGGTGATTGCGTCCAGGGAAAGGGGAAGAGTCAACTAACGGAGAGACTCACGTAAAGCCTAATTGACCGGAGGCTTTGGAGACGACCAGGAAGTGGGGTGCTGCAAAGTTACACTTGCAAAATTCCTTCTTCTTTAACCTCGCTGAAAAATGAACGAGGGAGTACTCCAGACAAGAACAAAGTCGATACCCGAGTGATATATGCCTGTCCTTGGCTATGGTCTGACGGGAGGGAACTCTGGCCTTAGCTACAACCGAGGTTGGGTAGAGAGGTGACGCGTCGCGTTCGTAGCTGGAAGCTGTTGGGAGGTGGAGCAGGGCGCACGGGACTGTACGTAGCTGCCAACCAAGACGGGCATGTATTTATGCTGCCTCGGCGGAAGCGAGTCACTAGAGGCCCCCAAAAGGGGGACGTGGAGAGAAGGGGAAACCATTACGGATCACACGGCCGTGCGATATTCTCGCTGATCCCTGGGGTCTGTCTGGGCGTGCAAGTGCATCTTTTCCCAGGCACCATGGGTAGATTTGGGTTTATGGTGGGGGGGGGGGTAACCTTTTCTCTCCGACATACACTGTCCACTGCAAACATGAGATATCTCCAATTAGTCTATCGCACGCCTGTATTTCTTCTTGCAGGTTTTGGATCTTCTATTCAACTTACATATTTTGCCGCCTTTCTCTCTAGCCGAGTTTTCCGCCTTTAGCAGAGGTTTTAGCTCGCTATACCGAATGTTTATTCGGGGAACAGATTGAGTCTGTCACTGATAGCAATTTTGTTATAGTAGAAAAGAAAAATTCATCGCGACATTGGCGCTTTCCCACCCTCCTCTCATGAGTGAGAGAAGGGAGGTAGAGAGGCGACCCCAAGGGGACCCTTCGTCTAAACCACTCTCTTCTCCAAAATATCCAAGTGGACCCAGGATAAAAGTTGATCTATATCGACCCTTTTCTCTTTGTGGATATATACATATAATGGAACAACTCCATTTTGTGAACGTTTTGATTTTATCGTGTATTCCCAACCACAAATCTCACACTTTCAGTTACTTCCACCGCTTTTAGCTCTTTTATTCAGCTTCTATTTGCTTAACTTCACACATATAATGGGAGAGCCGCCTAATCTCTGTTAGTTTTTATTTTCTCATTTATTGGGTCATTCAAGCCGATATGTGTATTTTGGTTGTTTGTGCTTATGCTAGTTGTTGGTTTTTCACCTATGTTTTAGTGTATATTTGTAGTTATTCGTTATTATCTGTAGTTCATTGTGCCATTCAAACCGTTATGTGAATTTTGATTGTTTGAGCTTATGTTGGTTGTTGTTTTTCGCCTATGTTGTCGAGTTTATTTATAGTTATTAGTTTGTAGTTTACTTTTACTCTTTCCACTTTAGTTCACTTTAACTTGAGTTTTTCCTTACTCAGCTTATACACTTTTCACTACGATTTGGCAAGTATTACTTTTATTACTTATCGTTTAATAAATTTTTGAATTGTATATGTCACTTCGAATTGACTTCTTCGGCTGTCTGATTGGTTCTCTTGATTGGTTGACTTGTTGTTTATGGTGTTAGAGTTTATGTTTATATCAGGTTCGGTTACTTGAGTTAGTTAATTGCTCTGTTTGGAAATGACTTAGTTGAGCTGTTTTCTATTGATATTGACTTTATTTTTAAATAAACAAGATGACTCTATAACTCTCAGCTGGTTTCACCGCTGAGGAATCGAGTGTTTTAAGGGAGTTCTGCTCTGATGTTAGTATGCTCTGCAAATACTGGAGGAAGCGAATTTATTTTCGTCCATATTTTCTCTGCCCTTTTCTTGATATTTATATTGAGCGCTTCAATGTCAGCTTCTTTGTACAGATTTCTCTGGCTTCTTTCTTATGTTCTCTTCGTGTTTGTCATGATATAGAGGGCTTTATTTTGTATCCTTTAAAGCTTCAATTCTTTGGTCATCGTTTCGCTATGGTATAGGATGGGTGATTACAGTAATACCTAAATTTCCTTTATATTTTTGTGCTTAAGCCATTTAAGTTGTATAAGTAGTTTTAGCATCGGTGTTGCCTTTTTTTATTTCTGCGATGTGATTTTTACAGCCGAATGGTAGCTATAGTTCTGATCTTTTACTTCGATACCTGCTACCTTGTTCCTATAAATTGTGAATACGGTGAATTTTCTTCGGCTGGTTCTTATTTTCCCGTCCTTTTCGTAGTTGTTGATTCTCTTAATTCTATTGCTGTCGGGCTTGCGTGAAAGCGCTCGTTTCTGTATCCGCTTACGACGATCTGGTTTGTATATTTAAGCATTCAGGCATCATTAATGGTATTAGCAGGGCCGCTGTATACAATTAATACTGCGTGGGGATTTGGCAGCTGCCCTTTGTGGGCTTTCGCCTCTAGTTTGAATTTGGTTCCTTTGAAATCGTTTATTACCACGAATGCTTTGCTGTCTGTGCGTAATCACAGAGAATTATCTCAAAATTGTTGCTTATTTGGAGATTTAAGATCTTGTATTGCATGCTTCTGACCAGGGCTGCTTTAAGCAGCTGCGGGGCCCCCACCCATATATACCGGGTGTCCCAGAAAAAAGTTAACCGTAATTTGAATTAGTGTAGCTCAAAAACTATTGAAGATTTTTGGGTGCTGCAAAAGGTGTTTAATTTAACAACTGTTTATCTGTCGAGTCTGTAAATTTCATTAAATTTCCTTTTATGATATTGATACACTAATGGGTTATTGGAGGCTATCAAAAATATGTTTAATCGCCCAATAAGGTTATAACCGATAAATCGATAAATCCAAAATTCCGATAGTAGCAATAACGATATTGATACGAGGAGCAGGCAATAAGTTTTGCAATTCGGATATGAGGAAACGAGATATGAGGAAAAGGGTTATATTATTTTTCAATATAACTACCCTCGACTTCATGCCACCCCCCTCCTCCATGAAAAGGGGGGCATGATCGATGGGCACAGTGTGAGAGAGTTGCGTGTCCGAAATCGCTGAAATTTGAGAAAGCGCGTCTGATACGACTTTCGAAGAGCTAGGAACATAGCGAATATCGCTCTTCATCTGGTGGATAAAGTCAAGATGACGAGTGTCAACTGCAGTGTGTACTGACGAAGTATTACCAGACGAACAAGCACCGCCTAAACGTTTATAGGCAGTAAAAATAGTGAAGGCACGCCCTTCCAAATGATGGCAGGATTGGCGGATTGCGAGGCACATTCCGAGTAGCTTGCTAGGGAACTTACTATACCTCTTTTGAGTGTCAGAAAGAGAACGAGAAAAGAAAGCAAGAGGTTGCCATTCTTCACCCATCTTCCGCTGTAAGGTTTCACCTTCCTTGAGTTAAGGATGCTTTCGAGGACACGATGATGGGGGCTTCCTGGAGGAGGATGAGCCAATTCCACAGCGCGGTCAATAGCTGCTTTGACGCGAGAGAATGAATTGCACGCCTCAGTGGAGCCGTGGAGAGCATGGCCCTATCATTAAAATTTCACCAGCAAAGTGACTCGCAGGAATAAATAAATAAATATATATATATATATATATATATATATATATATATATATATATATATATATATATATATATATGTGTGTGTGTGTGTGTGTGTGTGTGTGTGTGTGTAAACTGAAAAGGAATTAAACAAAACGCCGCGAATTCAGATATCAATGAAAAATTAGCGACAGTGTCTGGAAAAGGGATTAAGATACGACAGCTGTCGCCGAGTCAGGTGCTATAAAATTTATATCAAGAAAGCGTCAACTTTACACGCCATGGATCCATGATCACGGGACAAGCGATGAACGTCGGTCGAGGAAATCCCACCCTGTGGGCAGAGCTAAGAACGGTGTGACCTGGAAGCAGGAGGACGCCACGCCTTTCTCCTGCTCTACTTATAGAATAAAAATGGAGAACGAAGATTCATTCTTGATTTTAATTTTCGATCTCAGAGTCGCCCCGTTATTAATTGGGTTTCGTTCATCGTAGCGAAGCTCCCGTCTTAACCGCCTAAGTCTTGTTCTCGTTACTCTCGCTTTCCTGACCGGTAGTAAGAAATTTTCATGACTGTACTCTGTAAACGCGTGCCTCATTTTTATCTAGCTTGCTTGTTTTGTTCGTTTGGAATTTAACCTTTTTTTTCACCTGTTTCCTCTCAGTTTTTTCTCGATCACAAGCCTTCGGTAAGGCTAACCAAGCTGATATATATATATATATTTGAGTATCTTTGGAGTCAGGTACAACCTTAATGCCACCTCTCACTTCAACCCGGGGACTGAAGGGATCTCGCGAAATATCTGCGTCATTTCTAACCATAACTGGAACTGGTACCTTTACGCGTCTGTACCATAAGGCAGTATCTCTGGACGGCCTTTCTCCTCCTACTATAAAGTGGTAACCTGTGATCGTCCCTACATCACGCTATAAAGGTAACGGTAACGTGCCCTTCCTGCCTTAACCTTAACTGGCAACCCATACCTCTCTACCGACAAACTGGTAACAGGTGGTCGTTCCTCCTTATACGTCTAAATCCCGGGCCCCCAATAGACCATTCAATAGGAGAGTTCTTTTTGGTTTTGGTGAGTATATAATTGATAGGTTGCATGACCTGGGCACAGTACAGAATGAATATGTGGTAGAAATTGACCATGTCATAGAAACGTCAGTTATTTGCGTGATGTAGGTTGAACAGAATTGCGTATCACGGTAACTTTTTCTTCGAGTGGGGTAATCTCAGCACTCAAAACATGGTGTCCCAATTAGGAGAGGTGAGAGACACCAAAAAGAATCTTAGATGTGTTGAGCACGATTACGTACTCTTGAAGGCGAGAAAAGACTTGACGAATGTGAGAAAGGATTTCCTTGAACGAGGAAGATGCTCAGGTCGTCAATGTAGCAAAATACAAAAGGAAGACCCCCTAAGAACTTGGTTCATAAGGCGTTGGAAAGTATGACCCGAGTTGCGCAAAACATAGGGCATCCTAACTGTCAGAGCGAGAGAGAGAGAGAGAGAGAGAGAGAGGGGGGGGGCGCACCACGTGGTCGAGAGAATCTTCAATCTGCGTCCGACGGACGCACTTCCTGCGAAAAGAGGCAGCGATGGACACGCCGTGAGAGTTGAAAGGTCGCGATGGAAACATCAGTAGACTGTGTAAACCGAGCCAAGGTTCAGTTCTTCTGGCAACGCGTCTGATAATTTGGAACGCCCTTTTCAACAGCCGGGGCAAGCCGCTTCCGGCTAGCCCGTATAAATTATCAGACGCTTGATTTAAGAATTTAGCATCAGCCTACCCTAACGTGACGCGTAACTCTCGATCGGCTTCTGCACCTCAAGAGCAAGGCAAGATTTTTAATTGATAATCTAGCGACAAAAGACTATTATTCTGAATTTCGGCTCTGTTCCCGTCTCGGCAAGATACTCCCTCGACCTATATTCTCTCATTAAGCCAAGCCTACCACTAATTAGGTATCGCAAACGACTCAATCGCGCTTCAAGTCTCCCGTTCTGTGGACAGTTTGTTAGTTTATCGGTATTTGTAGCGGCATCTGAGCGTCACTTTAAACCATTCCCTTTACATTTAATCCGATTGAGTACTTATATGAAACCCCTTTTATTAATTTGTGAAAAATTAGTTTTTATCCACTCTTGCTCAGCCTTGTAAAATCGAGAATTATATGCAATAGCGCAATTATAATTATGCGGTTAAAAGGCAAATTTATAGCTAACTAGCTCTTTATCGAAGACCTCGGAAGGGGGCCCTTGCTGAACAAACGCCCGAATAGGTGCAGTCACTGATGCCGAGCTGAAAATAGGAAATATGCGGACCTTTATTTACTATCAAAGCGCTACGAAAGACAGAATCTTATTCTCGAAATTTAAAATAAGGATTTTCTCCATCCTCGTACACACCCAAATAAACATTCAGTCGAGTAAGCTCCGCCAAACTGTTTCATTGAGTAACAGTGGACCACGCCTACTTTGTTGGGTAGAACCCCAAAAAGGCAGTCAGTCAAGGACTTTCGAAATATACTCAAACATTGGTAGGCCTGACTCATATACCGACATAAGTCCAATTAAATTCATTGCACCCAAACATACCGAGTTCTCCGCCCAATAAAGAGTCCTTGAACCCGTCTTCCGAAATTCCTTTTCCTGTGGGTAATCCAACCGATCCTTTTACCCAGCCTACATCACTAAAATCAAGCGAGAGGATAATCTTCTCACAAAATTTGACTCAGCCCAAGGTCAGTGCCCCCTAACCGAGTACCCTAATGCGCTACGTCGAAGTTAAGCAACAATGGGCCTTATTAGGGCATTGATTGGAAACTGCTAAGTCGATCTCTACCGGTGAACATTAAGCCAACTGTCTTTTGATTAAGATTACTAACAACAAACTAACCCCTGATAAAATGTGAACCAAAACCCTATAGGCCAATAACAAGAGACATATAGCCTATCCGTGAGGTTTTTCATAGTGTGATGAGGCTTCTCCTCATCCCTTCTTGACTTGAGACCTTTGTCGAAAAATTACTGCCTCACTTTGCGCGCTGAAGTGTTCACACCTGACTATTTACAATGATGGGCAAGCTTGCCACTGGAGGCAACTCGATCCTTGAACTGGGACTTCACGAAGAGGCGATCCTAGCGTTCATTTGAAACTTTGGGACGTACAGAAGATTTCTTTAGTGATCCTAAAAATTGTTGTTGTTGATGCAATACTATTAGCAACTATCTCCTTGCATTTCAAGCCACTTTGGTGCATAGTGACAACGGTTGCACACTTTTCTTTACTAGAATTGAAAATGATTCAAACCTATTTTTACAAAATATTACGAAATTGATTATAATTACAAAAAATCATTCATTTAATACATATTTGGCTCTCTTTTACTATTTTTATCGAATACAAAAGCTTCAGGGACTGAAATTCATTTCACCCATGAACAGGAACAGAGCGCGATTTTGGATTCAGCGAAGGATTGCACTTTCTTTTTTGCGGGGGGGGGGGGGGGGCATGGGAGAAAGTCAAAGATTTATTGAATAGTTTCAGGATAAATTTCTTACGCATATGGTAAATCAGCCAACTTGTGTAAACAATATACTGAACCTAGTCTTAACTAATCAAGAATTTTCAGTTGGGTAAGCTTAGGTGGTAGTGACTACCAGATTACTCGATTTACTGTGGGTAATAAGATAAGTATTGTTAGGAATGATATAAAAATTCCAAATTCATCTCATGCCTGTCTTGACAGCGTGCCATTGTCCATCGTCACACCAAGACACTTCTTGCTCCTTTCCCTCTTACTTCATTGCGCTTTGACGACATTCATACCGATCTGGTTCACCTATACCATATTCTCAGGTCTATAATTATATATTGGCCATAAACGATCAATTTACTCGTTGGCCAGAGGCTATTCTATTTCTTGAAATGCGAACATCGACCATTACTCGAGCGTTTAACTCTTTTTGGATTTCGCGATTTTTAGTCCCTTCACCGATAATCACTGTTCGTGTTATTCAATTCGATTCGTATGCATGATGAACGCTTATGACAGTTATTGGCTAATTTCACATTCGGACCTAAAGGTATCACCCGCAGATTAATGGTTCCATTGTGCGTGTCAACCATCAATCAAGACTAGCTAACGACCCATACATCCCAGCAATGGGTGGGTGGTAAAGCTGCCTATTTTTATGTTGGAGATTTGTTCATAAAGCTATTTTTTCTTGCTCTGATGCTGAATTAGTTCCCGTCACGAACCTTCCTCTTCCAGGTTATTTTTTTCTTGTTCGCCCACTCTTTACCTCCTATCGCTTGGTGTTTAGTAAGTAAATGAGTTATAAAAGGCGATGACTGTGATTCGCTCTACATCCGCTCTTCCCCTCCCCCCTCAAAGTGCCGGCTAATTAGAAACCCTTTGTGCCAAAGGAAATATCACATTGTCCTCATGTTTCGTCCAATGTGACTAAGCACGCTCGACATTGCAATATGTATATAACGGGCCCTTTCTCTTCATTTTCCGGAAGCCAAATTTCTTTGCCCTTCGGTACGACACCAAACAAGCTAATGTTTCTTTGGACCGCCTTAAACCTGCCTCTATCGACGCTGCTGACTAATGTTTATTAATGGTCTAGAGATCTCCGATAAATTTTACTTCATTTCTCCTATCCACTCTTCTGTCCGCCACACATACTTTCCAAATGTTGCCGCCTTTCATCTTTTTCATGAACCTTCAGTGTCACAATAAGGCAATATAGAGCAAGAATCGTCCTCGTTGGCCACTAAGGTTAATCAATCTCAAATTACTTCTGCTTCCTCAGCTGCCAGTGCGCAAGAACCACCTAACCGCACGAATACAGTTGGTCGCGCGAGTGCCTTATCTGGGCCTGTTGGCACTGCTTCTCATTCGCAACCTTTCGTCTGTTTCCAGCCAAATGACATCACCACTCCAATGGCAGGAGGGTAAAAAGACCAAGTCAATTTTTTGACTAGCCTTTAGTTGTATATATGTATATGTTTGGCATTTTTTTAACTGGTGCACAACTATTTTTGTTTGAAGCGACGTGGCGATTAGTGCGCCATAAATTATTTCGTCATATATGGGAAGGCTTATTAACCATTAAACAAATTGTAGCCCAAGGATATTTTTCCCTCTTGAGCGAAACTGCCTTGAATCATTCCTTACTATCGTTGCCATTGATCTTTTGCTCTTATTTTGCGTGCTCCAAATATTGTTTTAAATCTCACAAGTAAAAAAAAATTCTTGATTTTGCTCGTGCATTGGAATTGGAGGGTTTTTTTTATGGGTATAACCTATAAATCATAATATCTTAAGTTACAAATCCATTCTTCCCAAATTCTATCAGTTGTAATTCTATCTTAGGCCCAATACCATAGCATGCGAAATAAACTAACATGATATATCTCTAAACAGCTTTATCACATATAAGGGAATTATTTGCACATATTTGTTTTACAATCATTCATATTATTGAAACCATTATTTTCCATTAATCAAATTAATAATTTATGAAATTACCAAATTACCTCTGTTCACCCAACATAAGCGAAGGTAAGCTACATTGATCCCCCGGAAGATCAATTTAATTTATGGGATAGCCAGCCCTTTTTTTCGAAATCGAATCAGCTTTCGAAGATTTCCCATTATAATTAATCGATATTCAAGCAGATAATTCACTGAGGGAAAATTTTATGAGTCTGTTCGTTTTGATACTTCGCTAAGTGCAGAAAAGTTTAGCAATTTGAAAATTTTGCTAGAAAAATGTTTGTAATATTTACTTCCATTTCCATTTGCGAGCACACTTTCCTATGCATGGACTATAATAAAGAAATGAAGAGTTCTGTTCCTACAGAGTCGAATTTTCATTCTATTTTCCGAATTGACACACTTTCGATGAAGCTTCAATGCAACAAGCTTATCCAGGATTGTGAGTAATTATATTGTTCTCATTAAATATATATGTTATAAGATTTCTTAAATATGTGACGATTTATTCATTTTACACCATTAAATGTCAATCGTATAATTAAGGGGTGTTTTGTTCGAAATCATTTATTTTATTTTCATAAATTAATTAATAAATTCAATGCGGTACATTTCTAACTGTCCAATCTATCATGCAGCCCTCAGTCCAAAAAGTTTGCTCAGCCCTGTTCCAGAAGAAAAATATATATATTTAAGCTAATTTTAAAATGTTTTCTACGAAAGTCTAAATACCTATTTCTGACATTAATTTGTCGTTTCGCTAATGTAATACAAGGTCTTCCTGATTTAAATAACTTTTTCAATGAAATCGGCAGATGGTTGGAAAACTGACACAATTTTATATTTATTACTTAATTGTGGTACTAAAACAAAATCTCAAGATTGGCAACCTTGTTAGGGCCATCATGATCCCTTACCCCACATTTTTCCCGATTGCGGTAGGCATGCCGGCTCCAATGGAGTTTGCTATAGGTCATCGACCCATTTATCCCCGGTCAGGATCCCTGACACCTGGAGATGATGGTCATTTGGAGGCCCCTGCAAATCAGGAAATGATCTCAGAAGCGCCCCGCTCCAGATGGTAGGGATGGGACACTTCCCTCAAAGCAGAGTCTCCCCTTGTTCAAAATCCTCATGATGTATGATTTAGCAAGGGCTCCGATGATTCATGAGGAGAGAAGGGAGGTTCCTTTGATTCACTATTTCTGCTCTCTCCCTCTCCCTATTTCTCTCTCTCCTCTCTCTATCTCTTTCTCTCTCTCGAACAGACATTTACTTCAAACAAAACTCCATACCTCCAAAATTTCATCGGTCGCGCCACCGTCTCTACATATATAAAACAAGCAGACATTATTATAGGATAAGATGCACATTATTAACAAAGTCCATCACTTCGTCTTCACCGTTGTGAATCCATCCACCCACCTCGGTGCATAGGATTCACTAAGCTCCACCCCTTCGTCATTAAATTATCAAATTAAAAAAAAGATTATTTTTATCAAGTCATTTCTAAAATCCAAAAACGAATTTATATGGTTGACACCTTCAAAAATGAACTCGAATCATGTAGCAGAGATGGAATATTGTTCAAACCCGGAACCGGTGACCCCGCCAGAATCAATCAAGGTATTAAAAAAACTCTCGCTACAAGTGGTGACCCCAGAGGGACTTCAAGCAACTCACGTGACCTCGACGGGTAAGCAAGCACACAACCGACGCCAGCAAGACACCTTCTTCGAAAATGGACAACGCCGATAATTCCACTGCGGTGACTTATTGCGGAGATTACGTGACGCTCTGGGAGACAATGTAACTCATGAATTTCTTCGGTAATCCTTTGTCCGATGGCTCCCATCCCACATTCAAGAGGTCCTCGAGATTCTGGCACCTGATTCAACTCTTGACCAACTTGCGACCGCGGCCACTCGTGCCCTCAATTATAGTTCACAAGCACGAGTAACGGCCATTGTCAAGGCTCCCCCCATACCTGACTTCCAGTCAGAAATGGAAGCAGCGCTAGGCCCTATAAAAGAAGAATTGGCAAACCTCTCATGCCGGATAGCTGTGGTACTCGTGTTTTATAATAATTAGGTTGCTGGCACTAAATTGCAGGATTTAATAGGCCAAGAGAGAAACTCCACAACTGGACGCTTGGGCGATTTATCAAATGCTAACAAAGTGCCTTACATGTAAATAACGAAAATAATATGTCTAATGTGAGAATAAAGAGATGAAAATATCTTATGTTAATTTGTATATATTAATTTGTATAGAGAATAAGGAAATAAAAATAATATGCAATTTGTATAAATAGATATAAAAGCAAATAATCATTAGAGTCGCGCGCGGGACCACACAAAATACGAAGGCGGAAAGCAGATATTAGGTCGAACACCTGAGTTCATACGAAGGTCATGCCTAAAAAAACATTCGCATCTTGGGATGGCTTTATCAGAAAAAGAGAGGCAACAAAGAAGATGATCAAATACAGACTTTGAGCAAGAGAAATATTTACCTAGATCTGTAACTAGCGATTCCAAATAAAGATAAAACTATTGGAAATTATGTAGGTATATCTTACACACACAGTTGTTCGTTAGCTCCGCCCTAGGGGTAGAAATTAACGAACTAAACCACTGAGGTCCACCCCCACGGACAAGTCTAGGTCACGTCCCTTAGGAAACAAACACATATATTGTCATACATCTTTATTTCGAGACAGACAGAAAGTTAGAAGAAGAACCAGACTCAGAGAAAGAGAATCATTATTCGTTAACACCGTTTACTCCTTTGGTATTGTTACGGAACCCGTTTAATTCGCCTAAGTCCTGTCGCATTTGAACTCAATACTTCGCGTCGGTAGAATAGAAAGCCTACTTATTAACCGCAAAGTACTCGTGACGTGCCGATTGCCCCTTTAATAGGCCAGTGTAAGAGTAAGATTGTATTTTGGGGGCTACATCCTTTCAAAGTCCTTCTTTACCCCTTTTACCGGGAAACCTTTGGTAAGCTAGCCTAAATCATAACGCTCGTAAAGAATTATTAAGGAGTCAGAAACAAATCGACGGGGGTAGAAAGTAAGCCCGGTTGCCAAAGGTCTTCACCACCAGTCGTGAGCAATAGCAACGAGGACCCTTTAATATACTTGGCATTGTGCCTAACGGCCAAGCTCCCACTAATTCAGTAAAATTTACCTCTACTCCTCCCATAAACTGGTGACCTTCACCTCCTATAGAGCATCCTCAGATCATTTTAGAGACCTATCAAGAGGACGATCACCATCGCCGCAGCACAACTCTCCTGCCTGCCCTCACACCGACTTCAATTACTCTCGCAACTCTCCTACACTTGAAAACGGTATTTGTTGGTATCACAGAAGTTTCGGTCAAATAGCACATTGCTGTTACCCTGGGTGCCAACAAACCAGTGCCATGCCTGATTTTCGGTAGCAGCAGTGATGGATGACGTTGCGTCAATGTGTGCTCTTTACCCTTGTTTATAGGTCACTGATACCAAATTTGAGTGTGATAGAGAACGAGTGTGGAGAGCATGGCCCTGGCACTAAAATTTCACCAGCAAAGTGCCTTACAGGAATAGGAAGAATTGCAACAAATGTGCTCGCGGTTATACATATATTTTTTATTTAAAAACTGGTCAGGAATTAAACGGGAAGCCGGGCATTCAGATATCAGTAAAATTTGGCGAGAGTGAAATAAAAATTAACATACCTCGTCTGGAAATGGAATCAAGCCAAGACAGATGTCGGCGTCTCAGGTATCATAAAATTATTTCAAGAAAGTGTAAATTGGTACGCGCTATTTTAATCGATGACCTTCGGAGACCATGGGGCAAAGAATATCCCGCTGAGTGGGCGGAGCTAAAAGCATTATGGTCTCGGTGACGAAAAGAAACCACGCCTACTGTACTATTTATAGAAGAAAAAATGGAGATTGAGATTCATTCACACTTGGGTAGACAGATCGATAGTAAAGAACTAATTACGGTTCGCTTAGCGTAGCGAAGCCCCCGTTGTACCGTCCTAAGTCTTGTTCTCGTAACACTCAATTTCAAGACAGGTAGTAAAATTTCCCCTGACCGTAATCGTGTAAACGCGAGCCTCCCTTTTATCCGCGTTATTTTAACCTTCACCTGGTAACGGCTAACTTTACCTCCTTACCATAAAGAGGTGACCTGAGCCTTCACCCTATACGAGTACATTAGTGTGTACTACTTTTGTGTACATGGATCAATATATATATATATATATATATATATATATATATATATATATATATATATATATATATATATATATATATATATATATATATATATATATATATATATATAATTCTTATTTATTCCAAGCAACGCTTCGGATTACCTAATCCATCATCAGGCTAAAGAGATAAATACAAATCAAAAGCAAATAATTAAGATAGTAAACCTATAAAATTAAAAGTATTAATAATTACAAGTACATATACAGATAAGCTCAAAACAAAGGAGAAGAACTAATTCATACCTGCAGTCAGCGAGTCAGGGGAATGACTAAGGAATTTACCAAAATCGGACACGATTATGGGTAGTTTGTTGTCAATAGAATATTAACAGGTCTTAAGCTGGTTGGTCTGAAGGGCCGCGGTAGAGCGCTTGTTCTCTCTTGGCAAGGACATCATCGGGGTTAAGAGGAGCTCCCTGTCTGATGGAAACTTCAACATGCTCATGTTTACGCAAGGCAACATGCTGCAGAACCTGGTATAGCCTGTGGCTGTGCAAATTTAGTTATTTTACTTAAAACAGTACTTTTCGCTAGTGAAAAGACAGGATAAACATTGAATTAGAAGCCGCGCCTCTTGTGAATCTATAGAGATGAGACGAGAACCTAGAGATTCCTGCAAAATCTGCAGCCCCAACTATCTTGTGAGGCCCCGAGGAGGCACAACAGGATTCCTTGTAATTGAAAGGGTATGTACTTGCAGGGGAAGGCTTATTGGGGGCTCTTGAAGGTCATCCCTAATTATGGGGAAACCTTGAAGGTAATCGCGAGGATAACCCAAGAGCTTTGTAAGAGGGAGGCTGGTTGCCAGTAATGGTGATAGATTACCGAATAATCGCGTAATCTTTTGACAAGGACTCCGTTTGATACAGATGCCTCGGTTAGCTTGCGTTGCCCTTCCCTATTTCTTACGAGGGTTATTTTGTTGATTGCTATTGGGTGCCCTAAGCAGAGGGCGGTCTTATTTTAGCGACAGGGCCAAATAGCCCGGAAGATGGGGAGATACCACACCAAGGTAGAACACCGGTATTTTGGGAGTTATGTAATAGCAAGGATTTGCGATTAACGAAGAGAATGTGCAACGGTGGTTTTCCCGATTAGGTAGGCCTTGAAGCAGGAAGATTGAGGAACGTCAGGATATTGAAGTCACCAAAGCAAAAATAGAATTATTATTGAACTAAATCTTATTGGAACTTTACAAAAGTTCTTTCATTAAGTTTTAAGTTCTAAGTTATGACAAATTAAGTTCAAGGTCAAGTGCGGGCAAGGTCTAAAGGAGGCCGGACGAATAGAGCCTTTAAGAGTTACATCTTAATGTCTGCGTTATGTACACGACTATAAACAAAGATGAATTATGCGAATCCGAGAGATCGGACTGAACGATATATAACGCGATATATTGCTATATAAAACAGTAATCTTTTTTATTCTGGCTTCACACAGTTATATATTCAATTTCAGCCACGCCCTGCAAGTTCCCCGTCTAACTAATCCATACCTCCCTCTTATGTACCTGCCTGTTGATTTGTCGGTATTAACATAACTCGACTTTTGATTGGCTACTGCTGAACATATTGATAAGGAAGGCACTCGGACTATTGGGTAAAATTCTCTGCGGGCGGTGGCATGTTGCCATGGAGACAGCTTCCTGATATGGCTTCTATTTGTTTAATTGTGATAGCTATCTGGTTTATCCTGGATTCTGCCTTGATTATAATGTTTGCCTAAGATTGCCTCGACCAAATATAACAGAGATAACTGTGCTCCGTTTACTACCGTGTGACATTCTCGTAAACGGCGCTAACTTTACTTTTCTCTTTCTCTGTACTTTATGTATGTAGCGACTCTCGCGTGTGTCCTATTTTGAACGTACACGTCGGTCGCTACATGCTTATGCACTCGGCTTCTCTTTTCACCACAAGGGCTAGCCAGCGGCAGAAGCTGCAAAGCGAAAAGGCAAGCAAAGCAGGCATTTAACACTAAAGTGCAGGACCACCTGTCTGTGGACATGACCTGGCGCCTACCAACCACTTTACCCCCATACTCCTTTGTGGGTTCTGCCTTTTATGTAAAGGTTAGAGGGAGGATACCTCGATCACAAGCCAGGATCGGGAGTGCCTATAGGCGAGAATCAATAGACCAGTGTCCTGGTAGCTTCCTGCAGCCGAGTATGAAGCCTTGCCATCTCAAGCCTCTCTTGCTAACAGGATCCTTCTCCCCTCAGTCAAGATACGGGTGCGAATATTGCACAAATTCTTTCCCGTTTTAACCTAGTGCAGGTTTATGCCCTCAAGAGGGCATCCGTCATCATCATTCTTGATGGACTTCCCCAAAGCCATAGATTGGCCTCCATCTTGGGATACACATTGTGAATTTTCATCACATTATAGTGTATTATATATCATTTTGAAGTGAATTTTTTTCTGAATTAAAATTTGATATCGACATTTCATATTAATTAATTTTAAATAAAATATGATATAATTTAAATATCATTCAAATATACATATCTGAAATCAAAGAACGCGGTATAAAAACTAGAGGTCTAACAATATTTAGCACTCTCATTTTGAATTCAAAATGATGGGCTAGAAATGAAAAAATGATAATTGAATGGATGTAGCAGTAGACTCACTGCGAAGAGAAATTGGCACGAGTAGGTATGAGGAGAGGGTGGCAAGGATGAAAGCAAACTATTAGTCGAGACGTGGACTTCATTGTTTTGTCTCTTTGATTCCCTCTGTAGACTTTCTTCTGAAAGGTTGTATTGCTCCACACTTTCTAAATCTTGTTTGATATAAGTGATTAATCGTTAGGTACCTTAGTGAGAATTTTGCTTAACCTAGGTTATCTCCTTATATCTACTGCATGGTATAAAATTCTCTGTTGGTATCGTATTTGGATTGGGGAATCCAGCCTCATTTTGAAGTGTGCACACTTCCCTTGTAAATATAAATTGCTGTAAATATAACTGTAACTATCATTGTACTTTTTTTTGTAAGTAAAGGGACTGTATATACAATCCGTTTCATTCTCCCTCGATTTCTCACGTCCGGACAGTGTAGGAAGCGGGTTGGATCGATTATCGATTGGGATTAGAGATATATTTTCGGCCCGCTACAGGGTTATTGGCCCAATTGCTCTAAATGAGAATGTAGTGGAAATAAGGAATGAATTAATATCTAAAGGCTACCCTATACTATCAATGTCTTGTATCAATAAAAGAATAAAAAAAGATAACACTCCAACACAATTTATTAAAATTGACTTCTCAGTTGAAAATAAGCCAACTATAATTAAAATACTGTATACAAATTTCCATGTAAACGATTATACTCCATTACCGATACAATGCTTCAGATGTCAAAAATATGGACATACATTTAATTCCTATCGATCAAGAGCAAAATGTCATATGTAGCAATGACCACTCAGCTAAAGACTGCCCAAGAGTCACTTTAAAATGCGCAAATTGCAACTTAAACCACGTATCAACCTTCAAAGGATGCAAAGTATACCAGGAAGCTAAGAAAGTTCAAATCGTAACAAAAAAGTTAAATATTAGTTATGAAAGTGCTAAAACACAAATAAAAGAAAACAATAATAAACCTTATAATATAAACTCTTATCCATCCTCTACTTCCAAGGAAACTGCTGCAATTATTCAAAACCCCCAAGAAGTTAACCAAGCTAGCTATGTGCATATCTTAAAAACTAACCTACAAGATAGAACCATCAATAATAATACAGCAAATGGCAAATCAATTCACCACCAAACCTTGATTAATAACCCCAATCCACTTGTTTATGATAAGACAAGCAATCCAAATTTTCTTACTAATTCAAATACATCCTCAACTGACCCCCTCAAAATTAGTAATCATCAAAATAATGCAAACGATACACATATTTACAACTTTCTCTTAATTGCTTTGCTTAAAAGACTCTTGGGACAGAAGGAATTCAAAGAATCATTAGTTGAAGCAAAACAAATGCAACAAGAAACTATAGACTCTCAATCTGCTGATACAACGCTTAATAATGAAACTCAACTAATATTAGGTGAAAAAGGGAATAAAAATCAGGAAATGCTCACTGAAGCTGATAATCAGGGCAAAACTGTCAGGCAAGACACAAGTATTCCAAAACTTAAAGAAAATAAACTAAACATCACTATATCTCATAAAAATGTAGCCCCAGATAAAAATAGACAAAAACCTCCCATTGTTGAAACAAATGATGCAGTTAATCTCAAAGGTAAAAATAAAACCCCCCTAAATTCTGAACCTGAAAAAAATAAAAGAAACAGCAAAACTAATAATCCAAACTTAATCAAATCAAATAAAAGACCCGTTTGTAGTGCACCTGAACCTATAAATAAAAAAGCCAAGTAAAATGGATAATAAAACAAACAAGATAAAAATTTTGCAATGGAATTGCCAGAGCTTATTTTCTCATCTATCGGAATTCAAAGTTTACTTATATGCTAACAAACCCCACTTGTGTTGTATATACGAAACACGATTGGGCATCAAATCAAATGTTAATTTTATTAACTATGCAATTTTTAGAAGAGACAGAGATAGAAGGGGTGGAGGTATAACATAACATAATTACACGGCTGGCAAAAGCCACAAGGGCCTATCAAAGGTCATCCGCCTCCGTCAAAAAGCACCATCACCAGGGGAAGACAAAATCAAAGTCCCCCACAATATAATATAACAGATGACAAAAGCCACAAGGGCTTATCATAGGTCATCCAAGTCAAACGGCCTCTTTTTTAAGGCACCCAAACTCCCAGGAAAATTACATCCAGAGGATTGCATCCAGAAACAAGGGTATCACCAATCAAGGCTTGTCAAGAACTAAATCATGCAGCTATAGATATATACAAACAATATTAATATATACAAAACTTAGGAACCATCACAACCTTCCCTTCCCATAAACTCATCCAACCTACTCTTAAATACATTTAGATTTGGACTACCTACTACCCTCTGCGGCAATTTGTTCCAGAAGTCTACCACTCTATTGGTGAAAAAATATTTTCTTAAATCCAACCTACACCCTTGCTTTTTAATTTTCAAGTGGTGACCTCTAGTACGATTTCCATCATCTAACTCAAAAAACTTGCTAACATCCAATTTATCTATCCCAGAAATTTTTTTAAAGAGCTCAATCATATCCCCTCTCATACACCTCCTTTCGAACGAGAACATATTTAATACCCTCAGTCTATCTATATATTCAAGGTGCCTCAGGGAAGGAATAATCTTTGTTGCCCTCCATTGCACTGACTCAAGAAGGTTAATATCGTGTCTAAAATGTGGGGACCATGCCTGTATACAGTACTCTAGATGTGGCCTAACATAAGAGTTATAGAGTTTAAGAATAACCTCCTTACTTTTGTAACTGACATAATGATCTTAATGATCTTAATTCGCAAAGACATTAACTATAAAATAATAAATCTAAATGACTATATTAACAAAGCCCTTGAAGCTCAGGCTATCAGAATTTATCTAAAAAATAATGCTGTAGATATACTCAATTTATATAATCCCCATGCAAACAATTCTATTGAACAAGAACTAGAATTCTATACATCTCAACTAGGTAGTAAATTAATTATTTGTGGTGATCTAAATCAAAGACTCCCCTCATGGGATAATCATCTCAAGCGTGAACCTCTGCAACAAGCAACCGCTTTCAATAATTATATTGCCCAATCAGATCTAACTATAGCAACTCCTCTAGGTCTTAAAACAAGAAATAACTCTTACTCAACTATTGACCTTACTTTAGTATCAGCAATTCTTTCGGATAAAACTGAAATAAACTTGGGTAGAGATCTTGGCTCAGATCATATCCCAATCCTTATCCAGTTATCTGAACTAATAACTGTATCTAACATAGGAAAAAGACCAGATTGGAAGATAAAAAATAACAAATGGTCAGAATGGATAACTAATTTTAATCCAATTCAAGCTGACATATCTCAAAATCCACTTGAAGAATTAGATGAAATAATAGAAAATATAATAGAAGCCAGAAAATTAACTTTCAAACTTAGTATTAAACCTAAAAGCACTAAATATAACAAACCATGGTGGACAGAAGAATGCAGCAAACAGGTGGCTCTGAGGCGGAAGGCTAAATGTACTAATGAAAGAAACTTCACTCCACAGAACACCATAGCCTTTAATAGACAAAAAGCTATAGTAAAAAGGACAATTAGAAGAGCAAAAAAAATATCTTTACAAAAATTTATATCTAATATAAACTTTAGAACCCCAATTCAAGATATCTGGTTCTTTTTTAAAAAGTTCAGAGGCACTTATAGAGAACAAACATTTCCTCTTATTCAAAATGGTAATCCAGTGCTAGGTGAAAAAGAAAAGGCAAATATTTTTGGACAGAATTTTGAAGATATCCTTAAAGATAGAGATCCAGTTATTTTAAATGAACAACAAAATAAACTGATCAGTGATGCTACAAAAGACTTATCAGAAGATTTTAACAAGGAATTTACTTGGGAAGAATATATTGATAGCTTAATCAGCATCTCAGAAAAAAGGAGGAAAAGCCTTGGGATCTGACTTAATACATAGAGCATTCCTAACAAATCTTCCACCAGAATATAAAAAGAAAATCTTAAAAATATTTAATAGCTGCTGGTCACTAGGTAAATTCCCATCCACATGGAAAGAAACATTATTGATACCCATAAAAAAACCTGATCAAGATCCTGCAAATCCAGGATAATATAGACTAATTTCCTTAATCTCTATTTTGGGAAAATGCTTTGAGAAAATGATATACAATAGACTTTATTGGTTTCTTGAAAAAAATAACATAATAAAATCCTTCCAATGTGGTTTCCGTAAGAAACACAGTTCAATTGATCAACTAGTGAAATTAGAAAATTTTATTAGGATAAATGTAAAACAAAAAAAGCATGTTATAACGCTATTCCTCAATATCAAAAAAGCATTTGATTTGGTCCCACATCTGGCCCTAACGTTCAAACTTGCAAAATCTGGTGTAACAGGAAGACTACTAACTATTATAGTCAATTATCTTAAAAAATCGCTCATTTAAAATCTCCATTGGAGAATTCTTATCAGACAGCTTTAAATTTGATAGAGGAATACCACAAGGTTCAATACTGTCACCTATTCTATACACTATTTTCAACAATGACATGCCTCAATTAATAAACTGCAATATATCCTGTTTTGCAGATGATCAGGCAATATACACCAGTGGGAACACACTACAGGAAGCTGAAGAAAATCTTCAAAGAGCCATAAATAAAATAAAAGATTTCTGTGACACATGGGGAACTACAATTAACATTAATAAAACTAAATTAATGTATTTTACAAATCAAAGAATACTTAGAACACCATTTATATCAATAAATAACCAAAGAATAAAAGATGTTAAAGAAAATAAATTTCTAGGTCTCTTTTTTGATGCACCTTACTTGACCTGGAAATGTCATATAAATTACCTTGTATTAAATTGCCAAAAACGCCTGAATATACTGAAATCTTTCAGTAAATTATCATACAGAGCTAACCGAAAGTCATTACTTATATTTCTCAAGGCATATATTATCAGCAAGATACAATATGGATGTGAAGTTTATGATTCGGCCTGTCACTCTGTAAAAAAGAAACTAGATGTTATTGTTAATGCAGGAATTAGAATTAGCATTGGAGCAATAAGGTCTTCTCCCATTGCCTCTCTTTATGGTGAAACTTGTATGCTACCACTTCAGTATCAGAGAGATTTTGTTAGCATGAAGTACTTTTTAAAAATACTCTCATCACCAAATAACCATATTTTGAAAGAAAACTTCAATATTCACAAAAAAGCTGTCACAGAAGTTATGTGGACTACCCGAAACAAACCGCCTTATTACTATAGAGCTATCAATCTATGTAATAAACTTGGCATAGACCACTTCATATATAGGGACTTTATATCAGTAATATACCACCTTGGGAAAACATGAAATTACCGATACAATTGAATTAACTTACCCAAAATCAATGTCAAATATTAGCAAAACACTAATAGAAGATTACATCAACAACAATTTTACTGGAGTTCAAAAAATATTTACCGATGGATCTAAAGTACCCTTAAACGATAAATACTCATGTTCAGCTGCTATCTTTATTCAAGACTCTGGCCAGTGTTACTCTTGGAAATTGGATGGAGATCATACCGTACTTTTCACTGAACTATTTGCCATTAAAAAGGCACTTAGTCATTGCAAAAACTATTCTGCCACATCTGCTGTTATACTTACTGATTCACAATCTAGCCTCTATATATTAGAAGACCACAGAACAAGCCAAACATACTCAAACCTAGTTAATGAAATAATATCATTGTGGTATTCCCTTCAGAGCAACAATCATAAAATATATTTCCAATGGATACCCTCTCACATAGGGATAGTGGGAAATGAAAAAGCAGACCTATTAGCTAAAGCCTCCCACAATTTTAATAACACTGAAACCACTCCATTCTTTAAAAGCGAAATTGTAAACTTATTAAGAGAAAAGATACAAAAAGAATATTCCTCTATTTGGGAAAGATCTGTAATTTCTACTCAATTTGGTGAAATAAAAAACAAATTCAATCATTGGCCATGGTCATTTGATAAACATAGGAGACTCGAAACTGCACTTGTCAGACTGAAATCAGGACATGTAGGCTTAAATTGCTACCTAAACAAAATTAAGTTAAAAAACTCACCAAATTGTGATCACTGCAATTTACCTGAGACAGTAAAACATTTTCTATTAGAATGCCCCGCTTATAATATAAAAAGACAAAAAATGATAAGCAATCTAAGCTTACTGAATATAAAAAATATAACTCAAAACCCTTTTGGGAGGAGGTGGTTTCAGCCCACATAACCAAGAAAAGATAAAAAAAATATTTCTTAAATTTCTTGCTTCTACTAGAAAATTATCAAAATTATAAAACTAAAACTGCTTAAAAATAATGAATATATTACTATTATAGGTACCTAGTATACTCCAACTTGATTATCACAATAACTATAAATAACTCAATATCTATAAACTAAGTCTGCTTGATCAGTCACTATTTTTCCTTAATTACCCGATTAACAAATTTAACTTGTCTATAAATACCTACGTAAATGTTACCTTTGACCAAATCCAGTCAAGAACATATTCTGGTTCAAATATTAAGGATACTAACAAAGTTCCACTTCTTTTCCTGAGCCCTATGGAGAGGAGCCCCACAGGTGAAGATTGGTGTGGGTTTCTATTCTATTAACTATAACTATCACTTTCAATTATCTCAGGAACCAGATGTAACTCAAAATTAATAAATATCTTTAAACATATTTATACAGGTATTCACCTTTAAAAGAGAAATCAATAAGATTTAACATATTAAAATAAATTAATAAGATAAAAAAAAGGAAAGAAAAGAGAGAATCATTAGCTCACCTAATTATAATATAAACTCATAATTATACCAATTATACAGTGCAGCAAACTGTGTAGTGTCTAACTCTCTTAGACCCACTGTTATTAACACACCTCCAAAAAAAACGTGAATTAATGAAGAACAAATAAAAAATACTGGTCTGGTGGGAAGACATACTCCATCCAAGAGGAGTGAACCCCTCCACGAAAGGAAAAAAAAAAATGACTTCTTCTGTAGTGTTTTCACTGAGGAGGATCAAAGAAATATACCACAGTTAGAAAACAAATATGTTGGCAGTAACCCATTAGATCATGTGGTAATTAGTGAAGAAAGAGTGAGGAAGAAACTAATAAAACAGAAAAAACAAATCAGCTGGACCAGATGGTTTTCACCCTAAAATGCTTAGTGAAGTAGCACCTAGTATTAGCCTACCATTAAATATTATTTACAATAAATCTCAAGAAACTGGCGAAATTCCACAAGGCTGGAAAGATGCCAATATCACCCCAATCCATAAAAAAAGGAAGTCAATGGCAGCCTGGAAATTATAGGCCAATAAGTCTAACAGCAGTTGTGTGTAAGATTATGGAGACAATAGTAAGAGATGATATTGTCAAACACATGATTGATAATGGTCTTTTTGCTGATCAGCAACATGGTTTTGTCCCGGATAGATCATGTACGACTCAGCTACTCTTATGTTTGGAGGAATGGTCACTGTTTGTGGAGCATGGAAAGAGCTTTGATGTGTATTTGGACTTCCAGAAGGCTTTTGACTCAGTGCCTCATAAAAGACTTTTAAGTAAACTGAAAGCTTATGGGATAGAAGGAAAAACTTATTATTGGATAAAAAGCTTCTTGACAGGCCGAAGACAATAGGTAGTCATGAATGAAAACAGATCTGACTGGACAGCAGTGAAAAGCGGTATACCACAGGGAAGTGTTCTTGGACCAATTTTGTTTGTGTTGTTTATCAATGATCTACCTGATGCTGTATCAAGTACAGTTAAAATATTTGCCGATGACACAAAGACTTACAAGGAAGTAAACACATCACAAGATCATCAGGACTTGCAGGGAGATTTAAGGGAAGCTAGGTGAATGGTCTAATCTGTGGCAGTTGAGGTTTAATGCAAAAAAATGTAAAGTGATGCATTTTTTTTCCACAATCAAGACTATGTATATACCATGGATGGTGAAATACTGGATCAAGTTAAAGAAGAGAAAGATCTAGGTGTAATCATTGACTCTGAATTGAAATTCCATGCATAAGTGTCCGCTGCAGTTAAAAGGGCCAACCAGATGTTGGGAATTGTGAAAAACACATTTGTAACATTTACCAGAGATACCTTGCCACTGTTAATAATTGCATTAGTTCGTCCCCATCTGGAATATGGCAACATCATTTGGTACCCACGATTCATCGCTGATGATATGAAGGTGGAATCTGTACAAAGAAGAGCTACAAAATTGGTTCCGGAATTGAGTGATCAAGAATATAGCTAAAGACTGCGTCAGCTTGGACTCTTTTCTATGAAATATAGATGCCGTAGAGGTGATATGATTCAAGTTTACAAGCTTCTAAATGGATTGGAGAGAATTGACCCTGGCCTATTCTTCATACCTCAGGAATATTCAGCAACGCAAGGTCATTCCAATAAACTATTTAAATGCCATTGCCAGAAGATGGTGAGGAAAAATGTATTTGGCCAGAGGATTGTCAATGACTTGAATTCTCTGCCATATCAAGTGATCACAACCACAAGTCTCCAGTACTTTAAGAACAAGTTGGATAAACACTGGGAAGCCAACTGGTATAGCTACACGTAGCCAGCATCATAGAAATTTCCATAACAATGATCAGGCGACTACAGGATTACCTCATGAGCCCATACCATGATGATGATGATGGTGATAGAGCTGGGAGGAGGTGGAGAGAGGATTATGGGCTGAGTGTGGAATAAAAGATATAGATGATAAGAATAGTAAGAGCAACAAAGAAATTTTGGTAAATATGAAATATGTAGATTAGCGGTCCGGGCGAATATTTTTTGTGTAAATATTATCGTTCACACATGGAATATTCATGCACGTTTGAGTCCTTTTCAAATTATAGCTGGCGCCATTTTTTTAATAAAAAAAATGCCTGAAAGTAAACAAACGGAAAACTCTGTTTACATAGGCCATTTTTTTAAACAAAAATACCCGAAAATGACCAAACAAAAAATGCTGTTTACGTACTTTATTGCAAAAATCAATACTGGACATTCCAATTCATTCAATAGGTCATTAATGTAAATAAGAAATAGTACAGGACCCAAAACGGAACCCTGTGGTACTCCTGAAGTTACCCCTAGTTTATCAGACTTGGTCCCTCTTATCTCCACATACTGTTCCCTCCCAGTTAAAAATGCCTTAATCCAATGTAAAATTTTACCTCTTATCCCATATGTCTCCAACTTACTTAATAGTCTCTCATGTGGCACTGTATCAAACGCTTTCCTACAGTCAAGATAGTTTACATCAACTGGTATTTGATTATCCAGTGCTAATGTCAAGGTCTCCATATATGTCAGTAAGTTTGTAAGTGTGCTTCTCTTTGCTCTAAACCCATGTTGACCATCATAAATCAATTCATTATCTTCTAGATGCTTAACTACAACTTTTCATCAGTTTTTCACCTATTTTACAAAGTACTCGGGTCAGGGATACTGGTCTGTAATTTAGAGGGTCAAGAATATCCCCCTTTTTATAGATTGGACACAAAGATCCAAGAATCCAAAGAGCTGGTACTATCCCTGAATCAAATGATTTCTTGATAATAATTAAAACAGGTAAGGCTAGTTCATTGTGACATTCGCTCAAGAGCTTCGGATGAATTCCATCTGGACCCTTTGTTTTATTACCATTAGCTTTTTTCAGTAGTTCCTTAATCTCATACATATCCACATCAATGTCTTCAATTACTGACCCATAATATCCAATATCAAATGCTGGTATATTCAATACATCCTCCTGTATGAACATACCTTGAAATGCTATATTCATTTCATTGGCAGTTTCTAAGTCTGTTTCAGTTATTTCACCATTTTGATTCCTCACTTTAAGTACCTTTTCTTTTATGGTGGTTTGACTCCTCACAAAACTCCAGAAATGCTTAGGGTTTACTTTTATGTCCTCACATAATTTCTTTATAAAAGCTTTTTTTGCCTGTCTAATCACACTTGTAGTTAGGTTTCTGACCCTTCTGTATTCTGCAGCTCTCCTTGATGTCTTCCTAGCTTTAAGCCATTTCCATGCCCTTTCTTTCTCCCTAATTTGGTTTACACTTCTTTTGTCATCCACTTAGCTTTTCTTTTTCCAACATTACATAATATCTTTGGCACATACTTATCTATAAGATCACAGAATATCCTGACTAATAATTTATACATTTCTTCAACTTCCTTTTCTCTAAAGAGTTCAATCCAGTTAATTTCTGCTAACTCTCTTTTCATTCCAATATAGTTAACATAACATAACATAATTTCACGGATGACAAAAGCCACAAGGGCCTATCAAAGGTCATCCGCCTCCGTCAAAACCCACCCACAAAAAGCTAAGGAAGACAAGGAAGCTAAGGGGAAGACAAAATCAAAGTCCCCCACAATATAATATAACAAATGACAAAAGCCACAAGGGCTCATCATAGGTCATCCAAGTCAAATGGCCTCTTTTTTAAGGCACCCAAACTCCCAGGAAAACTACATCCAAAGGATTGCATCCAGAAACGAGGGTATCAACAATCAAGGCTTGTCAAGAACTAAATCATGCAGCTATAGATATATACAAACAATATTAATATATACAAAACTTAGGAACCATCACAAACTTCCCTCCCCATAAACTCATCCAACCTACTCTTAAATACATTTAGATTTGGACTACCTACTACCCTCGGTGGCAATTTGTTCCAGAAGTCTACCACTCTATTGGTGAAAAAATATTTTCTTAAATCCAACCTACACCCTTGCTTTTTAATTTTCAAGTGGTGACCTCTAGTCCAATTTCCATCATCTAACTCAAAAAACTTTCTAACATCCAATTTATCTATCCCAGAAATTTTTTTAAAGAGCTCAATCATATCCCCACTCACACACCTCCTTTCGTACGAGAACATATTTAATACCCTCACTCTATCTATATATTCCAGCTGCCTTAGGGAAGGAATAATCTTTGTTGCACTGACTCAAGAAGGTTAATATCGTGTCTAAAATGTGGGGACCATGCCTGTATACAGTACTCTAGATGTGGCCTAACATAAGAGTTATAGAGTTTAAGAATAACCTCCTTACTTTTGTAACTGACATTTCTCTTAATGAAACCCAGCACTCTATTTGCCCTATTTCTTGCTTCAATACACTGCTTAGAAAACCTTAATGACTTATCTATTACTACTCCTAGATCTTTCTCATCCTCTACTGAGCTGAGCCAATGCCCATCCATTCCATAGTTAAATTCTCTATTATCTTTTCCCATGTTAATAACTTTGCACTTATCAAGGTTGAAAGTCATTTGGCACTTATGTGCCCAGGATAAAAATTTATTTAAATCCCCCTGCACTTTAAAATTGTCATCAATATCTTTAACTACAGCTGCTAATTTGGTATCATCCGCAAAAATTGACACTTTATTATTAACTGCCTCCCCAAGATCGTTTATATAGATGACAAATAATAATGGACCGAGAACTGATCCCTGAGGAACCCCACTGATAACATCCCTCCACTCTGACTTTACACCATTTAGCACTACCCTTTGCTTCCTGTTTTTCAGCCACTCAGTTATCCAATTTGAAACAACCCCAAATATCCCAATCATTTTTAATTTATGAACTAGTCTCCTATGTGGTACCTTATCAAATGCTTTACTAAAATCTAAGTAAATTATATCTACATTCTCTCCCTTATCTACTTGATCTGTTACAAACTCCAGAAAGTCTAGTAAATTAGTCAAACATGATCTACCTGATCTAAACCCATGCTGAGCATTGCTGATTAACCCCTCCCTCTCTAGATGTTGGCAAATCCCTTTTTTAACTATTTTCTCAAGAATTTTACAGACTACAGGAGTTAGGCTAACCAGTTTAAAGTTATTTGGATCCTCTTTACTACCCTTCTTGAAAATGGGGACTACATTCGCTCTCTTCCAATCATCGGGTATTTCTCCATATTCCAGTGACCTAGTATACAACTTCTCCAGAGCTATTGAGATACTTTCTACCCCTTCTTTAAGTATCCTAGAATGAATATTATCAGGGCCGGAGGCCTTGGTAGTATCTAACTCACCTATTAGTCCTTTTATCGTCCTCCGATCCACACTAATGGTAGTAAACACCTCTTTCCCTGACCCATGAGTACTATACATAAGACTATTTAGTTTCTCCTTTGTAAATACTGATGCAAAATGACCATTTAGTACCTCAACTATTTCCTCATCAGTTTTTCTCACAACCCCTTCATATTTGATAGGTCCTATTTTAACTCTGCCAGACTTGTTATTATTTTTATTGTAACTAAAGAACTTTCTAGGATCTTTGTTGCTATCTTGAGCTAATTTAAATTTCTGACACCCTTTTGTTCTTCTTTATGATCTTATTTAACTTATTCCTAGCCATTCTATAATCACTTAAATTTTGAATATTATTTTCCACCTGTAATTTTTTATATGCCCTTTTCTTCTCTGAAAAATTTCTAGCTATCTCCTGATTCCACCATAATGGTTTCCTACTTTTGTTCCTAATGGCCTTCATTGGGATACATTGTTCTTGGACTACATTTATTATATGCTTGAAAGTATCCCACATCCCATAAGCATTTTTACCTCTGAATTCTACATCCCAGTCTACAAAATTTAGCAAGCTTCAGAGTTTTACATAATCTTCCTTATGAAAATTTAGAACTTTTACAGCATTCTCAGTTATTTTACCCTTCTCAATTTCCAAGTTAAAACAAACTATCTGATGGTCACTATTTCACAATGCTTCCCCAACAGTCAATTCTTGAACTAAATGATCACTGTTAGAAAGTACTAAATCTAATATATTGTCCCCCTTCGTTGGCTCATTAACAAATTGATTAAAAAAATTATCCTCAAAGCATTCTATGAACCTGCCACTTGTTCCATCCCTACCTTTCATATTTTCCCAGTCTACAGAGTTTAAGTTGAAGTCCCCAATAATAACTGCATCTGTTTCACATCCCTTACTTATTTTCCTTATCATTAGTTCATCCATATCATCAGTCTGCCCAGGTGGCCTGTAAAAAGCTCCCAAATCCACCATTCTATTTTTACTGAACCTAATATATATCCAAAGTGACTCAACTCCATCCTGCTTTATTGAAGTATTTAAACTTGAGATAATGTTGTTTTTTATATAGATAATTATTCCTCCACCAATCCTACCTGTCCTTTGACTAATGTACATATTATAGCCCTGTAAATCAAATTCACTTATAGTGTTACTAAATTCTATTTCATTAACCCATGATTCAGTAACACATAATATATCTATATCCTCATTGCTAATATAACTAAATAGCTCATCCTTCTTGTTTCTAAGACTACGAGCATTTGTATAAAAACAATTTAACCCCCCTATCCCCGAAGCACCTCTTTCAACCTGAATGACCTCACCTCTATCGCCTTGGAACCTATTTCTGTTATCTGCCAAGTCCATTCTACTTTTAGTACTATAATGTCCTCTCATAATTCCCTGACCACTATTAGTATCTAGTTTCCCCGCCCGCAAAGACCTAATAACACGATCATACTCCTCTCACAACACATCTACCTCCCTCCTACTCAAATGCAGTCCATCCATCGCATACATTTCTTTCATTCCAACAAACCTATCCCACACATCCACAAACATGACACCTTCCATCTCACACATCCTCCTCACATAATCATTCAGCCCAATCGCACGAGACATCCATTCTACCCCAACATCCATTCTTGGAAGCACACCTGTCACAACACCTTTCATTCTACTTTCTTTCACCTTTTCAATCAACCTCTTGTACCTCTCACATAACTCACATGCACCCACTTTCTTCACATCATTCACTCCTACATGTGTAATCACAACCGCATCCCTTGCACAACCAGACACTGTGGTGGAGCGAATGTGAGTGTGTGTATAAGGGGCCATTCTCCCACCTTTTTCCAATACCCTCTCCCTCCCTCTGTAAGAATGTGTGTGTGAGTGGGAATGAGTTTTTTTTATATTTTCTCTTTGTATATATATATGTATTTGATTTCATGTATTAAAATTGTTTTTTTTTCTTTCTCAGATATTACTTTGTATTAAGTAAATCTAACGAAATACTACTTTGCCCTAAGTAAAGTTAGCGAACTAAATGTTGAATAGTTTGTTGAAAGACCACTCCAGTAGACTTAATTGCCACCATTTGTAAGGAGGGGCGGAGGTGGTAGGGTTCTGATAACTGAGCAGAAAGAAGAAATTGTCAAGTCCCGCCAGGACAGAGAGAGAGAGGGCTTTGAAGCTTCAAGACGTTACCAAATTATATTGCATGTTCGAAGGCACCAGTTTTTGTTTGTAAAACGCTTGAGATCCCAATACCCACCTGGGTAACACGTGAGCCCTTCCTTCTTTTTTCTTGCTCCTCTTGTTTGCTTTAGGCCTCCTGTTAGTGACTTCTTGTCTACTGTGTGATCGTTAGTGGCAAAGATATTTTGTTGTTAGACTTAGGCTATCCCTTTTACATATACATATAGTCTAATTAAAGGTTAGTTATATAAATTTTGATTGGTATTCTGGTATTTGTCAGATAATATTGTGTGTATAGGAGAATAGCTATATATATATATATATATATATATATATATATATATATATATATATATATATATATATATATATATATATATATATATATATATATATATATATATATATATATATATATATATATATATATATATATATATATATATATATATATATATATATATATATATATATATATTTGTTATGTGAATATTTACCCCATATTTTTGTAAATAAAAGCTGTAAATATAACTGTATTCTTTTGTAAAGTAAAGGACTGTATATCAAATTGTATCAATTCTTCCTCGGGGTTCTCAAGGTCCATAAATCCTAGTATAAGGTTGGAACGCGGGTTAGTCTAGATTTTCGGCCCGCTACAACACCAGTTCCTCATATCTATCAGACACATGAAATCACAGCATGATGACTTTTCCCTAAGGGGGGGAAACAATTCTAAACCTGTAATATCATGAGAATCCCTGGGGTAAAAATGAGATCAAGCCTTGATGGATTGTTTTCTTCTAAATTGTGAGTGACTTCCAAAACATGTTGTTGTAAGAACACATCATTAACACTATCAAGAAAATTTCTTGCATCCAGAATCTGGCCAATACTAGATATTTCATGGTTTTCCCAGTTTATCTCCTTAAAATTAAAATCACCACAAATAAACACCTGAGATTCATTGTTATAAGGTCACAGAGAAGGTTATTCTTCTCTCTTACTGAGGCTGGGGGTCTGTATATTGTCCCAACTAACACGCCCTTATTCTGACATTTAACTTCACACCAAACCGCTTCAGCATAAGCATGGTTGTTCAAAAAATTCACATTGCTACTTGAAGATACTAACTTTTTATTCACTAACACTACCACACCACCTCCAGGCGCTGCTTGATTTACTGTCTTTTCTGAATACAGTATAATTATCAACATCAAAAATTTCTGAATTATAATGATCAGTCAACTTACTTTCTGTTAGACATACAATATCTGGTTTGATTTCATCAATCACCACCTGCAGTTCACTTGTTTTATTGAAAACTCCATCAGTGTTAGTATACATACATTTGAGGGTGGTGTGGGTGTCTAAAAATTCCTTCTTAGAGAGGCATTTGGATTCACTTTCACTTTAACTAGCTTGTTACCCCTAATAATCCACATACTGTCTTTAATACTCTGTTGTTTGAGATCTTCATTCTTTTGTTTCATGTTATTGACCAGGATTTTCCTTCTGTTTCTATCCTCCTGATTCATATCTCTGAAAATCTGGATATTTCTTATCTTTTCCTCAGCATATTCCCCCAGTTTAAGGGCAGCTCTCAATACCCTATGTGCGGTACTCTCCTGGTCTAATAATACTTTCAGTAGCCTTGGGCTTTTGTCTGTCCCGTCACTCTCCTTTTTTCCTAGCCTACCAACTGATACAATTTTACTATAATATCGGTTGAGTCAATTCCCAGAGTATCAGTAAACAAACTTGATATAACCTGTTCATCATATTTTTTCCTTTGCTCACCCACTGTGGCTTCCGACTCGGGTACATTGGCTAGCAGTACATTTTTTGCCTTGGCTGACCTATCTTTCTCAGTCTCCCAGACACTTCTTACCTTATCCTCAATGGTTTCAGTGACAGTATTTTGTATTTCCTCTTTAACCTTGTTTTCCAACTCTTCTGAATTCCTTCTCACTTTATCTTCAAGAACTAAGATTCTCTGTGAATTCTCTTCAATTTTTTGTCTAATAGGGCCTAACCGTTTTAGAATTTCTTTAGACACTATATTACAATGATTGAGGGAACAAAAGTATTGTAGGTTCTTAACTCCCTCAGCTAACTTAGTAAACATTTTATAGTACTCAGTAGACATACCATCACATTTAGCATGTACCCAAAAACCACAGTAATCACATAATATACCATAATTTTCCCCTTCCCTTTGTAGTACACTTTTCATTACAGTGGCCACACACGTCCCTTGGTTTATCCAAATCATTGTCTCCTACCTTAGCTCCCGCCATAAGAACATATGTTGGTTATTTAGTTATTTACACAGAAAAACTGAGTTAAATATTTCAAAATTCGAATGTTGGTGTTCTTCAAGCCTCGCAGCGATGTTCAAGTCTTCACTCTCAACCTCCCAGTCACAAAATTAGGTAAAATAACAGCAGAACAGCAATAGCTCAGGAGTAAAATCTTCCACCTCCATTTCCGACGACAAGTTCAGACATGTCTACAAAATAGAGTACCAAGTGCATACAAAAGAATGTATCACAGTGACCAGTAATGAAGTGGAAAGATGCATAAAGAAAATGAAAAGCAAAAGAGCAGCAGGTCCAGATGGCATAAAATAGAATTATACAAAGAAATGATAAAAAGCAAGAAGTGTCTCATAACATTAATAAAATGCATAAATAGTGAAATGTTACAAGATCAGAAGCCTGAAAACTGGAGTAAATCAAAAATGATAATGATCCCAAAAGTTTCAAAACCAACAGCAAAGATCTTAGACCAATAGCCCTGACAGATAACACATATAAAATATTCATGTCAATAGTAAAAGATCATATAGAGGAGCACTTAATTCAGAACAATTTAGTAAATGACACACAAGCCGGTTTTACCAACAACAGAAGAATAGAAGATAACATGTTTATACTTCAATACTGCATAGAAAATTCATATAGAGAGAAAAAGATATTAATAGTAAAGAGCATCGATTATACAAAGGCATTCGACTCCATCAAAAGACATGAATTAATCAAAGTAATGAAAGAATATAGGATAGAATCAAGTTTGATAGACATTATAGCTAGGATATACAGTGATGATATGACTGAAGTGCACCTTAGAGATAAAATCAAAGAAGAAATCAGGATTACAAATGGAATTTGGCAAGGATGCAGAGGATTGTCAGTCCTTTTCAAATTAATAACGTATTTTGTAATGGATAAATTGCAGAGAAATGGAAAAGGTTTCACAAATAATAAATCTAATATACCATCATTATTCTTTGCAGACGACGGACTAATCATGGCACATAATATACAAGATGCGGAACATAATATCAGGGAGCTGGTGGAGTCAAGCAAACAATGTGGATTAAAGTTAAACAAAGACAAGAGTAACATTCTAATATATAATATGAAAGAGGTACCAAGAGAAATAGAAGGAATAAGAATAGCAAATACTATAAAGTACCCTGGGGGAATAATAGAAAATAAAAGAAGCATGTTCACTATACACCCCCAAAATATAAGAAAACAGAGACTAGCTAATATGACATACTCAGTTATCATTTGATCTGTAAACAGAATGCTTATTGGGAAGACATTTTGGAAACATCTGGTTGTGCCATCAATACTATATGCAACAGGAGTCACACATATCACTAAAACATATTCTAAAACTGCAAACAATAGAAAATAGATTCTACTGCAAAATTCTGAGAGCTCCAAGATATGCACCAATATGTACACTGGGGGGAAATTGGGTCATCTTTGATAGAGACCAGAATCCTAAAGAATAAATTGCAATATCTGCGAAGCATCAATGGAAGAGATAATGGAATGTTAAAGGCAATAAAAGATGAAATGAAAATAGAGAACTACAAATGGATCAAAGACACCAGGAAATAATAGCTCAATCAGCAAAAACATAACACAAATAGAAAGAATGAGTAAGAAAGAAATAGATGGTTTGATGTATGAATTAGATGAAAGATAATGGAAAGAAGAAAAGCAAAGTAAAGTCAGCATAAGTATTTACAACAAATGGAAAGATAAAAATAAAATAAATGAAATAGAATATTGTGTTAACAGTGAAAGCTCATCACTATGGTTTACAGCCAGAACAAATACATTTATTCTAAAGGACAGAAAAAGACATGAAGGTGGAGAAGTAAAGTATGAACTCTGCAATGCAGAGAAGGAAGACATGGTCCAGTTCATGTTGGAATGTCCATATCTGCAAGAAGAAAGATCCAATTAATTTTTTATGATTGTTAACACTATATTAAGTTCTACAAAACTACAAGTGTGGCATCAATTAGCTATCATCCACATTCCAATCCTTTAGCTATATGTAAAGCTAGCAATACTCTTATAATGTAGATATTGAAAAAATTTGCTGAAGTGTAATCTTATATACACATTATTTATACCTACTTTAATTCCAGTAAGATTACTTTATTTGCTGCAGTCGTTGCTCTCGCTGTACTCATTGCTCTTACTGCACTTTTTGCACTTGTTGCTCTTGTAGAACTCATTTCTCTTGTTGCACTCTTTGGGCTTTCTGGCCTTACTTGCCTTACTGAGTTATTTCCCATGTAATACTGAATAAGTGACACATAGGAAGGAACAAGAGTATTAATATATAGATTCACTTATTTGTGATCATCTGTTTAAATTGTCAACAATATGTCATGATGACATCATTATGTAGCCAGCTCAATGCTCATTGTTTTTCAATCTTTACGTAACAGCTGCATCTTAAATACGTCATTACATAGCTGATGAATCATGTGATTGTCTTTCCAACCTCTTTTTCATATATGTGCATAAAAACCTGTAACGATCTCATGATAGCATATTTCATCCAATCATAAAGTTTCTTTGATTTGTATTAAGAAATTTGTATTAAGAATGTTTCTAATAATTACACAGGCTCATTGGCTAATTCTGATTCAGTTACTTGTACATCAGTAATGGGGGCGACGCTGCTTCCTTATAACCTTGTTCTGGGAGATTGTTTGGATGGGAAAGTGTCAGAGTTCTTTTGAGTGATAACGAGTGTGGGTGAGCCGAAGTACGATGTAGTGAAGAAGCGGATGATTGGACAAGTGAAGCGAATGAAAGAGACCGTGAAATATAAGAGAGTGAATGAATTTGAGAAGGCACGTCTGGGTAAGAATGAAGGGGTGAATATGTATGCACATAGGCTTGAGAGTATGGCAAGAACGAGGTATGGCGATGATGGAGTGAATGAGTGTAAACCACTGATGAGGAAGTTTCTGGACATGATCCGGCAAAAGGTGAGTGAATGGCTGAGTGGAAAGAGAAAAGAGAGAATGAGACTGACAGGTGAACGGTTGATGTGGGAGGATGTGTTGGAGCTGTTGGAAGATGGACGATTTGATGATGAAAGCGATCTAGAAGAGGATGGATGGTACAGTGTGAATGTTTGGGGTAAGAAGCCCAGGAGCTTTCATCCACCCCAGCAGTTTGTCAGCTACAGGAATGCCCTGAAGGCTGCACCACCTGGAGTGATGTCGAGCTTCCTGGGCCGGCAGAATGGATGGGTAAATGGAGGGTGGTCGAATGGAAGGGGACAGATGAATGTCAAGTGTGGAAATGGGTATATGAGGGAACAACCGAGGTATATCCTTTTTTATTGTTATTTTTTTATTTACATGTTATTTGTTTTTATGTTTTTTAATATAGCCTAGTAGTAGGCTGTGTTATGTATGGCGACTTATGTCCAAATAGGCAGTGATTCGCCAAAATAAGAAAGAAAAAAAAATCTCCTCTCTAACGATAATCCAAATCTCCAACTTCGTTGTTTTCTAGATCATGGACTTTTGCCAAGGTAGCGATGTTGGTGACAAGTCGGTGAGAAAATTTGTTCCTCCTCCAAATAACTTCAATGGGAACACCATTGCTGAACTCATTGATTGGGATCGTGAATTAACAAGTGCAGGCAGTAAAATTACTAGTCATGATGAAAGAGATGGGTATATTCCTACGAGAATGGCTTCCAGAATTTTTTTTCAAAACTGACCTGAAAAAAGATTTGCCAAAAATGATGTTAGTTACAATCCCTTTATTTCTCATAGTGACGCCAATGATATCTATTTATCATCTATTTCATCCTTCTTGTGTTCATTTGATTTGATGTTCCATTGAAAAGGACTTCTTCCTTGCTTGGAATTTAGTGAACTTAATTTAGTAATAAGATTAATTTGGAAAAAGATACTCTTTCTTGCTTTTTAAGCCCATATCCAATGAGCACTTGTCAAATATGTTCACATGAGCTACGGTGACCATTCAAAAAGCAGGATATTGATTGGATTTGTAAATATGGTTATGTATTACTAGAAATAGCTGTATAGTTGATTTGGCTGGACTTAGGTTATTTTTTTTCATATTGCAATAAATTAATCATTTTTTAACCATTTTTTTTTTTACCATAACCTCTAATCTTTAAAATTGCCGATTTTATTCTCCCTTAATACACAGTATATTATGTGCTTGTATATGCAAGCCTGTCATCTCTCTCAGTTGGCAACAGCTCTCACTTGATCTTGATCTTGACAGTGCCTATCCCATCAAGAGATGCCAGTCATAGCCTTATTCCTTTTGGTTTAGGGCTAGAAAAATCCTCTCAGAGCTCAGTGTAGCTCTTGTGTTGGTGGTGCCTCTGATTCTGCCCTGGTTGCAACCCTGAAGGGTACCTACCACCTTTGCTTATTTCTCACCATGCCTCTGCTTCAAAGCTTTCACAGTCGTGTGTTTTGCCTTTACCTTTTTGTAGCACATTTAATGTCACACTGGATCTGTGCCAGTGTACATGGATTGCTCCAAGTCCCAGGAGAGGATCAGTTTCCATGCTCTATCCCCTCCCTCTGTTTGAAGTCACCAGTTCTCTACCAGACACTGCATCTGTCTTCCTGCCTGAGTTTATAGCATACACTGCTCTGTACATAAGATAACAGGTTGTGTGTCATTATGAGACAGGATTGTGATCAAGTACATGGCAGAAATTTGGATTGCCTGGCAAAGAAGATGGGATATGGCAGAGGAAAACTTAAAGTTACATGCCGTTGCGCTGTGAATTATCATGGACCAACCCCCTAATGCCATGACAGCTTCAGGTTTTCTTCCTTCATCTTTCAATTAGTCACATTGACAGGATCACTGCCATTTGATGTGCTGCCCTGTGATGACCTTGTTCCCTCATACTGTGTGGCATATTCAAGATGAATGTCTCAGTCTGGGTGATCTTTGTGCACATTACCTCTCCCAGTATTGGGATGAGAGGACTTGCTACCTACTGCTTGTCCCTTGTATTTGTGATGGGTTTGTGCACATAGACTTATGGGCTATTTGACTTTTTTGGAAGAGTGCTGCCTCCATTTTATTTGAATCTCTTTGGTATTAATTGCATGATCCTGAACAGTGGGAGGTGGGCCTTTCCCTGATGCTGATGTGCTTTTTTGCTTCTTGTTTTATTTTTTGCTTCTTTTTTTATGTTTGGTGACTTTTTCACATATTTTTTTTAATCTAGCCTAGCATTAGGCTGTACAATGATTCCGGCCACTTATGCCCTAGTAGGCCATTGCCAGAGTGGCACTGAAAGAAAAAGTGTAGGGGGTAGTTGGTTGCATGCTCCTACCTCCCCTCGATGTTTCCATAGCAATTCATATTTTTCTAAAAAATTGTTTTATTTTTTCTTCAAACCATTAAAATGTGAAAAAGTTGTAGAACAAAATTATAACTACCTATATAATTGATTAAATTTATGTAAAAATATATATTTCCCAAAGTGGTACAAACTTTCTGGATTACCTAATATAATCTTCAAATCATATCTTTGCTTTTGTACAATAAATTTCTCTTTATAACATCTTATTAGATATATTTCTGGCTTCAAACAGTTTATGAACCTTAGAATTCTCTGAGATGATACCATTTAAATGGTAGAATTAGATACATTTATTGAAATTTATTTTGCAAAATTTGTATACTTGTAAGATCAAAATTATTTACTCTTGTGTATATATTTATATTATTTGTATAATTATAAAATATAGCATTCTAGTATATTATTGTAAATAAAATCAGTTTAAGTTCACAGTGTCTGGCTTTTGTTGCTTTTGGAATTTAGTGGTACATCATCTTGGTTCCCTAACCATGTGTATAAGTGTAGGGAGGGAGGTATGTTTTTCTACTGCAAGGGTTTCTTGGGAAAGGAAGAGAAAAGTGAGCACCACACCCTTAAAAGTCGTAAATGAATGCAGGGCCTCTTATTCAGAGGTTGGCAGGTATCTTTGAAATTGCTGGCTTCAAGCATTACCAACTAATCCATTTGACTAATGGAACAAGGTTGTCTGTTGGACACATGCTCCACCAGCATCAGAGTTTAGCTCTGTTTCGTGGTAGGGAACCAATGGATCCGCATTTTCCAGATGTGATACTTTGTTAATGTTGCCAATCCTGCCCATGTGTTGTCACACCTGTGGGGATGACAACAAATTGTACCTTAAATAGGGAACTAGTAGAGGACATTAGTGAAGATCTTGCTGACCAAAAGTCAAGGATGGAGGAGAGGGGGCTCTCTAGACCAAACCCAATTCTCTTCACTCTCAACCTAGTTGGGCTTTCTGAGGGTGTGTATGCTGGCAGCCATTGCTAATGTGTGAAAGCTTTTGTGCCTTTATCACAGGTGTTATCACTGCTAGCTTCAGCCATAGTAATAAATCTTGTTGATAGATAAAATTGGGTCAAGTCCAAATTTGTGTAAACTGCTTTAGGGGATGCACAAAAAAGTTGTTTTATAGAAGATCAAATGTGTGAATTGTATTGGCTCACACTCTGCTTCCTCCCTCTAAGCATTGCAATTCATATTTGCTCAAAACAGAGGTACTGGCCATCCAGGCTACATATCAAGTTTCATTTAGAGAGGTATGTAGATAATTCTGTCATAGTCTGCATAATCAAACCCCTCCTATGCCTTTCAAGAGAAAAAAAAGATGCCATTTCTGGCCTTTTCATGCTGCTGAATCTTCTATCTTCTTCCATTTCCCTTTAGAAGATCCTGATGTTTCTCCCTGTCCATAATTCCAGCGTTCAAGGGTTTCATGAGCCCCCCAGTTTTTAAAGAATATTTAACCTCCACTTTCATCCTATGTTAGGTATACAAGCGTACCCTATGTGGATATTACATGGTCAATCACACGGGTCAGGTTTCAGTGCAACATTGGAAATTAGTCATTAATGTCGGTGACTTTCTTAGAACTGCTTTTTCTTGCTTTGGCTAGAGTTGAGGATTCCAACTGCCTCTTCTTGGGAGACTAACTGAGATATGCCCTTTCTTCCTGTTGCCCCACCTTTCTTGGCCTAAAGATCCCGTACTATCTTATTCAAACACCTGCCTGTCGGCATTTCACTTCATTCTGGATCTTTATAACAGTTTCTGTTAGGAAGGTAGTGAGCATGTCCTCAAGTCAAACTCCAAGCTCTTGGATCTCTTATCCTACCACCCCATAGCCATGACCTGCTGCTCATGCAAGATCATGGAGAGGATGGGAGCCCTCACTCCTTTCCTTTCATGCCAAATCCCATTCTGTTACCAGACTGACAAGCTGGCTTCCACCAAATTCATAGTTCTAGATCAACTTTTCTGCTTCAGCCATGACATTCTCTAGGTTTAATATCTTGGCTGTAGTTTTTGACATTACTTTCCACTCATATCATATCAAGTCCTCATTCCTTTGAGTTTATGGATACCTACCCACATTCATACCCCAGTTTTTGTGTGACAGTTCCTTACAGGTTCCTCCTACTTCAGTTATTACTCAGAGTAGGAAGGCATTACCCCCAAACTCACTCATCAGCATTCCCTCCTTTTCATTTGTGATGAACATAATCATCTCTTCCTACTCTTATCAACAATACACTATATAGACCGCATAGTGATCTAATATTGCGATAGGTCTCTTCCTATAGCCGCTAGATAGGCCTAACTTTCTATCACTGTTGCCATTGAGTGGGCTTATATCTCAAAATCTCCCCTTCCCCACTTTGCAAAAATCATCATTTGTCTTCTTCCATCCCCCGTGCTACTGCCACCTCAACTTCTTTAGTTTAGATAATTTTAAGTAATGCTAATAAAAAATATTAATTGGTTGATGGAATTTAAATAAATTAAATCTTAAGGAAAAAGATAAACTTAATATGTTACTTTTATTGAAATTATCCAACTTCTATAAATATTGTAAAATTCGCAGTAATATAACTGAAAAAGGAAATACTGAGATTAGATTGTTTATTTATCAACTTTGATATTATAAATCAAGAGCTGTTGAAAATTTGACCAACAGATGTTAGTACGTTGAAAACCTTGTAATGTGTAGGTTACAATGAAAAAAAAATATCATGCTTATATTTTTATATTGAAGAGAAAATTGATTTAATTTAATTTGGTATATTCAAGTATATACTATTATAATTTCTAAATTTAGCTATGGATACGAAATCTCTATAACTAAATAAGCTGATTCCATTTATTTTAGAAATATATTTTCAAATATAAATTTATATATACAAGATAACAATGGTTTATTTAGTCCATACCCTTTTTTAAGACAATACAACAGTTTAACGACTTCATATATATATATATATATATATATATATATATATATATATATATATATATATATATATATATATATATATATATATATATATATGTTAACAATATTGAAATACATATAAAATCTTTGAGTTTCATTTCATTGTAGTTTTATTTAACAATTTTCATTAATCATACTTGAATAAATGTAGAAGATACAAAGATACAGCATTTAATATGTACATAAAGTTTCAAAGTTAAATTATCTTTGAATCCCTCCTCAAATTGTTTTGAATAAATGAGCTAATAATAAAAAAGAACAAATAAAAAAATTATATGAATTTGTAGTATAGTTTCCTTTCTTTTGTTTTTAATGATTTTTTTAAATAGTTTACACGGTATGAAAAAAAAATTGAGATTTCTGACAGGACACTGTAGATGGCATTTTGAATTCAAAGGTCAGTGTATAATGTAAAGAAAGGCATGAAATCTCAAATCCAAAAGGATATTGGGCTTCCGTGTACCATATCTTATTCAAAATAAATTTAGAGAGCATAGAAATGCCCTTTGAGTGTATTTTTAAACTTTAAAAAATATTCTTATAGGATATTAAACATTTGCAGAAAATTATTCAAATAATATATTGCTTCCAAGCTGAAAGCATGACAAGAAAGTGGCCTCAGTTGAACCACTGCAGCTTATTTAGAGCTCTTTACATTGTCTGCAATATATTAGCAAAAATGAGACTATGGAAGGGTGTTGTATTATCACTAGTATTCTGGTTGTAAGATATAAACATAAATATAAGTCAAAGAGCTAGAATTAATTCATGAATATCTGTAGAATAGAATGAATGCCTATAAAAAGAAATCATTTATAAAAGCTGAGAAAGTTTAAATTTTCTTGAAATTGTTTAAGAAAGGTTACACTAATTTTAAGGTGTACAAAATTGGGAAATGAACAAAGTGACTAAAACATATATGATGATGGACAGGAAAAGAACTGCTAAGACCCAAATGGTAGGTAGACATGAGGAAAGAGGCTTAGAGGGTTCTTGATATTTGAGGATAAGTTGCCTCATAATAAGAGAAAAGATCCAAAGTGACGCAATAAAAAAATTTTAAATGCCAAAATATGTTTTTGATTTTTCAAGGAAAGGTTAACTTTAAATCTCTTAAATTAACTCTAAATATAAGATAGCTAATTATCAACATTCTTAAGAACATTCTTAATGCTTAACTGTGGTGTGTGATGGATAATTTGTCACTGTTGGCAACTCTGAATTCTGCACATAGGTATTATTTGGGATTGGTTCCTTGTTCATATTACAGTAGACTCAGTTGTACATTGTCTGTTAATGAAGCAATAACCTGACAGAATTCAATCTTCCCCAAATTTGGGAAAGGCAAACGTGTGCTGCTTTGTATTCATGCTGAGAGTTTAAAGGCAAAGTTCTCTAGAGTGCTTTGGTGTCAATCTGAGAAACAGTGCAGAGAATCAGGAAAGAGTTGCATGAGTCAGCCTATGTTTATGAGGGTAAGGTGACTCAGAATCATCACTCTAAGCATTCTAGTATGAAAATAACCCCTGAATTTGTTGTGGAGATCCAAGCCATCATTGACAATGATCCCAGCAAGTCAATGAGGTCCATGGCCAGGGACAAATGAGGGAATGTCAATCTCTCTTATCAGGCAGTTAGTGCATGAGGACATCCACTAGTACTCGTACAAGATGAGAAAGGGCCAGCTTTATTCACAGGAGCTGAAGAAGAAACAGAAAGAAGTGCTGCGAAGCTTGTGAACAAACTAAAGCATTCCTTCAAGCCTGTCATGCTTTGGTTTTTCTCAGAATAGAAGAATTTCTGTCAGGACCAGGTGGTTAACTTACAAAACAACCACTGACTTGCTGTGTTCCCCAAAGATGTACTGAGAGTCATAAAAACCAAGTTCCTTGTCCACACCATGGTTTTTGGGGTGGTCAGTAGTAAGAGCCATGTTATGCTCACATTTATCTTCCTGGATGGTCTCAGACTCTATATGGAGGAGTTGGTGTCTCCCTGGATTCAGGAGGTGACTGCTGGAAGGCTGTATGTTTGGCAGGACTCTGCACTATGCCACACAAACAAGAAACCCCAGTCTTGGTGTCAGACAATTTCTTTGATCAAATCACCTCCCCAATACCCGGCTGCCCATAGACCAACAAGTCCCTGTACACCACAAATCTGGCGCTTAGGTCCAGGATCACCACAGTTTTTACCTAGTTAAACAAGTGGACCATCTAGAAGCCCTGCAGCTGGTTCCAACATCACCTGGATGCTGCGGTTGAGTTTATGGCTATGTCATTGAATAAAATGAATACTACAATCATTCAAGTCTTTAACATGGATCCATTACTCTATTATTAGGAAGGCAATTTTCTTAACAGTTTGAATTTTTAGTTTGTGCTACCAATTTCAGTACATTTTAATTTTGGAATTTTTTTTTAAAACAAAAAGAATCATGAATGGTAAAGTTTAAAGAATAAATAAGATTATTATGTCATGAATTTTTAAAAAATAAAAATAATTATAAATGGTAAAGTTCAGAAAATTGCTTAAAATTAAGATATGGCCTTTTTCAAAGTTCTTTCTAAAATATGATAGATTAGTTTATCAATAAGTACATTTTAATTTTGGAATTTTTTTTCAAACAGAAAGAATCATGAATGGTAAAGTTAAAAAAATAAATATGATTATTATGTCTTGGATTTTTTAAAAATAAAAAAAAATTATAAATTGTGAAGTTCAGAAAATTGATTAAAATTAAGGTATGGCCTTTTTTTTGTATATTCAGCAGTTTTTCAAAGTTCTTTCTAAAATATGATAGATTAGTTTATCAATAAGTACATTTTAATTTTAAATTTTTTTTTTCAAACAAAAAGAATCATGAATGGTAAAGTTAAAAAAAAAAATGATTTAAGTCTGGGATTTTTTTAAAATAAAAAGAATTATTATAAATGGTGAAGTTCAGAAAATTGATTAAAATTAAGGTATGGCCTTTGTTTGTTTTTTTTGGTATATTCACCAGTTTTTCAAAGTTCTTTCTAAAATATGATAGATTTTCCATTTTAATATTTAGCAGGAGGAAGTAGTTATGGCCCTAAAAATGAATAAAGCAAAATGAAATTATTAAAGCAAATTTAGATGGGGATGGAAAAGCCCTGAAGATATTTTTTTTCCATATCTCAAAAGAAAAGAATTCTGATTAAAGTTTTTTTTTTTTTTTTGCCTTTTGGACTAGAAAATAAACATCTATCTGAAAAGATATAGACAAAGAGTAAATTTTAGGAGATATGCACTGAAAATCTTTTAAAAAATTTTTATATGCAAATCCTGTTGACAGTCAGATAGGCCACAGACCGAAGGTCTGCCCATGAAGCCCAGGCTCCCCCTGTAGGGATGAGGGGCAAAGCCACTATTCTTGTACCTCTATAAAATGAGCCTTATTTTATTTTATTTTATGTGACAAATTACCCATCGCACACTGTAGATGATGAGTACCTGACTTTAAATGAAAAAAATCAGTTACTTTAGATGAAATATGGAAGCTTTGAGATGATTATTCAAATAAGAATATTCAGATGGCGGTTGAGTTGGAAGAAGAGGGAGATCGTCCTAACCTATGTGACATTGTTTCCTTGATCATGCATGATACTATGTGAAAGCATACATTGTCATGAATTAATCTCATATGCTGTCATCACTGATTAAGAATTGTAACAAATTAAAGATTGAAATTATTAGAGCTTTGAAATAATTTTAAAGTATTCAAGGAACCTCTTTTTAAGATCAGATCCAAAATGACAATTTTTTAAAAATCCTAATCTGTCCATTTTCTTTCCATTAAATTACCAAGTAAATATTTAAGGTATAATAATAGTAATATAACATCTATTAAAATGCTTTTTTTCTTTTAAAAACATCCATTTTCCAATAGAGTGTGATCAGCATGCATCAACACCATGAAAGAGCTACCCAAACCCTTCCATTACTTTATGCCTTATTAAGCAAGTATCTCATCCAATCAGAGTTCTTTCCTGGGCAGAATGCCCCAAGCATACCCTTTCACAAACCCTCTCCATTTATAATACCTACTTGCTCCATCATCAGTCCCTTTTCTCTCAAACATTCACATAATCGACCCACCTTTTATGTGGCCTTCCATTACTTTGCACACCATGATACTCTCACACACATATTCTCTTCCATCCTTTCCTCATATATGCCTATACCATCTCAGTAAACTAAATCACAACCTCATTCAGAGTATTCTTCTTACCTTATATACCTCTTACCCATTTATCTTAATTTACCCTTCTAATACCCAGCCTTCCTTTCAACTTTCCCATATGGACTGATCCACTTTTTTTATCCTCCTATACCAGTCTCACTCCCATTCCCATACATAAAAAATTGCTACTAATATACTTTTATGCAACTTCTACACTCAAACCTTCAGCATAGATTAATGCTCTGATTGCTTATGAGACACTCTTAGAATTTCAAACCTTATCACAGTTTGAAACATTTTTACCACTATCAATCGCGATCCACTTTGGCTATTTAAAATATTGAATTTGTTCAAGGGCCACACCATAGACCTTCACCCACAAACATCACCACCCCACTCTTTTTTTTTATATATTTAGTTGCTCTTGTGAATCTGTAAGATGGGGATGTCTCTCTCAAAGGCTTTGCTTATGTGTATTGTTGCCATTGCTCTTGTGCATGGTGGTGGGAGGACTTGGGTGATATAGTGAATATGGTGCTTGTTGAGTATTTTGGGCAGACTGAGTTGCAAAGCATTTAATGGGATGTGTGGATTAATTTACTTTGGAATAGACATTCCACAATTTTGGATAGGGTACAGAGTAGAGAAATAAGGCATTATAATGCAGGGGCTATGGGTGGTTTGCTCATCTTGATAATGAGTATCATGCGGGCAAATTTTCAGACATAATGGAGTTATGGAAGATTAGAGTGTTCAAAGATTATTATTAGGGCATTGGTGCCTTTAGAGCTATGTGTTTTAGGTGCATATTTATAATGTTGTCAGGGCCAGTGGCTGGGGATGATTCACAGACATTTCTTCAAAAAACATTTTGAAAGTCACTTTGAAAGTAATAATCTTCAACAAATCATTTCTTTGGAAAAAAAATCCTCAAAATTTATATAAAATGCCTTTTATTTGAAGCGTAAAAATTGTAAAGTACTTTATTTAAAAAAAAGGATTATTTTAAAATGTAGGTTATGCGCTACTCCTTTCAAAGAGCTGCTAAAAACCTCCAAATAGTTGAATGGTTGTAAACGAACAAAACTGAAAACTTAACCTAAGTTCACTTCATTATCAGTGTGCTATAAACTTTCACATTGGTCAGAACCCTTTATAAATTGTCTGCGATGGGTGAATTTATTTTTATTTTGAAAAATAAACCAATGTTCCTATTAGAAGATAAGAAAGTTGGTGATAAAATCTATTGGAAATGTCAAGAATTTGAGAGTAAGTGCAAAGGCCATGTAATACCAATCAATGAAGAAATGGAGAAAGTTTCATGTGAGCATAATCATAGTGGGAGTACAGCCGAAGTTGAAGTATATAAGTTAAAAGCTAACCTATAAACTTGAGATAAATATATGCCAGACAGTCCTCATTGCATAATATCTGAAAGCAGTCAGCAAATTAGTCAAGCAGTGGCCCTTCCTAGTGTTAAATAGCACTAAAAGAACAAATGTTCGTGAAAAAGAACATATTGGACTGGTTAATCCAACTACTAGAGCAGATTTAGTCCTTACTGGAGGACAAACTCTTAATTGATAATGAAGAATGTTAATTTTTCCCCCGCAACGTACTATGCAAATTATTTCAACATATTCTGATTTATATGCTGATGGGACTTTAAAAACAGTACTGAGCATCTTTAACCAATTGTATAACATTCATAGGATTAAAAATTTGATTTTCAATTCCCAAAACTTTTGCATTGCTGCCGGATAAAAGAACAAAGACCTACACTGAATTTTTTAAACAAGTCAAGCTATTATGTCCAAACTTAACACTTTGACTGCCATGGTATGCACATATGCATGACATAGCTGTTTCTGTTGCAGCTGCAGCCTGCATATGTGCATGCCACATGAGTGCCGAATAACTTTCAATATTAGCTGTGGCAACCACATTTGCTTGCCAATGAGGGCAAATACCAATGTTATTTGAATAGTGTGGCTGCTGAGAAAGATTGGTGCATGTCAGTGGCCTGTAAGTAAAATATTTTGTAATTTATCCACTGTTTAGTTTCAAGCAAAATTTTTGACATTGAATCCAGGTTTCAGCATGAGAAGCCAGTTTGATAATGGAACGCATTATTTTTTATAATTATTTTAAGTATTTTTTATTTTTATTTTTTTAAAATTATTTTATTTTATTTATTATGATTTTTTACTAATTGTATCATTATTTTGGCTTATATTACATCATTGCCGGTGCATGGATTTGAAGCATGACTTGCAGAGGTATGGTCCACCTAGGCAACCTTTACAGAATGTCTTCAGTTTTTGATAAACTTCTAGCTAGATCTCTTCCACCTTCTGCACATTTGGTCTTGTAGCATCTTTTGCATTTTCTCCTCACTTTCTTCCCACATTCCTTGACTGAAATCTAGAAAATGATTCTAGATATTTACCTGTTGCATACGTAGAGGATGTGTATCAAGGCCCAATAGCTTTTCAACAATTTTCTCTCTAAATTTCTTGATCTTTATAAGCTTTCTTGTTGCTTTTTTGTAGATTATGAAAGCATTTACTATACAAATTCCAAATAACATTTCTATCTCCAACTTCCATTACCATTTTATCCCTTTTCTCAGGCAAGTCTCATAGGATTACATTTGATCAGAAATATCAATGCCAACTTTTCCTTATTATATGCCACGATTGGCAGTGGTTTCTTCTGCGTTCGTCTTCTCTTACTCCTTCTTCTAGCTGGTCCTTGTTCATCTACATCTTCTTCTCCTTTGGCCTCTTCCACATCCCCTACATCAACAAAATCAGGGGTGGTGATCATTCTGACATCTCTGGTATCCTTCCATTTCAAAACAACTATGCCATTGATATCTTCCATGGTTATCATCTCCTTTCTTCAATTTGGTATGCATAACAAATATAACCTAAAAGACAATTTTAACAAATTCATGTCATAAAAATGAGTGTTGTGGCCTATTATCTATGTGGCATTCACATTGGTATGCACATAAATTTTGGAATTTTTTGGCGGAATAATCAATACCATACAACTTCCCACACTGATATCAATATAATTAACAAAAAAAAAGCAACAGTATTTTTCCCATTATGGGCTTGGCAGTCAATGTGTTAAACATTGCATCTATTATGACTGATTTTGAAATTAGAATGATTGCAGCAGTAAATCAAGAATTCTCAACAGTTTCAATTAGTGGGTGTTTTTTTCATTTCTGTGAAAATGGGCTTAAAGTACGTTATAATACTGAATTTTCTTTGCATATATTCATGCTTACAGTGCTTGGTTTTCTACCTAATAAAATTATTGATGGATTTGATCTATGTATCAATCAAAATATTTTTCCTGTCAACGCAGAATCTATTATCGATTACTTTGAGGACACCTGGCTCCATCGTCCAGACCTCTGTGGAAGATGGATGGCACACTCCAAAATTTAAAATAGAATTTTTTTTTTGCCATAGTTATTCAAGATTTGCCAAAGACAAATAATACAATTGAGGAATGGCACAGGAGCTTTTTGCAGCAGATATCTGCTCACCATCCAACTATTTGGAATTTTTTAGCAGCTCTTAGAAAGGAACAAGATATGAATGAGATAAAGTTAGAAAAAATTGTTGCTGGCATTTAAAATACAACTAAGAAAAAAGTACCAAACATCAAATGAATGTCTAAAAAAATTAGCTGGAATAAAAAAATTTCCAAGAATTGTCTGGATACGGCTGGGGATACCATTATAGTGGTGAATTTTGTTGGCAAGTTTTGATCTGCTGTGAGTGAGTATAGGTGTTTATTTGTCTCTGTTAGAGATCAGGTGTTCTGTACTGTTCTATAAAGGTGTTTGTCCGTTTGGTGAAGTTGACTATGTTGGCATTCAGCTAGATAACTGTGCTTCTCTTGTTCCCCATTGTTGGAGTTGGCTAGTCTCCCGATGGTATTCCAGTTTCTTGCCATCCATTTTGGGGTTTAGTATGTTTAAAAAGGTTTGCCCGTGTTTTTTTTATGTTGTGGAATCACTGTTTCAATGTTGCCTATTATGTTTTTAATTTCTGTTATTTTGGGTGAGCTTGATTTTGTAGGTCTTCTCTATTTTTCATGAGCTGTTGGATTTCTGGTTAGAAGTTGCTTTCTGTAGAGAGTATGTTGGTGAGTGTGTGTAGACTTTGTCAATGTCACTGAACTTGGTGACTGAGTAGTCCTGAGGTTTTCTGTTCAATATAGTTGGTGATATTTGTCTTGGTCAATATAGTTGGTGTTGGTGAGGGTATGAGCCTTTCAAGGTCAATTTGTGTGATGATTGGCAGATGATAGATTTTAGGGCAGTGTATGATTGGCCAGTTGTTTTGGTAAACAGGTATTGAAGGGTTTACATCTGAGGCTGGATGAGTTCAGGATTACCTGCTGATTTTGGTGTTATGTGATAGGTACTGGATGTTTCTGTGTCTGTTTTGGGATTTTAGCCAGGCAGGATCATGGGCATTGAATTCATCCACAATGAAGATATTGTGCCTCTGCTGGGAGGTGGTCCAGTGGAGGATTGCAGTTTGTTAGCAGGCTGCAGGGGGAGCTATGTATGGGTTTGTGAAAGTGTAGTATTCTTTTGATGGCTGCTTGAAATGTTTAGATTTCCATTGGGTCCTGGTGAAAGTGATGTCCATTATGTATGTGATTAGGTCTCTGGCTCCATCATTTCTGGGTGTCTTGACTAATGTGCGTCTAGTGTGGTATTTTTGTAATGGAAGTACATTTTGTTTCCTGGATGAAAGCCAGATATGTTATGGTTGATGGGGCAGTCCTCAAACTTTGTTTGATGCGTATGTCATGTTTAGTTGTAAAATGTTGAGTATGTCTCCTGGTGGTCTACTATGAGGCATTGGGGGGTGTTAGGATGGAATTTGAGTGTGTGTAGAGGGTTGGGGGGTCGAAATCTATGTTGATAGGGGAGGGATGTGCATTGGTAGGCTGTGAGTTTAGTTTGTGGTTGGAGGGGTGTTTGGGTTGGTATACAGAGTTGTGCAACTGAAAAGAGTGTCATGTGGATGATGCCTGTATTGGAATCAAATAGTGTGTGTGTATTTGGACCAGCTTATGCAGCTTGCACACTTGGTTTTTGCTTGGCTACATTTACAGGGTACTCTGCAGAAAGGTAAGTGTGTGCCCACGTTTTGTTCAATGTCCCCAGATTTTTATATCTGTTGGGTGATGAGTCTAGTTTTCACCCTTTTGCTCATTTTAGTAGGTATTGGGTATAATGTGGTTGGATGTGAGAAAGCCTATCTGGTCTGGTATCACCTAGCTTAATCAGAATTTTTCCATGCCCTTTGACTACAGCACAAAAGACTTATTCTGATATAGTTGTTGCATTTACTTTTCTCCCATTTATCCTTATGAAATGATAGGGTGAAGTGGACACAGACTTACAAAAAGCCTTCTTGCCAAAATATGGGTTTGATTCAGTTTACCTTTGGCATATAAAACGGGTCTGATGGGATGTCACCTTTGTGTTTTAAATGTGAAAATATGACCAATAAATGAATAAAAATACAAGATATCAAAGTGCAAAGTTGACCATTTTTATCAGTGTTAAATGATATTATCTAACATTATTTTATGTTAGATGCAAGATTTAGCTATATACAGTGCTGTGCTAAGTGTATTATTAAGTAATAAGATAAGTGTTTATATTTTTAAAATATTTTTGAATTTCAATTATCAATTTTTCAGTTGCATTATTGCAGTAAGATGTGGATTTTGCATTGCCTAATGAAGTTATTAATATATTTCTGCAATGATAAACAATGAGGGCTGTGCATTACTTGCTCAAAAATGTTTTATAAAATGAAAACAAATTTTTTAATTATTTTTGATACCAATGTAAAAATATTGTAAAATAACAATTCTAACCATTTTTTTATGTATGTCTTTTCATAACATTTGTTTATCATTTAGTAGTAGTAGATACTTTAATTTCAGTTGTGGCATATAAATAAAAAATGTTACCAATGGCTTATGGAGTTTATACTACATGGTTATGATCAGTACAAAAACACTTTTTTTTTCAAAGCTGACAGCATAAATCTGAACTCGTGAACATATTTCAAAATTCTGTATGTGAAAAATAAAGGTATTTATGTGAGCTACCTATTGGGCACTTTGGATTTCTGCTAACTTTAAAACTTTAGTTTTGATGACAAGAAAACCACTAGCAGTATGATCCGTGTCCACCTGTCTACTATCAAATCATTCTTCTAAACCCCAGGCACACTTTTTAGATTAAAATGCTTTACATCCCAACCACTACTCTCATTCCAAAACACAATTATCACCACTTTTTGGATCTCAGTGACTATATCATTTACTCTAGCTGCCTTCCCAATATTAGACCTTTTACAGTAACAATCTCTTTCATACTTATTCTTCCATATCCTGATATAATAATGTTACATTTGTAAAACCACTCATATTCATATTTGGTCCTTCTACCATACCCCCACTATACAATTCCACAAAGTACTCTTGCTATTATATATGATCTCATTGCTCCCATGAACACTGCCATTCTTATCCTTGATGTTCACACACCTCCTTTTTTCTTTTTTTTTTCAGATCCTCTTTTGTCCAAATATTTTCTTTGCAGCTTAAGCACCTGCACATAATCTCATTTGCTTTCTTCTGCACACTTTACACATTCTATCATTTAACATTCTACTTTTGCCTGCCCTTTCTTTATGCCCACATACAGCCCTTCCACTACTGACTATCACTCCCTAAAATTTGCTTGAGATTTGCTCGCTCCTTCCTTTCCACCTTCCTCATGTTGTAGGATAGTCCCATACCCCACCTGCACATTGTAGGATAGTCCCATACCCCACCTCTCAGTATTTTCTTTCTTTCCAGTATACCAGAAGCTCCAGTTAACTGATCTTTCTTCTCACTTATCCATCCATTCATATCATATCTTCTATTTAAAAAATAAATTATATATATATATATATATATATATATATATATATATATATATATATATAGTATCCTTGAATGCTTGCTCTTTAAATTTTGTGTTTAGTTTCCTACAACAGGACTAGTATATATCCAAATTAACTGTAAAAATTCAATTATATCTTCCCATGACAACAAAGTAAAAAATATTTGTATCAGCAGAACCAGTCTGTCTGAATATAACAAGAATAACTCATCTTTTTGTACAGAAAATTTGTGATGCATAAAAGAGCATAATATTATAAAAGTTTCTATTGTTTGTAGGGTCATTCGAACACAAGAATTTATTTTCAAATCTATTTATTAGTCTTCTAGCAATGAGCTCAGTTTGACTCTTTTATAATATTTAAAATCTTAGCATAAATACTATTGATTATACATAATATTCAGGTGATACTCATAGCTCATTTAAAGTTAATTAAATAGCATAGATTATGCTTATATGATTAAACTAAGAGACCAAGAGGAATAAAACTAAGCATATACTTTTTACCAATATGTAAATTCTCATCTAGAAAACAAAGAAAGAAACAGTACATCTGTACTATTTACGTATTGGTGTTATAAAATATATTCTATACAAATATATTTACAATATATATATACTCTAGTTTCAAATAAAAACACCAAAACTCAACTAATTCATCTTAAAATGGTTCTATATAGAAAAGCCACATTGTGTTCTACACACGTAATAAATGAGAGAGTGTTCTGTACATTCAATACTTAGAATATAAAGCACTTTTAGATTCACCATTTAATAACTTAGGCTCTCTTTTTTCCCTCAGAATATCAGTAGATATTTATGGGTTGGTTTTCAGGTTTTTTTTTTTCTTCCACAAAGGCCTTCTGGGCGGATTTATTCAAATTCTTATATTCCTATTTAACACAGTATTCAAATTTAAAAGTGTGCAAAAATACATTCCCTTCAAATGTTAATTTGACAACCTACTTTAAGTAAGACATGACATAAACTTTAGATCTAACAACTGCTTTTAGAACCAACTCTTGATTCCATTCCATTTGCTTAGATACAAAAATTGACTTCCAGGTGAAAGTGAATTTATTTTAGGTTTCAAATTTTTATAATTCATACTTTTTAGTATTACAAAGTAAGTAATAAAAATTACAATTTTTTACTTAAATATTACCATTATTCTTGATTACTTCGGTACAGAATGTACTAGACTTGTATCAAAAAGTATTTCATACCATTAAATTTCTGTAATAATTTTTCCTCTAGTTTAGACTAAATTGCATGCAAATTTAAAGTCAGCCATTTGTGAATGCTGAGATAGTTTTTGCTTCTAAATTTGTTGTTTTCCTCTCATATACATTATTCTTTAAACATACTGAAAAACACTTTTGATACAAGGGACAACTAAAAAAACATTTAACATTTCCTACCTTGACTAAGAATGAAAAAGTTTTGAGGAAATATTTTTACTAGTGTTTTACATTTTCTGAATTTTAAATACTCAATTAATGACATAAGATTTGAAAAACATTCCTTATACTATTCTCATATAATAATAATTGAAATTAAATGGATATTAATTTTTTTCTTGCTATAAGTTTTATCCATGAATTACTTAAATAAGAAAGCAGCCATAATTTTAAATATTTACATCTTTTAATTTTTACAGCAATTTTAAAAAGTTTTGTCTTGTTAATTAGATGTGTGTATACTATTTACTCAAGCTTTTCATGATCATCAAATATATTGATGTATTAGCAGTTTGAAAAATATAAGATCCAATATAAACTTTTCAATCAAATGTTATCATGGATTTTATATTTTGAAAGTGTGCATTAAATAAATATTGCAATAAAAAGACAATAAAGTATATCAAAAGGAGACCTTCATTTTTGTGTTGTATAATCAACTTTGTCTTAAGTATCTTTAATTGACATTAAGTTTTAACAGAATAAATAGAAAAGAAAGCTGATATGCAGACAAGAGGCAAAGATAAGTATTAAGGATAAAAACTAGAAATTACTAAAAGTAGACCCTGTTATGGTTGGATGATTAGGCCAAAGAAATATGCACATGAAAGAACTAAAGTATCCAGATGCATGGGCCTAAAGTCCCATTGGGAAAAAGATAGAGCAATTAGAATAAATTTTAAAACATTGCCATACAAATTTGCTTTAGACTAAAATATTTGTATTTGGAAGAATATGGTTTAATTTATGACTATTCTGTTTTTATACATTGACAGCCTCTTTGAGTTAATGAAAAAATTCTGATATTAGTGTTGGCTTGTACAACTTAGCTTTATTTAAATTTTCTTTGCTACATATGTACATATTTTCTATATTAACTCAATATAACTAAAATATTTGGACTCATTCCATACCAGTTTTTCTTTATTTGCATCTATTACTGTACAACAAGGCAAATAAAGTAGTACTGTATTCAGTCATCATGATCAATAATATAATCTACATAATCATATTCTATATTGCGAGTGTATTCATTGCAGTTTGGGATGAGGTCTTTTAACAACTATATTCAAGAAAAAGATAAAGTTAGGGCTAAATTCATTCATTGAATCTTAAAAAGAAAAAATGAAAAAGGAGTATTGTCTTATTGCATATAAGAGTGATCTAATGGCTTTCCAAGCAGGATGAAAATCAATTTTTACTCTAAGGCCAAATGGACTATTCCTCTTGAACACTAAATTGGAAAGAAATATGTAAATTCTTCCATACTATAATCATCTAAACTAGTTTTTGGGAGTTATAAATTTTGGTATACATCAAAATTACTTTTGAAATAGTACATATAAATTATAGTTTTTTCATTATATTTCTAGTTATTTAGTAGGTAAATGGTTGTTTTTATGATTCCATGAACAACCTATTGAAGATTTTCCAAAAAGTAAATGGGCCTCTAAAGATTTACAGAACTGATATTAGTGATTAGGTAGAAAACTGACAACAATCAAATTCTACTAATTCTCTACTTTGAACTATTTTGATTTTGTATATTGGGGAGAGGATATTATGGCAAAATGTAGAAAAGAAATACCAAGTTGATAGAAAGCTAATATGATTTACTGGTGAGAGGTCAATCAGTAATAATAACAATTTTTGTGCTTGATAGGAGAAAATGTATGCAAAATATATTCTTCTGAAGAAAGGCGATTGTGTGGCCTCTGACAAACTGTTCATACAATTTATCTCCATTTCTACCTTGTAGAACAATTGCTAAATGGTCAAATTGTAAGTTGCTGAATCAGTGGCATGGGTTCAATCACTGCCTTCACTTAAAACAGTGCATTGAAATTAAAGCAGATTGCATCATCTATTTAGAACAGATTCCTACTATTATTGCACTCATCATCAAATCTGGGTATACATTTGTTTAAATGACTTGTCACTTTCTGTTATAGGGCAAAGTAGAACAGGACTGGAAGTAGATAGATTGGATGAGCTGGCAGAGAGAGACTTTTTAGGGGCTGATACTGATTGGGATCCCAGAGAAATTGGTGGTACATGTAGAGTTGTTGAAGTAGGAGAGAGAAGAGGTGATGATGGTGCTTCTAAAGTTGGTGCCCTTGAAAATGTAGTATTGTTTTTGTTCTTTGAGATAGCAGATTGCAGTGAAGTAGGTGTGACAACTGCTTGAGGTGATGGGGAAGGGGTGGCTGTAGGAGAATAGTACTGCGGCGAATGAGTTTGTGCAGTTGGAGACAAGGCATTTCCTAGTGCATCTTTGAGCATATCTTTTAATTCATTTCGAATACTACGCACAATTTCCTTTCTGAGGTAGTCCATTTCTTGGGGGGCAAGAAGACACCCAGAGAGGTTTCCTGTTTATGAAAGTTTACTTTAGGTACCATAATATAAGGAAGGACAAATTTCATAATGCAAAGGAACTAATTTAATAAATATAGATGAAAAGCATCTGGTAAATAAGAATTTCTCTATGCTAAAATCTTACCTTGTGAGTAGGTGAGATTGTTTGGAAGTGAAGGAGTAACAGTAATATCAATGCCTGTGGAAGATGGTGGAATTCTTTCAAGCATTCCCAAATCTACAGATTGCTGAGCTTTCATTTTCCCCATTATACTTTTGCTCTGATCAGTGCTCTTTAAGTTTTTATTGTCAGTCACCTCCTCAACTGGAAAGGAGTCCGCTCCTTTAGAGAATTGAAGCAAAGTACGATTTAGTATAATGCTAAAAATGGAATTAGTGGCTGTAGTTTTAAATTACTATCATGTACATATATTTAAAAGTTATCTTAAATAAGGCTGATGCATAAATGTTAAAATATTACCTGGGTAAGGAGAGGATGTTATGGGAGTATGGGAACAAGATGGGCAGGAAGGTGGCTCAACATAGGACTCTGCTGGATGAAGTCCATCAATATAACTCATTGAGGTAGTGGTGATAGGGCCGCCAGAACCTGGGATAGAGGTATCATTGCTTTTCTGTCTCAGAAGCCGTAAAATGTCTTTCTTGATTGAATCCATCTGACCATATGCTCTTGCAGCCTCCCTCTTCCGATCCTCTCTTAGTTCGTACCTTCAAATTATAAGGAAATTTATTTTGGGGCTCTTTTGCTTACTAATCCTAGACATATTGCTATATCTATAAGCCCTTGACACTTGGTAAAAAGTATACTTTTATGTGCTAAATTTAATTTTATCTTCACCTCAAGCTAGAAATATCTTGTTTTATTTCAAGTAAATCATCTTCATTAACACCATCTTGTCTGTGCTGTTTCTTGGCTTGATGTATGTATCGCGACACAAGTCTTCGCATAACCTCTGCATAACGTCTGCTTTGACGACATCTGTTGCTTGCATTTGGCCCCTGTTTAATGAGATTAAAAACTCATAAAAATTAATTATAAAAATATTCTCACTTCTTATTGTAAATCATCCTTTAGTCTTCAGAAAGAAATCTTCAATAGGCAATTTAGAGTATTTATATTTTATAATTACTAAATATGAAGCATTGAAACAAGCTTTATTTCAATGCTGAGTATGGGTTCTAGATATAGACTGAGAAACATAAAAGTTGATCTCTACAAAACTGGAAATTATAAATTATAAACTGATCTCAAAATTTTCCATCAAAGGATTAATATTGTAGTGATGGGACAAATAATTGGAAAATATTTATTTCAGAAATTGGAATCAGAGGATTCCAATTGTTTCTCCAGTACTTAGGGTGGCCATCCTGGCTGCCCTGCTGACAGGACTCAGCACCCCGTCCGGCTCCAGCTTAGCCTCTCTTCCCTCCTTCAAAACACTTGTTTCCTCACTTTTCATACAACCTCTCCCACAACTTTCTCTGGTCAGCCTCTAATTTCACAGGGTAGATGCTGACCTTTTTCTTAGCCAACTGTCCCGGATCGGGGCTGAGGGGGGAGGGGACAATGTTCCTTAACCCCTGAGGTCCGGTCTGGGGTGGCTGGTTTTTAACAACCTGCTTCATCCCCACCCATACCTTGCTCACATCCCTTTTCCTCTCCTCTTCACAATCTATATATTTTACGCCGTGTCTAAGGTGGAGCTGCCATGCCGATGGACTGCCAGGCCACCAGGCGGGAGGGGTGGTCCCAAATGGCGGCGCCGGGCTTGTAAGCACCTCTCGCAGTGCGGGCTACTGCGAGAGGTGTGCGCGATTGCATTCCATGTAAAAAAGAGGGTCACCATGCCCATGGATAAATCTCTAAAAAACAAAATCCCTTTAACTCCCCCTGAAACAACGACGGAGCCGCCCTCGGGCAGCTCCAGCGGAAAAATGGAGGTCCATCTCCTTGTGCTGGTGCAGGGGACCCTTCATATTTCTTTAACCGGAGAGGAGGCTTACTCCTCTCCTACGCCTATGGGTGAAGAGGACTTCCCCTCACCCCCTTCTCTGGAGGTGCTTTCAGGCACCTCCCTTTTTCCAGCGGCAGTCCCCTCTTTTCTCCATGGTAGTGATCACTTTCCCATTCAAATATCATTTTCAGGGTAACTGCCGCCTGAGAGACCACCTCGGTGGTTCTTGGCGCGGGCGCGGTGGCCTGCATTTCAGGAAATGACTGAATTCTCTATCTCAGTCGAGGAGTTTAGGTCGGTAGATGAGGCCGTTGAGTTCTTCTCCGGCAACCTCATCGCCGTGGGCCTGACTACTATTCCTAGGACGTCTGGCCGTTTTGCACGCCGACCACTCCCATGGTGGTCGGCCGAGTGTGAGACGGCCCTCAAACAGAAGCGTTATGCCTACATGCGCTATAAGCGCCGCCCGAACGATTTCACTGTCGCTGAATTTCATCGGGCTAGGGCTAGGTTCCGGTATATTTCGAAGCACGCCTGCCGCTCTTCTTGGCGGGCATACGTGTCTTCACTTAACGGGAAGACCCCTTTGGCTGAGGTGTGGAAGCGAGTCAAAAGGATTCGGGGCAAGTTCTTGCAGGACCCCCCTCCCGTTCTCCAGGAGAATGGGACCGCAATCTCAGACCCCGCGTCCGTGGCGGAATCATTAGCGACCGCTTTTTCCGCATTCTCTAGCTGTGATGCTGCTCCGCCAGCATTCAATGCACGTCGTGATGTCGCGGAAGGCCGCCGACTGGACTTTACCTCCAGAGGCGGAGAACCCTTCAACGACAAGTTTACTGTGAGTGAGTTGCGTTCCGCTCTCGCTTCGTGCGCGGACACCGCCCATGGTCCGGACGATTTCCCGTACGTCATGCTTCGACACCTGGGTGAGCGAGGCATGGCCTTTCTGTTAGATTTGTTCAACAGGATCTGGGTGGAAGGTCTTCTCCCAGACTCCTGGCGAATCGCTACTGTGCTCGCCTTTCGCAAGCCGGGGAGAGATCACTCTACTCCGACCGGTTTCCGCCCAATCTCTCTAACCTCTTGCGTGTGCAAGTTGATGGAGAAATTGGTAAATGTTAGATTAGCCTATTTCCTGGACAGCGGAGGCCATCTGTCTTCTGCACAGTGCGGCTTCCGTAAGTTCCACTCCACGTCGGATGCTCTGCTCCGACTGGAAAATGCCGTCTGCGAGGCTTTCCTTCGTAGACAGCACTACGCCACGGTGTTTTTTGATCTGGAGAAGGCCTATGATACCGCATGGCGATACGGTATCATGGAGACTCTACACACGATGGGGGCGAGGGGACGCCTCCCAATGTTTATATCTGAATTTTTGCGAGATCGTCGATTCCGCGTACGGGTGGGGGGAGCCCTCTCTGCCCCAAAGGAGCAGGAAGAGGGTGTCCCGCAGAGAAGTGTCCTCAGTGTCACACTCTTTGCCCTGAGCATCAACGGCATCACCTCGGTGCTGCCAGAAGATGTTCTCGCTACGCTCTACGTGGACGACCTTTCGATCTCTTTTGGCGCGGCCCAGATGCCAACTCTGGAGCGTCGACTCCAACAGGCATTGAACCGCGTCTCTCGCTATGCCGAAGCGCACAGGTTTCGGTTTTCTTTGGCCAAGACTAAGGTGGTGCACTTCTGCCGCCATCCACGGCTTCACCCTGACCCAGATTTGTTTCTTAATGGGGAACGCCTGGATGTGGTTGAGTCGCACCGTTTCCTTGGTCTTGTATTCGACCGACGCCTCACCTGGGAGGCTCATATTCGCAGCCTTAGGGTCTGTTGTACCCGCGCCATGGACATTCTCCGTTCCGTGACGTTCAGCGCTTGGGGCGCTGATAGGGCTACCGCCTTACTTTTTTATCGATCCTTTGTTCGCTCGAAGCTCGACTACGGATGCGAGTTTTATGCATCCGCAGCCGAGCGTTTATTGCGGAAGGTGGATTCAATCCACCACACCGGCCTTCGCCTTGCGACCGGTGCCTTCCGCACTTCCCCCATTGAGTGCCTGTTGGTCGATGCTAGGGAGATGCCACTCGCTCTGCGCCGCGTGCAGTGCATCACTCGCCTGTATGCGCGAGCCCGGCGCCTCCCTCAGTCGCCAACAGCTCTCACTGCATCCGCAGCTGATCTCGATGGTGCCTATGCCGCCGAGAGACGCCAGTCATACCCTAAGCCCTTTGTGTTTAGGGCCAGGAAACTCCTTCGAGAGGTAGATATAGCTCTCGGGCCGGTGGCGCCCCTGGTTCTGCCCAGGACGCCACCCTGGAGGGTACCACATTTGGCTATTTGTCGCCACGCCTCTGCTCCCAAAGCTTGTACTGCGCCGGGAGTATTGCGTTCGACCTTTTTGGAGCACACATCGTGTCACGCTGGTACCGTGCCAGTGTATACGGATGGCTCCAAGTCCCAAGATGGGGTCGGCTTCCACGCCGTATCCCCTCTGTTTGAAGTCAGCGGGGCTCTACCAGGCGCTGCGTCCGTCTTCACGGCCGAGCTGGTGGCAATACACCACTCGGTACGGGAGATTACGCGACGTGCCCGGTTCGGAGACCGGATTGTGATCTATAGCGACTCACAAAGCGCCCTGAGTGCTCTCGGGGCATTGGAATCTCCGCATCCCCTGGTTCGCGATATCTGTGACGCCACGGTTTTGGCGAGCCGGGCAGATGTCGAGATTATCTTCTGCTGGGTTCCTGGACATGTAGGAATTGCGGGGAATGAGCGCGCCGATGAGGGCGCCAAAGAGTCCGCGAGGACTCTGCCACCGGACCAGCGTTTCGCTCTTCCTCACACCGACTACATGGCAGGAATACGGGCAGCTCTTCGGACTGCTTGGCAAAGAAGATGGGAGACGGTCGAAGGGAACTTAAAGTTGCGTGCCATTGCGCCGCGACTGTTCCCATGGACCTATCCCCCAATGCCGCGGCGGCTTCAGGTTGCTTTCTGTCGTCTCCGAATCGGACACACTCGTGTGACGCATCGCTATCTGATGGAGCGCTTGCCTGCGCCCTATTGCAACGACTGCGTCGTCCCCCAGACTGTTCGGCACATTCTTGTCGAATGTCCCAGTCTGGGTGATCTTTGCGCACGACACCTTTCCCGGTACCGGGATGTTCGGGGTCGCTACCGCCTGTCCCTTGTGCTCGGGACGAGTGCATGTACTTTGACTGGTGGACTTATTGACTTTTTGGGGGAGGCCGGCCTTCTCCCTTTTATTTAACCCGATTTAATTGTTGTTGTTGTTTTTGTAATTGTTTTGTTATTGCTTTGTTATTGTTATTGTCATTTCTTTTTATTGTTTTCTGTTTAATTTTTTAAAGTAGCCTAAAACTAGGCTGTTTGTTTACGGCAACTTATGCCTTAGTCGGCAGTCGCCAGATAGCCCCTTAATTAAAAAAAAAAAAAAAAATCCTGGACATGTGGGAATTTTGGGGAATGAGCGCGCCGATGAGGGAGCCAAAGAGTCCGCGAGGACTCTGCGACCGGACCAGCGTTTCGCTCTTCCTCACACTGACTACATGGCAGGAATACGGGCAGCTCTTCGGACTGCTTGGCAAAGAAGATGGGAGACGGTCGAAGGGAACTTAAAGTTGCGTGCCATTGCGCCGCGACTGTTCCCATGGACCTATCCCCCAATGCCGCGGCGGCTTCAGGTTGCTTTCTGTCGTCTCCGAATCGGACACACTTGTGTGACGCATCGCTTTCTGATGGAGCGCTCGCCTGCGCCCTATTGCAACGACTGCGTTGTCCCCCAGACTGTTCGGCACATTCTTGTCGAATGTCCCAGTCTGGGTGATCTGCGCGCACGATACCTGTCCCAGTACCGGGATGGGCGGGGTCGCTACCGCCTGTCCCTTGTGCTCGGGACAGATTCGTGCACATTGACTTGTGGACTTGTTGACTTCTTGGGGAAGGCCGGCCTTCTCCCTATTATTTAAGCAAGGTTTTTTTTTTGTTTTGTTTTTTTTTTTGCCTTTTTTTTGTTTTTCTTTTGTTTGTATTTCTTCCTTTAGTTGCACGCTCCTGCGCCGGGGGGACCTCTCCCCGATGCACCAGCTTGCTTCCTTTCCCCCTTTTGGGGTGTTGTTTGTTTTTTTCTCTTTAATTTTATTTTAAAGTAGCCTAGAACTAGGCCAGTTTTAATACGGCGACTAATGCCCAAGAAGGCAGTCGCCAGATGAGCTCTTAAAAAAAAAAAAAAAAAAAATTCCTTTTTATCATTGTGTTTTCATATTATTTTAAAGTTGCCTAGTGCTAGGCTATCTTGATTCCGGCGACTTATGCCCAAGTGGGCAGTCCCCAGATAGGCTCCTAAATAAAAAAAAAATAAAAAAATTTAGTTATTACTATGCTCAAAATTTCTATAAAGCTTTAATAAATATCTTATCACAGTTAATCTTTTAAATGTATAAAAATAAAAGGAATAGTTCTCAAACTGAAATCAGATCAATATACTTTTATAAAATAAATAGCATTTGCTAAATTTACCTTCAAGAAGAAATTGTGGTTTTCTTCCAAACTCTGTAAATGAGAAAAAAATCTTAAGTAATATTTTTTTTAAATGTTGGCTGTTGGATGGGAAGAAAAAGTCATTTCCTTGTACAAGAAAAGGACGGGTGCAAGAAGTTTGTTCTTTGTGTATGTTTTAGAGTACAGAACTCCTCTTGGTACAGTTATGTCTAGTTTGGTTGTTTAACACAGTGCATTAATTTTGGTTAATGGTCGGAAAACACTATAATTGTATATTTTCCACTGATTGGAATATATACCTTTCCACCTTTTGGGTACATTAGTTAAAGACTTGTTGTACCTATGAGTGTTTGAACCTTGGTTCATATCTGCATGAAAATTGAGGACATATTACCCTCAGAGCACTTCTAATTCACTGCATCACTTAAACATTTGAATATGTAAATTAATATGATTAAGTCAAAAGGAAATTGGTTGAATACAATGACAATTATTTGCTTATATGGCAAAGCTTTAATTTGAATTTTATGTGGCCTGTATGTAGAGCATGAAGAATACCCATAGCGCTCGCTGATGTGGGTAGTAAAACATAAATAAGCACAGTTATGGACCACTAACCATTTTTGTTTATCCCCATAAGGGGTACGGCGATTTGCCTTTCTGGCTGCTGTGTTGACAGGCCTCAGCTTCCCATCCGGCCCAGCTTAGCCTCTTCTCCTTTCAGACGGCCTGTGTTTCTCCCTTACTTCCTCATTTCCCATACAACCTGTCCCACAACTTTCTCTAGTCAGCCTCTATTTTCACAGGGTAGATGATGACCACCTTCTTCTCAGCCAACTATCCCTGATCAAGGCTGAGGGAGGAAGGGACAATGTTCCCCACTTCCTAAGCTCCGGCGATTTGCCATCCTGGCCGCCTTGCTGACGGGTTCCAACGCTCTGTCCGGCCCTTGCTTAGCCACTCTTCCTTCCTTCAGATAGCCTGTATTTCTCCCCTACTTCGTCGCTTTTCAATCAACCTCTCCCACAGCTTTCTCTGGTCACCCTCTAATTTCACAGGGTAGATGCTAACCTTCTCGGCCAACCGTCCCGGATTGGGGCTGAGGGGGGAGGGAACAATGTTCCCTAACCCCTGAGCTCCGGTCTGGGGTGGTTGGTTTTTAACAACCTCCTTCATCCCCACCCATACCTTCTTCACATCCCTTTTCCTATCGTCTTCAAAATCTATCTTTTTTACGCCGTGTTCAAGGTGGAGCTGCCATGCCGATGGACGGCCAGGTCACCAGGCAGGAGGGGGGGTCCGAAATGGCGTTTCGCCTGGCTCTGCTGGGCCTGTAAGCACCTCTTGCAGTTGCGTCCCGTAAAACAAATTGGGTCACCATGCCCAATGGTGCAAAAACAAAACATCTCCCCTAAATTCTATCTATAATAACGACGGAGCCACCCTCGGGCAGCTCCACCAAAAAAAATGGAGGTCCTCCCCCCCCCCTGTGCTTGCGCAGGGGACCCTCCATATTTCTCTAACTGGAGAGGAGGCTTACTCCTCTCCTTCACCTACTGGTGCAGGGGACGTCCCCTCAGCCCCTTCTCTGGAGGTGCTTTCGGGCACCTCCCTCTTTCCAGCGGCAGTCCCCTCTTTTCTTTCCAAGGGGACTGCCAAGAAAGCAAGCAGGCAGCCCATTGCTGACCGCCCCTTGTGTAAGCGGCTCGGTAGGGCAAACCTCCTTAGGGGGGAGAGGGAAGCCAGGCCCCTCTGGTCGCTTCCCTCAAAAGACCTGCTGGCAAGAATTTTAAACCTTGCCGGGGTCAAGGCCTGTGCCTCCTCACACAAGCCTAGTGACAATACAGCCAACGGGACCTGCAATGTCTTGGGAGGGGATAGCCAACTGGAGGCCCCTCCCTCCACTGATGGCACCATGTTGTCCAAGGGAAACATGATCCATCAGAGGAGAGGATTAGCTAGTGCAATTGGTAGAGAGCCGTTTCTCGGATGGGAGCCTTCTGGCGAATGCGGCGAATCCCGCCGAGGCGGCAAAGATGAGTGCTCTTTGGACACTTCATGGCACCCCGGTGAGTGTGATGCCGTAATCTACCATGAACTTTGTGAAAGGAGTAGTGTATGCGACCGAACTCGTTGGTTACTCCATTGAGGACATCACCCTAGAGCTGGCCGACCATGGGGCGGTCAAGGTTGAATGTGTGGTGAGAAAACAGGGAGGGGCCTTGAGACCCACCCCTACACTCTTCATCACGTTTGATTGTGACAAGCTCCCTGAGTCGATGCGTGCCGGTTGGTACCGCCACCGTGTGAAGGCATTCGTGCCACTGCCACGGCGTTGCTATTACTGTCACCGCTTCGGCCATACAAATCGCTCATGTAGATGTGCAAATTCGGGGTCACCCGAAGTCTGTGTAAATTGCTCGAAGGTCGCACACGCTAAGTCCAAATCGTGTGTGGCCAAGTGTGTCAATTGTGGAAAGCCGCACCCTGCTTCTTCGAAGCAATGTGGTGCATATCTCTCTGAGAAAGAAATCCTGGCCGTTCAGGCCCAGGATCGACTCTCATTCCGCGAGGCTAAGGACTTGGTCCTTGCGCGCCCGGCTCTGCCTGGGACATCCTATGCCTCAATAGTTAGAAAGGCACCCTCTGCTCCTGGCCCATCCAGGCCAACGAGCACGGTTGTTTCCGCGCCCATTCAGAGCCCTTCTGCGGGCTCTGCCCAGGGGACAGGTCCTTGCCGATCTGATTGAAGAGCTTGAGATAGGTGTCCTAAACGTGGATGAGTTTGCACATCACGCTTCATTTTCTTGCCTTGATCTATCTTTTTTTTTCCTTTTGGATGCACAGCCTGATTTTGATTGGGGGGTGGTCGATGACCTCCATGTTAGTGATCACTTTCCCATTCAAATATGATTTTCAGGGCAAGTGCCACCTGAGAGCCCACCTCGCTGGTGCTTGGTGCGTGCGCGGTGGCTTGCATTTCAAGAAATGACTGAATTCTCTATCTCAGTCTAGGAGTTTAGGTCGGTAGATGAGGCCGTTGAGTTCTTCTCCGGCAACCTCATCGCCGTGGGCCTGACTACTATTCCTAGGACGTCTAGACGTTTTGCTTGCCTACCACTCCCATGGTGGTCGGCCGAGTGTGAGACGGCCCTCAAACAGAAGCGTTATGCCTACATGCGCTATAAGCGCCGCCCGAACGATTTTACTCTCGCTGAATTTCGTCGGGTTAGTGCTAGGTTCTGGTATATTTCGAAGCACGCCCGCTGCTCTTCTTGGCGGGCATACATGTCTTCACTTAACAGGAAGACCCCTTTAGCAGAGGTGTGGAGGAGAGTCAAAAGGATTTGGGGCAATTTCCCGCAGGACCCCACTCCCATTCTCCAGGAATATGGGACCGCAATCTCGGACCCCGCGACCTTGGCAGAATCCTTAGCGACCGCTTTTTCTGCATTCTCTAGCCGGGATTCTGCTCCGCCAGCATTCAATGCACGTTTGGATGTCGCGGAAGGCCACCGGCTGGACTTTACTTCCAGAGGCGGAGAACCCTTCAACGACAAGTTTACTGTGAGTGAGTTGCGCTCCGCTCTCACTTCGTGTGCGGACACCACGATGTCCCGTACGCCATGCTTCGACACCTGGGTGAAAGAGGCATGGCCTTTCTCTTAAATTTGTTCAACAGGATCTGGGTGGAGGGTCTTCTCCCAGACTCCTGGCTAATCGCTACTTTAGGTTCCCTTCGACCGTCTCCCATCTTCTTTGCCAAGAAGTCAGAAGAGCTGCCCGTATTCCTGTCATGTAGTCGGTGTGAGGAAGAGTGAAACGCTGGTCCGGTCGCAGAGTCCTCGCGGACTCTTTGGCGCTCCATCGGTATTTGATGGAGCGCTTGCCTCCGCCCTATTGCAACGACTGCGTCGTCCCCCAGTGTGTTCGTCACATTCTTGTCGAATGTCCCAGTCTGGATGATCTTCGCACATGACACCTGTCCCGGTACCGGGATGGGCGGGGTCGCTACCGCCTGTCCCTTGTACTCGGGACGAGTGCGTGCACTTTGACTGGTGGACTTGTTGACTTTTTTGGGGGAGGCTGGCCTTCTCCCTTTCATTTAACCAGGTTTAATTATAGTTGTTGTTGTTTTTGTTATTTCTTTGTTATTGTTATTGTTATTTCTTTTTATTGTTGTTTCCTGTTCAATTTTTTAAAGTAGCCTAGAACTAGGCTGTTTGTTTACGGTGACTTATGCCTAAGTCGGAAGTCGCCAGATAGTACCCAAAATAAAATATATAAAAAAAAAAATTTGTGTCATGCTGGGACCGTGCCAGTGTATACGGATTGCTCCAAGTCCCAAGAGGGGGTCGGCTTCCACGCCATATCCCTTCTGTTTGAAGTCAACGGGTCTCTGCCAGGCGCTGCGTCTGTCTTCACGGCCGAGCTGGTGGCAATACACCACTCGGTACGGGAGATTACGCGACGTGCCCGTTTCGGAGACCGGATTGTGATCTATAGCGACTCACAAAGCGCCCTGAGTGCTCCCGGGGCATTGTAATCTCCGCATCCCCTGGTTCGCGATATCCCTGACGCCACGGCTTTGGCGATCCGGGCAGATTTCGAGATTATCTTCTGCTGGGTTCCTGGACAAGTTCGAATTGCAGGGAATGAGCGCGCCAAAGAGTCCGCGAGGACTCTCGACTGGACCAGCGTTTCGCTCTTCCTCACACCGACTACATGGCAGGAATACGGGCAGCTCTTCGGACTTCTTGGCAAAGAAGATGGGAGACGGTCGAAGGGAACTTAAAGTTGCATGCCATTGTACCGCGACTGTTTCCATGGACTGTTTCCCAATGCCGCGGCAGCTTCAGGTTGCTTTCCGTCCTCTCTGAATCGGACACACTCGTGTGACGCATCGTTATTTGATGGAGCGCTCGCCTGCGCCCTATTGCAACGACTGTGTCGTCCCCCAGACTGTTCGGCACATTCTTGTCGAATGTCCTAGTTTGGGTGATCTTTGCACACGATACCTGTCCCGGTACCCATGATGGGCGGGGTCGCTACCGCCTGTCTCTTGTACTCGGGACAGATTCAGGCACATTGACTTGTGGACTTGTTGACTTCTTGGGGGAGGCCGGCCTTCTCCCTATTATTTAAGCAAGGTTTGTTTCTTTCTTCTCTTTAGTTGCACGCTCCTGCGCCGGGGGGACCTCTCCCTGACGCACCAGCTTGCTTCCTATCCCCCTCTTTGGGGTGTTGTTTTTTTTTCTCTTTAATTTTTTTTTAAAGTAGCCTAGAACTAGGCCAGTTTTAATACGGCGACTAATGCCCAAGTAGGCAGTCGCCAGATGAGCTCTTAAAAAAAAAAAATGTTATTTTCACATACATTCCACCATCAGCTGACTTCGATGCAGGGGACTTCCTCTGCGTCATGGCACGGTTAGCGAAGCTCCTTCTCTTGCTCAGAGATCTGAAAGGTAGACACCCTCTCTGGGGAGAGTACTCAATAAGGTTCTTGCTGACATGATCACCGAGCTTGAGATGGGTGTCCTAAATGTGGATGACTTTATGCATCACTGCACGAGAACCGCTTCATTTTCCTGCCCTCTGTAAGGGGCACGGTGATTTGCCATCCTGGCCACTGTACTGATGGGACTCAGCACCCCGTCTGATCCCAGCTTAGCCTCTTCTTCTTCCTTCAGAACACTTGTGTTTACCCCCTGTTTCCTTGCTTTTCATACAATCCCTCCCACAGCTTTCTCTGGTCAACCTCTAATTTCACATAGTAGATGCTGACCTTCTTCTCAGCCAACTATCCCGGATCCGGGCTGAGGGGGGAGGGGACAATGTTAGCTAACCCCTGAGCTCCGGGTGGGGATGGTGGGTTTTCAACAACCTGCTTCATTCCCACCCATACCTTCCTCACCTTCCCTTTCCTTCTCACTTCACCATCTATTTTTTTTTATGCCGTGCCCAAGGTGGAGACATCATGCTGAAGGGCTGCCAGGTCACCAGGCGGGAGGGGTGGCCTTAAATGGCGGTACCTGGCTCTTCCAGGCCTGTACGCACCCCTTGCAGAGCGAGCTACTGCGAGGGCTGATGAGCATTTGCTTCCCATAAGAAAAAGAGGGTCACCATGCCTATGAATGAAAACTTTAAAAATAAAAATCTCTCACCATTTTCCTTTAAGAACAATGGAGCCGCCCTCAGGCAGCTCCACATAGAAAATGGAGGTTCCCATGCCTGTGGGAACCCTTCATAACTCTTCTACCAGAGAGGAGGCTTACTCATCTCGAATGCCTATGGGTGCAGTGGATTCCCCCTCACCCTCTTCCTTGAAGTCACCACGTGACTCCATCTCAAATCTGGCAGTCCCACCTTTGCTTTTACAGGGGACTGTCAGGAAAGCCAGGAGGCAGCACATAACCGGCTGCTCCCAGCTGAAGCGGCTCGGTAGGGCAAATCCCCTTAGGGGAGAGAGGGAAGAAATGCGCCATCGGCCACTTCCCTCTAGAGACCTGCCCCCTCAAATATTTAATCTAGCGAGGGTGAAGGCCTATGCTTCTCCCAAAGAAAAGGACAAAACTGACATGACCTGTGATGTAATGGAGGGGGATGGCCAAATGGAGGCTTTCCCCCCTGAGATAGACATGCTCCCTGACGCAGCCCAGCCTCAGAAGGTGGGGCCTTTGCAGGGGCAGATATGTCCAAATTGCTCCAAGGCTTCACATGATAAGTCCAAATCATGTGTGGCCAAGTGTGTCAATTGTGGGGAAAGCCACACCCTGCTTTTTCGAAGCAATGTGGGGCATATCTCCTTGAGAAAGAATTCCTGGCTGCTCTGACCCAAGTTCGACTCTCATTCTGCAAGCTAAGGACTTGGCCCTGGCGTGCCTGGCTCTGCCTGGGATGTCTTACGCCTCAATGGTTAGAAAGACACCCTATGCTCCTGGCTCATGCAGACCAATGAGCACAGATGTTTCAGAGCCCATTCGGAGCCCTTCTGCAGGGTCTACTCAACCCGGGCACCCCCCTGGTAAAGCTGGTGGCACAAAGGGTTCACAGCCAGCCCTGGCACAAACCAGCCCCCCTCCCCCTTCCCCAGTGTGACCGTTTCCCGTCCACCAAGTCATTAGACTCACAGGAGGAAACACCCCTGAAGTTGGGCACCAGGTCATCCTCTGGGGTTCCTAAAGCTGTCCCCCGAAAGGACAGCAATAAAGGAGCTTCGGCTCCTTTGCCCACGCCTAGTGGTGGGCTGAGTGGCTCGAAGATGGTCGATCCTCGAAAAGAGGGCCCCCTCCGGCCTCCGAAGCCGCAACGCCCGCCTAACGTTTTGAGATGGAGGGAGGAAAAGACTTGCATGGTGAGCCCAACCATCCCCCAATAAGTCCTTGAAGGTGACAGCGCATTGTCCGGCCAATAGCGCCCAGGGTTCTGCTTCCCGGAAGCGTATGGCCATTCCTGTGAGGGTCTTTTCTTTGAAGAGGGCCCCCGCGTCTCTTCCGAGCTAGGCCTGAAGGGCATATTCCTTAAATGGAATTGCTGTGGACTCGGGGCCAACTGGGAGGAGCTGCGGAGGCTCATCTCATCCCGTTCCCTGTTAGCTATCTTTTTGAAGGAGACCATGCTAGGCATGTGCCCCCTGCCCGCCTTTCCGAGGTATAAGGGTTTTGCAACCCCACTACCATGATATGGGGGCCAGGCTGGGGGATGCGCGGTTTACACTATTATTTCTGCGTACATTCCACCATCAGCTGACATAGACGCGGGGGACTTCCACCACGTCGTGGCACGGTTGCTGAGGCCTTTTCTCTTGCTTGGAGATCTGACAGGCAGACATCCTCTCTGGGGAGACCACTCAATAAATCCCAAGGTCCAAGACCTTGCTGATCTGATTGAAGAACTTGAGATAGGTGTCCTTAAATGTGGATGAGTTTGTGCCTCACTGCCCAAGAACTGCTTCATTTTCTTGCCTTGATCTATCTCTCTGCTCTTCAGATGCACAGACTGATTTTGATTGGGGGGTGGTCGATAACCTCCATGGTAGTGATCACTTTCCCATTCAAATATCATTTTCCGGGCTGCTGCCGCCTGTGCCCACCTCGGTGGTGCTTGGCGCGGGCGCGGTGGCCTGCATTTCAGGAAATGACTGAATTTATCTCAGTCGAGGAGTTTAGGTCGGTAGATGAGGCCGTTAAGTTTTTATCCACCAACCTCATCGCCGCGGGCCTGACTACTATTCCCAGAATGTCTGGCTGTCTTGCACACCGACCACTCTCGTGGTGGTTGGCCGAGTGTGAGATGGCCCTCAAACAGAAGTGTTATGCCTAGATGCGGTATAAGCGCCGTCCGAATGCTTTCACTGTTGGTGAATTTCGTCGGGCTAGGGCTAGGTTCCGGTATATTTTGAAGCAGGCCTTTACTCTTCTTGGCGGGCATATGTGTCTTCACTTAACGAGAAGACCCCTCTAGCAGAGGTGTGGAAGCGAGTCAAAAGGATTTGTGGCAAGTTCTCGCACGCTCCCCCCTCCCATTCTCCAGGAGAATGGGGCCGCAATCTAGGACACCGCATACGTAGCGGAATCCTTTGCGACCGCTTTCTCCGCATTCTCTAGCCGTGATGCTGCTCCGCCAGCATTCAATGCAGTGCATAATGTTGCGTAAGGCCACCGGGTGGACTTTACCTCTAGAGGAGGATAACTCTTCAACGACAGGTTTACTGTGAGTGAGTTGCGTTCCGCTCTTACTTCATGCGTGGACACCACCCATGGCCCAGACGATGTCCCGTACGCCATGCTTCGACAACTGGGTGAGTGAGGGATGGCCTTTCTCTTAGATTTGTAAAACAGGATCTGGGTGGAAGGTCTTCTCCCAGACTCCTGGCGAATCGCTACTGTGCTCGCCTTTCGCAAGCTGAGTAAAGATCAATCTACCCCAGCCAGTTTCTGCCCAATCTTTCTAACCTCTTGCGTGTTCAAGTTGATGGAGAAATTGCTAAATGTTAGATTAGCCACTTTTCTGGACAACGGAGGCCATCTGTCTTTTGCACAGTGCAGCTTCCCCAAGTTCCACTACATGTCTGATGCTCTGCTCTGACTGGAAAATGCCATCTGCAAAGCCTTCCTTCATAGATATCATTATGCCACGGTGTTTTTTGATCTAGAGAAGGCCTATGATTCTGCATGGCAATACAGTATCATGGAGACTCTCCACATGATGGGGGCGAGGGGACACCTACCAATGTTTATATCTAAATTTTTGCGAGATCATCGATTCCGCATACGGCTGGGGGGAGCCCTCTCCGGCCCAATTGAGCAGGAATAGGGTTTCCTGCAGGAAAGTGTCCTCAGTGTCTTACTTTGCCCTGAGCATAAACGGCATCACCTCGGGGCTGCCGGAAGATGTTCTCACTACGCTGTACGTGGACGACCTTTTGATCTCTTTTTGTGCGTACCAGATGCCAACTATGGAGCGTCGACTCCAACAGGCATTGAACCACGTCTCTCACTATGCCGAAGCGCACAGGTTTCAGTTTTCTTTGGCCTAGACTAAGGTGGTGCACTTCTGCCGCAATCCACGGTTCGACCCTGACCCAGAATTGTTTCTTAATGGTGTACCCCTGGAAGTGGTCGAATCGCACCGTTTCCTTGATCTTGTATTTGACCGACGCCTCACCTGGGAGGCTCATATTCTCTTGTAACCGTGCCATGGATATTCTCCGTTCCGTGACGTTCAGCGCTTGGCGCACTGATAGGGCTACTGCCCTACTTTTTTTATCGATCCTTTGTTCGTTCGAAGCTCGACTAGGGATGCGAGTTTTATGCATCCGCAGCCAAGCGTTTATTGCGGAAGGTGCATTGATCCACCACACCGGCCTTCGCCTTGCGACCAGTGCCTTCCGCACTTTCCCCATTAAGAGCCTGTTGGTCGATGCTGGGGAGATGCCACTCGTTCTGCACCGCGTGCAGTGCATCACTCGCCTGTACGCGCATGCCTGGTGCCTCCCTCAGTTGCCAACAGCTCTCACTGCATCCGCAGCTGATCTCGATGGTGCCTATGCCGCCGAGAGACGCCAGTCATACCCTAAGCCCTTTGAGTTTAGGGTCAGGAAACTCCTTCGAGAGGTAGATATAGCTCTCGGGCCGGTGGTGCCCCTCGTTCTGCCCTGGACGCCACCCTGGAGGGTACCACATTTGGCTATTTGTCGCCACGCCTTTTTTCCCAAAGCTTGTACCGCGCCGGGAGTATTGCGTTCGACCTTTTTGGAGCACACCGTGTCACGCTTGAACCGTGCCAGTGTATACGGATGGCTCCAAGGCCCAAGAGGGGGTCGGCTTCCACGCTGTATCCCCTCTGTTTGAAGTCAGCGGGGCTCTGCCAGGCGCTGCGTCTGTCTTCACGGCCGAGCTGGTGGCAATACACCATTCGATACGAGAGATTACGCGACGTGCCTGGTTCGGAGACCGGATTGTGATCTATAGCGACCCCAAAGCGCCCTGAGTGCTCTCGGGGCATTGGAATCTCCGCATCCCCTGGTTCGCGATATCCGTGTCGCCACGGTTTTGGCGAGCAGGGCAGATATCGAGATTTTCTTCTGCTGGGTTCCTGGACATGTAGGAATTGCGGGGAATGAGCGCGCCGATGCGGGCGCGATAGAGTCCGCGAGGACTTTGCGACCGGACCAGCGTTTCGCTCTTCCTCACACCGACTACATGGCAGGAATACAGGCAGCTCTTCGGACTGCTTTGCAAAGAAGATGGGAGACGGTCGAAGGGAACTTAAAGTTGCGTGCCATTGCGCCGCGACTGTCCCCATGGACCTATCCTCCAATGCCGCGGCGGCTTCAGGTTGCTTTCTTTCGTCTCCGAATTGGACACACTCGTGTGACGCATCCCTATTTGATGGAGCGCTCGCATGTGCCCTATTGCGACGACTGCGTCGTCACCCAGACTGTTTGGCACATTCTTGTCGAATGTCCCATTCTGGGTCATCTTCGCGCACGTTACCTTTCCCCGTACCGGGATGGGCGGTGTCACTACCGCCTGTACCTTGTACTCGGGTCGAGTGTTTGCACCATGACTGGTGGTCTGATAGACTTTTGGGGGGGAGGCCGGCCTTCTCCCTTGTATTTAACTTGTTGTTTCTTTGTTATTGTTGTTTGTTTTTTTTGTTTTTTTTGTATGTTGCAGGCTCCTACGCCGGGGGGAGGGGGCCCTTTCCTATTGCGCCCTATTGCGACGACTGCGTCGTCCACCGGACTGTTCGGCACATTCTTGTTGAATGTCCCAGTCTGGGTGATCTTCGCGCACGAAACCTGTCCCGGTATCGGGATAGGCGGGGTCGCTACCGCCTGTCCCTTGTACTCGGGGCCGATTCGTGCACATTGACTGGTGGACTTATAGACTTTTGGGGGGAGCCACGCCTTCTCCCCTCTATTTAAATAGTAGTTTTTTTTTCTTATTTTAGTAGATCGCATGTTCCTGCGCCTGGGGGAGGCAGACCTCCCCTCGACGCCTAAGCTTGCTTCCTGCTTATTATCATGGTTTTGTTTTTTTTTATTTGTTTTTTTTTAGCATCATCTTTTTAAGATGCCTAATTTTAGGCAATGTTGAATACGGTGACTAATTCCCCAAGTATGCAGTCACCAGATGAGCTCTCTCCCCCCCAAAATATGAAGGCAACCAGCTGGAAAGCACAAATGCTATATACTCAAAAAGGTCCAGTAGGGTTACATTGAAAGTTTAAGAAATGGTGAAAAGTTAGTAAAGAGAAAAGAGAGATAAAAGATAGCTCTGGACCGCATCAAATCAAAGAAAGTAGTAGTACGGCGACTGAAGCTCAGATATGTGACTGGAATCACTACAAGACTATTTTTGAACCCTATCTGCCTTGTGTGAAGCTAGTCTATTTTTTTGAAAATTTTAGTGCTGAGAATTCTGAAAAATGTTATGCATGCCAACTGTATTATATGATATAGTTCCTGATGCTTAAAAGTGGTTGTGATTATATTCTGGAAAAGAGATTGTGATACAAGGCATTTAAATGTAGAACTACACCTCAGGACTTGGAGAATGCTGTGATAATAGTGTTGTATTAGGGTACAGGTTTAGAAAGGTCAATGGAAGAAGTACAGGTTAGTGGCATGAAAAGTTTTGTTTGAAAGAAAGGAGTGAATTTGGGTGAAATAAGGAGAGTCAGGGAGTTTAATATAGGATGGGGTGTGATTTCACTTTGAAGGTTTAATTTCGTTTTGGATGGATTACCGATAGAGGAATGAATGCGATTTGGGAGGGATGCATTCCATCTATGGTTGGTATATGCGGAAAACCTGGTGTTAGTGGCTATGAGTGAGGGGGATTTGGAAATGTTGATTGCATCATTTGACAGTATGCATGGGGATCAGGCGATTAATATGAACTTCTTACGAAAAATGCAGAGAAATATGGGTGTGTATGGGGTTGAGTTTGATAGTTTCTATTGTTGCTGTTGGACAAGTGCATTTTTAAATACCAAGGATGTATCATGAATGGCTTTTGAAAGCTAAAAAGTCTCTTAGTCAAATAAAGCATTAATGAATGCTAAACGTTTGAGTGTGAAATTTGTCAGGAAGTGGTGGTATATGGTAGTGAGATTATAGCATGGAAAGAGAAAAAATGATTTGAAATGAATGTTTAATATTTGAATAGAAGATAGACAGGTATTCGTGGTCTGAAATAATTTGGTTTGAGAGATGAATGTCTGGATAAGAGGTGTTTGTGGTGTGAAATAAATTGGTAGGGGCTACTGGATAAAAGGCTGCAATACATGTCATCTCATTGCTATGATGGGCCAATTTGGCATGGGAAAAGTTATTAGCATTTTGTGCTTGATGGGGTAAAAACAGTTGATAATTCTGAAGTGTGGTATTCTCTTCACCATATAAGAGAGATGGCCTCAAATCGATTGTGAGAGGAGGTGTACAGTTGTAATTTGCTTCTGGTGTAGATCTCTGGCTTGCCAGCAATTTTCATTCTGATTATGTGAGTTTTATCTGGTCCAGGATTCTCAATTAATAAACTAATCCCCACAATAACTCTTGTATCAAAGTTTTATCTATGCTTGTAGTAATTAATAATATACCTCATAAAAGATATGTAATGCCCCCCTCAAGCATAAGAAGTTTACCATAAAACCTTAATTATGATTAGTTTAACCTCTCTGGTATTGGCTTATTATTGTGATCTTGTATTCGTACACAATACATTCAGGAATGGGATAAATTGTGTTGTACCTATTGTATCTGTGTGATTACTTCACAAAGGAGTAAATAACTTGCTTGTCTACTGAGTGTTGCAATGTAATCATTTGATCCATGATTTAATAGATTGCATTTCCCTTATGGACAAGCTCTATTTTTTTTTAAGCTGAACAGGTTGAAGCAACACTACACCATTGTAATTGTTTGAAAAAGTAGAAATATATGTACATTAACTAATATCTAATATTTGTAAGGAATAAAGCTTCCCTTTATTTGGCTTTGAGAGAGAAATGATGCAGCGACTTGTGCCCAAGTGGGTAGTCACCAGATAGGCTTGTAAAAAAAAAAAAGAAAAAAAAGAGAGAAATGAAATTTTAATTTTACTCACATGCAAAACTCCTTTGTCCATCCCAAAGCTTCTTCTTTTGTTTCCTCTCTTTCTTAAAGCAAATCTACAGAAAAAATATATGATATTTTTGCATCCTCTGAGGAAGTAAGCAACAGATTTGGGGCTGATGATAAGGTTGTAAGGAGCAGGGAGAGTAGATCCAGGGTCAAAATAACTCATCCAAAGTTGAGACCTTGCAAACTTCCACTCCTGATCTGCGTGATCCTTTGAATAATGATAAATTTAATTAAAAAGAACACTCTAATCAAGAAAAAGTATATGCAATTTTTATCAGTAAATTGTTAACAGTAGCAAACCATATAGCCAAAAGCACATATAAGAACTAAACTGAAATCTAAAAATATGGTAATAACAATTGCATTTCACAAGAAGTAAGTTCAAAATTAGCTTAAAAACATGACAAAAAATTTCTACTCATGCTGATAATTCTGCTAAAATATAAGTTAGGAGTATTATGATTGTTTGAGTGTTAGAATTTTCTCCTTGAAGAATTAAAGTTATCAATGAAATAATACACTGTACAGCTTTACTTGATTTGAGATTTTCAGCACCCATTCATGTATATCATAGTGAATAGAAAGGAATTGCTAAGTCTTCTGAAGCATTTCACTTGTGTATACAAAAGCTGACATTAGAAGATACTTGCGTGCTATAAATGAATGTTAAACAAAATCTAAATTTACCATATATACTAATCTAATTTATAGCTTAATTCTAATGTTACTTAAGTTTAACATTGGTTAGTCAAAGCCAAATATATTTTTTTTACAAAAAAATGATACCTCTATCTGTTGAAAGCTGTTGGACATCATGGCAATAAGCATGTTAATGAGAACAATGATGGACATGACATGGTAAGCCATGAAGAGCCCTTGTCCCACAGTTTCAATAAAAACATGTTCTTCTTTAAGTTCTGTACTTTTTGGTGAACTTATTCCGAAGAGAGACCAAAAGAGCGTAGAAAAAGTCACATCCAACCTAATCAAATGTAAAGAGAAATAAAAGATATGGAAAGTGTGTTTATCTTTCAGATGAAGTCTAGGAGGAAATGGTGTGTTGCACTATCATTAGTAGTATTAATGCACATGCATACTGACTCATGTTTAAAGCCAGTTATCTGGAAAAATATTTAAATCAGTAATTCTCCTACTATGAAAACAAAGGCTATGAAGTATTTTGTAAATGAAGAACTTTAGACTTTTCTGCCTTGGAAAACAAAACACTGAAAGTAAAAAAAAATTATTTGAATACTCAATTTTAAAGAATTGAGCAGTCTGGTTTCCTTTTGGTGAGAAGTTGCTGCAGAACCCATGCAAATAATAATCATATTAGTTCTTTAATATGTGTTATATAGCAAAGTTTTAAAGGAGACATATAAAGTGTAAGTGAATTCTGCTACACCCTCTCACCATATTTAGCAGATAATTAAAAAGTCTGAAATTATATTGCTATGGTAACTCAGTGTCTGATCCTGGGACTGTATGTTCAAATAATATCACTTGTAGGAGCAAGAGTAGCATGGTTTTTTGTTTTTTTTCAAACCAAAGGCCAGATTTTAGAACTAGTCAATAACTATTGAACAAATGTTGAATATCAGTATATATATATTTTTTTTAGATTTATATGCCCGAAATTTGCTCACCCATAGCAACATTATTTGAAAAGAAATTTTAATTTAAATTGGTGATCATTATAATTTCAAAAATTAAAATTAAAAACGTTAACCAGTAGTCTTGTAATGGTAACATTTTTAGAATCAAAATAGAACTTTGTACACAGGAAATTTAGGCAGAGAAACTATCTAGCTTACACTAATGTAAATCCAAGCATGCTTATGGTAGTGGAAAATTTCTTTGGCTTTAAGAATTGTTTAAATGTTCAATTGCTTTTCCTTGACTGTGTTAGTAATTATTTAACCATGCCTTATTGGCATAAGTGTCCCACTGATTAGTATTTACATTGCAATTCCATTTCACATGAGCTTTAGTATCAGATATTTTTAATGAGACTAAAGATATTTTAAATTGAACCTCAACCTTTGCATTATCCCGAACATTTAAGAACATTGAGACTCATTTTAATCGGTTGTGAAAAATGTGTGCATGGTAAGGCACAGCACTGTCTTCATAAAAGGAAAAGGGGTGTTGGATATTTGCACTATAAATCAACAAAAATAAGATAGTCAAAATGGAGGAATATGAATTGTCTTATGAGGCACCTCTGTTCTTTACCTCAACTATTTGAAATGAACGACTCATCATTGCGATGAGCATGTTCACCATTACAGTGATGGCTGTTATCGTATATGATGCCAGCAATGCTTGGCCGATCACGTCGATGAATAAGTCATTGTTAGCTTGACTTGACAGACCTCTGAGAGGGACTACCCCAAACAAGGACCACAGAAGGGACGCATACGAACTTCCAATCCTACGGGGAAGTATTACCAAATATTGAGTTTTGGTCACATTAATGGCTAAATTTAATGAAACAAAACAGGCTTTAGGAATGCTTAATAAACCATTACTGATGAGCATATTTAAAGTATTTTGTCTATTTAAATATGACACTACAACATGGGAGGATTTGGCAAGAAGAGTCATATTGTAGTGATGAAGGTATGATACAGTTGTTGATTGAATAGGTAAAGGTAGGAAGGGGGAGATTTATATTAAAGGAAATGTTACTGAAGTTTTTTCTTGATCCTCATTGTTGCCTTCAATCACCAGAAACCATCCTTGGAAGAGGAATTCAAATTATTATCATTAGTATTACTACAAGTAAAAGATCCTCCCCCCCCCTTGAAAATTTGAGAGCCATCATATAGGCCAAATAACTAATTATGCCAAATATTAAATTTATATACTAGGAGCTTATTATTCTCAGTCACTTTATGTACATATCACCCTCCCCTGATGCAGGAATGTGTAACCTACAAAAAAAAAACAACAACAAAAAATCCAGTTAAATAAAGTAGAGGAGGCTGGCCTCCTCCAAAAAGTCCTAAACCCCACAAGTCAGTGTGCACAAATTTGTTCTGAGTGCAAAGGACAAGCGGTAGCAATCCCGCTCATCCCGACACAGTGGCAGGTAGTCTGCATGAAGATCACCCAGACTGGGACATTGAACAAGAATGTCCCCGTAAGGGGCGCGGCGATTTGCCATCCTGGCCGCCGTGCTGACGGGATCCAGCGCTCCGTCCGGCCCCAGCTTAGCCTCTCTTCCTTCCTTCAGATAGCCCGATTTCTCCCCTACCTCGTCGCTTTTCATACAACCTCTCCCACAACTTTCTCTGGTCAGCCTCTAATTTCACAGGGTAGAATGCTGACCTTCTCAAGCCAACCACCCCGGATAGGGGCTGAGGGGGGAGGGGACATTGTTCCCTAACCCCTCAGCTCCGGTTCAGGATGGGTTTTTTTTAACAACCTGCTTCATCCCCACCCATACCTTCCTCACATCCCTTTTCCTTTCCTCTTCACATTCTATCTGTTTTACGCCGTGTCTAAGGTGGAGCCGCCATGCCGAAGGACTGCCAGGCCACCAGGCGGGAGGGGTGGTCCCAAATGGCGGCGCCTGGCTCTGCCGGGCCTGTAAGCACCTCTTGCAGTGCGGGCTACTGCAAGAGGTGGTGAGCGATTGCGTCTCGTAAAACAAAGAGGGTCACCATGCCCAATGATGAAAAAAAAAACCATCTCCCCTTAATTCCCCCTAAAACAGCGGAGCCGCCCTCGTGCAGCTCCACAGAAAAGATGGAGGTCCCCCCCCCCTGTGCTTGCGCAGGGGACCCTCCATACCTCTTTAACCGGAGAGGAGGCTTACTCCTCTCCTACGCCTACGGGTGTAGGGGACTCCCCCTCACCCCCTTCTCTGGAGGTGCTTTCGGGCACCTCCCTATCTCCAGCGGCAGTCCCTCCTTTGCTTTCTAAGGGGACTGCCAAGAAAGCCAGCAGGCAACCCATTACCGACCGCCCCTCGTACAAGCGGCTCGGTAGGGCAAACCCCCTTAGGGGGGAGAGGGAAGCGAGGCCCCTTCGGTCGCTTCCCTCAAAAGACCTGCTGGCAAAAATATTAAACCTTGCCGGGGTCAAGGCCTGTGCCTCCCCACTAAAGAATTATGACGCTGCCAAGGGGACCTGCGATGTCCTGGGAGGGGATGGCCAACTGGAGGCCCCTCCTGTGATAGACATGGTCCTTGAGGAAAACCAGCCTCAGAAGGTAGGGCCTTTCATAGGGGGGAATCCGGGCTCGGCGCCAAGCACCGAACCCGAATCCGCCCCTATGCAAGGTCCTCATCAAACGGCTGTGGATTCTCAAGCAGTACAAGGAGGGGAGGGATCTCCTCCAGATGATGCCCCTGCGACCACCAGGACCTTCTCCATTTCGGAGAAGGACCTGGCTGAGGCCGGTCCATCTGGCCTGGGGGCTTCTACCGGCGGGGGTGAGAAGCGGGTTCATTCCCTTCCTCCTCTCCAAAAAAGAAAAGGACGAAAAAGACCAAAAAGATGAAGAAGACTCGGGGCTCCTCTCAATCCGCGGGGGCTACGGGGACGGATGGGTCTGCTGCCACTTTGGCAAGCGACCAAGCCAAGATCGGCACATCCGGGCCCTCTGCTTCCCCGGGTACGGAGCTCCTGACAATGACAAAGACCAAAAGTGCACAGGGCGGAGCCTCGATGACATCGGGGCCCCTGATTCAGAGGTTACCTGGCGTTTTCGAGCCCGCTGGCTTCAAACGCTTCCTCGTTATTCGCTCCACTGATGGCAGCATGTTGTCCAAGGGCAACATGATCCATCAGAGGAGAGGATTAGCTAGTGCAATTGGTAGAGAGCCGAAGGTAACCCGTTTCTCGGACGGGAGCCTTCTGGCGAATGCGGCGAATCCTGCCGAGGCGGCCAAGATAAGTGCTCTTCGGACACTTCATGGCACCCCGGTGAGTGTGACGCCGCACTCTACCATGAACTTTGTCAAAGGAGTAGTTTATGCGAGGGAACTCGTTGACTACTCCATTGAGGACATCACCCTAGAGCTGGCCGACCATGGGGCGGTCAAGGTCGAACGTGTGATGAGAAAACATGGAGGGGCCTCGAGACCCACCCCTACACTCTTCGTCACGTTCGACTGTGACAAGCTCCCTGAGTCGGTACGTGCCGGTTGGTACCGTTACCGCGTGAAGGCATTCGTGCCACTGCTTCGGCGGTGCTATTACTGTCACCGCTTCGGCCATACGAATCGCTCATGTAGACGTGCAAAGTCGGGGTCACCCGAAGTATGTGTAAATTGCTCCAAGGTCGCACACGATAAGTCCAAGTCGTGTGTGGCCAATTGTGTCAATTGCGGAGAGCCGCACCCTGCTTCTTCCAAGCAATGTCCCCGTAAGGGGCGCGGCGATTTGCCATCCTGGCCGCCGTGCTGACGGGATCCAGCGCTCCGTCCGGCCCCAGCTTAGCCTCTCTTCCTTCCTTCAGATAGCCCGATTTCTCCCCTACCTCGTCGCTTTTCATACAACCTCTCCCACAACTTTCTCTGGTCAGCCTCTAATTTCACAGGGTAGAATGCTGACCTTCTTCTCAAGCCAACCACCCCGGATAGGGGCTGAGGGGGGAGGGGACATTGTTCCCTAACCCCTCAGCTCCGGTTCAGGATGGGTTTTTTTTAACAACCTGCTTCATCCCCACCCATACCTTCCTCACATCCCTTTTCCTTTCCTCTTCACATTCTATCTGTTTTACGCCGTGTCTAAGGTGGAGCCGCCATGCCGAAGGACTGCCAGGCGACCAGGCGGGAGGGGTGGTCCCAAATGGCGGCGCCTGGCTCTGCCGGGCCTGTAAGCACCTCTTGCAGTGCGGGCTACTGCAAGAGGTGGTGAGCGATTGCGTCTCGTAAAACAAAGAGGGTCACCATGCCTAATGATGAAAAAAAAACCCATCTCCCCTTAATTCCCCCTAAAACAACGGAGCCGCCCTCGTGCAGCTCCACAGAAAAGATGGAGGTCCCCCCCCCCTGTGCTTGCGCAGGGGACCCTCCATACCTCTTTAACCGGAGAGGAGGCTTACTCCTCTCCTACGCCTACGGGTGTAGGGGACTCCCCCTCACCCCCTTCTCTGGAGGTGCTTTCGGGCACCTCCCTATCTCCAGTGGCAGTCCCTCCTTTGCTTTCTAAGGGGACTGCCAAGAAAGCCAGCAGGCAACCCATTACCGACCGCCCCTCGTACAAGCGGCTCGGTAGGGCAAACCCCCTTAGGGGGGAGAGGGAAGCGAGGCCCCTTCGGTCGCTTCCCTCAAAAGACCTGCTGGCAAAAATATTAAACCTTGCCGGGGTCAAGGCCTGTGCCTCCCCACTAAAGACTTATGACGCTGCCAAGGGGACCTGCGATGTCCTGGGAGGGGATGGCCAACTGGAGGCCCCTCCTGTGATAGACATGGTCCTTGAGGAAAACCAGCCTCAGAAGGTAGGGCCTTCCATAGGGGGGAATCCGGGCTCGGCGCCAAGCACCGAACCCGAATCCGCCCCTATGCAAGGTCCTAATCAAATGGCTGTGGATTCTCAGGCAGTACAAGGAGGGGAGGGATCTCCTCCGGATGATGCCCCTGCGACCACCAGGACCTTCTCCATTTCGGAGAAGGACCTGGCTGAGGCCGGTCCATCTGGCCTGGGGGCTTCTAGCGGCGGGGGTGAGAAGCGGGTTCATTCCCTTCCTCCTCTCCAAAAAAGAAAAGGACGAAAAAGACCAAAAAGACGAAGAAGACTCGGGGCTCCTCTCAATCCGCGGGGGCTACGGGGACGGATGGGTCTGCTGCCACTTTGGCAAGCGACCAAGCCAAGATCGGCACATCCGGGCCCTCTGCTTCCCCGGGTACGGAGCTCCTGACGATGACAAAGACCAAAAGTGCACAGGGCGGAGCCTCGATGACATCGGGGCCCCTCCCTGATTCAGAGGTTACCTGGCGTTTTCGAGCCCGCTGGCTTCAAACGCTTCCTCGTTATTCGCTCCACTGATGGCAGCATGTTGTCCAAGGGCAACATGATCCATCAGAGGAGAGGATTAGCTAGTGCAATTGGTAGAGAGCCGAAGGTAACCCGTTTCTCGGACGGGAGCCTTCCGGCGAATGCGGCGAATCCCGCCGAGGCGGCCAAGATAAGTGCTCTTCGGACACTTCATGGCACCCCGGTGAGTGTGACGCCGCACCATGAACTTTGTGAAAGGAGTAGTTTATGCGAGGGAACTCGTTGACTACTCCATTGAGGACATCACCCTAGAGCTGGCCGACCATGGGGCGGTCAAGGTCGAACGTGTGATGAGAAAACAGGGAGGGGCCTCGAGACCCACCCCTACACTCTTCGTCACGTTCGACTGTGACAAGCTCCCTGAGTCGGTACGTGCCGGTTGGTACCGTTACCGCGTGAAGGCATTCGTGCCACTGCCGCGGCGGTGCTATTACTGTCACCGCTTCGGCCATACGAATCGCTCATGTAGACGTGCAAAGTCGGGGTCACCCGAAGTATGTGTAAATTGCTCCAAGGTCGCACACGATAAGTCCAAGTCGTGTGTGGCCAAGTGTGTCAATTGCGGAGAGCCGCACCCTGCTTCTTCCAAGCAATGTGGTGCATATCTCCTTGAGAAAGAAATCCTGGCCGTTCAGGCCCAGGATCGACTCTCATTCCGCGAGGCAAAGGACTTGGTCCTGGCGCGCCCGGCTCTGCCTGGGACGTCATATGCCTCAATAGTTAGAAAGGCACCCTCTGCTCCTGGCTCATCCAGGCCAACGAGCACGGTTGTTTCCGCGCCCATTCGGAGCCCTTCTGCGGGCTCTACCCAACCTGGGCGCTCCCCTGGTAAAGCTGGCGGCAAAAAGGGTTCATACCCTGCCCCGGCTAAAACCAGGGCTCCCCCCTCTTCCCCCAGCGTGACCGTTTCCCGTAAAGCGAAACGGCCACGCGCCTCCACCGAGTCGTTAGACTCATAGGAGGCAACACCCCTGAAGATGGTCGCTAGGCCATCTTCCGGGGTTCCTAAAGCTGTTCCCCGAAAGGAGGACAGCAACAAAGGAGCTTCGGCCCCTTCGCCTACGCCCCGAGGTGGAGCGAGTGGCTCAGAGACGGTGGTTCCTCGAAAAGAGGGCCCCCCGCCTCCGAAGCCGCAACGCCCGCCTAAGGTTTCGAGGCGGAGGGAGGAAAAGACTCGCATGGCGAGCCCAACCTCCCCCAATAAGTCCTCGAAGGCGACAGCGCTTTGTCCGTCCAACAGCGCCCGGGGTTCTGCCCCCGGGAAGCGTACGGCCATTCCCGTAAGGGTCTTCAATTCGAGGAGGGCCCCCGCGTCTCCTCCGAGCTAGGCCTGGAGGGCATATTCCTTCAATGGAATTGCCGTGGACTCCGGGCCAACTGGGAGGAGCTGCGGAGGCTCGTCTCGTCCCGTTCCCCGTTAGCTATTTTTTTGCAGGAGACCATGCTAGGCGCGTGCCTGCTGCCTGCCCTCCCGGGGTATAAGGGTCTTGCGACCCCACCACCGCGGGATGGCCGGGCTGGGGGATGCGCGGTTTACACCCGGCATGATGTCTCCGTTCTTCCTTTCTCTTTAGATACCTCCTTTCAGGCAGTGGCTGTGCAGCTGCACCTGGATAAGAGGTATACTATCATTTCTGCGTACATTCCACCGTCAGCTGACTTCGACACGGGGGACTTCCGCCGCGTCGTGGCACGGTTGCCGAGGCCCTATCTCTTGCTTGGAGATCTGAACGGCAGGCATCCTCTCTGGGGAGATTACTCCATAAATCCCAGGAGACAAGTCCTTGCCGATCTGATCGAAGAGCTTAAGATGGGCGTCCTAAACGTGGATGAGTTTACGCATCACTGTCCGAAAACCGCTTCATTTTCTTGCCTTGACCTATCTTTGTGCTCTTCGGATGCACAGCCTGATTTTAATTGGGGGGTGGTCGATGACCTCCATGGTAGTGATCACTTTCCCATTCAAATATCATTTTCAGGGCCACTGCAGCCTGAGAGACCACCTCGGTGGTGCTTGGCGCGGGCGCGGTGGCCTGCATTTCAGGAAATGACTGAATTCTCTATCTCAGTCGAGGAGTTTAGGTCGGTAGATGAGGCCGTTGAGTTCTTCTCCGTCAACCTCATCGCCGTGGGCCTGACTACTATTCCTAGGACGTCTGGCTGTTTTGCACGCCGACCACTCCCATGGTGGTCGGCCGAGTGTGAGACGGCCCTCAAACAGAAGCGTTATGCCTACATGCGCTATAAGCGCCGCCCGAACGATTTCACTGTCGCTGAATTTCGTCGGGCTACGGCTAGGTTCCGGTATATTTCGAAGCACGCCCGCCGCTCTTCTTGGCGGGCATACGTGTCTTCACTTAACGGGAAGACCCCTTTAGCTGAGGTGTGGAAGCGAGTCAAAAGGATTCGGGGCAAGTTCTCGCAGGACCCCCCTCCCGTTCTCCAGGAGAATGGGACCGCAATCTCGGACCCCGCGTCCGTGGCGGAATCCTTAGCGACCGCTTTCTCCGCATTCTCTAGCCGTGATGCTGCTCCGCCAGCATTCAATGCACGTCGTGATGTCGCGGAAGGCCGCCGACTGGACTTTACCTCCAGAGGCGGAGAACCCTTCAACGACAAGTTTACTGTGAGTGAGTTGCGTTCCGCTCTCGCTTCGTGCGCGGACACCGCCCATGGTCCGGACGATGTCCCGTACGCCATGCTTCGACACCTGGGTGAGCGAGGCATGGCCTTTCTGTTAGATTTGTTCAACAGGATCTGGGTGGAAGGTCTTCTCCCAGACTCCTGGCGAATCGCTACTGTGCTCGCCTTTCGCAAGCCGGGGAGAGACCACTCTACTCCGACCGGTTTCCGCCCAATCTCTCTAACCTCTTGCGTGTGCAAGTTGATGGAGAAATTGGTAAATGTTAGATTAGCCTATTTCCTGGACAGCGGAGGCCATCTGTCTTCTGCACTGTGCGGCTTCCGTAAGTTTCACTCCACGTCGGATGCTCTGCTCCGACTGGAAAATGCCGTCTGCGAGGGTTTCCTTCGTAGACAGCACTACGCCACGGTGTTTTTCGATCTGGAGAAGGCCTATGATACCGCATGGCGATACGGTATCATGGAGACTCCACACGATGGGGGCGAGGGGACGCCTCCCAATGTTTATATCTGAATTTTTGAAAGATCGTCGATTCCGCGTACGGGTGGGGGAAGCCCTCTCCGGCCCAAAGCAGCAGGAAGAGGGTGTCCCGCAGGGAAGTGTCCTCAGTGTCACACTCTTTGCCCTGAGCATCAACGGCATCACCTCGGTGCTGCCGGAAGATGTTCTCGCTACGCTCTACGTGGACGACCTTTCGATCTCTTTTGGCGCGGCCCAGATGCCAATTCTGGAGCGTCGACTCCAACAGGCATTGAACCGCGTCTCTCGCTATGCCGAAGCGCACAGGTTTCGGTTTTCTTTGGCCAAGACTAAGGTGGTACACTTCTGCCGCCATCCATGGCTTCACCCCGACCCAGATTTGTTTCTTAATGGGGTGCGCCTAGATGTGGTTGAGTCGCACTGTTTCCTTGGTCTTGTATTCAAACGACGCGTCACCTGGGAGGGTCATATTCGCAGCCTTATGGTCTCTTGTAACCGCGCCATGGACATTCTCCGTTCCGTGACGTTCAGCGCTTAGGGCGCTAATAGGGATACTGCCCTACTTTTTTATCGATCCTTTGTTCGTTCAAAGCTCGAATACGGTTTCCAGTTTTATGCATTCGCAGCCAAGGGTTTATTGCGGAAGGTGGATTTGATCCACCACACCGGCCGTCGCCTTGAGACCGGTACCTTCCGCACTTTCCCCATTGAGAGCCTGTTGGTCGATGCTGGGGAGATGCCACTCGCTCTGCGCCGCGTTCAGGGTATCACTCGCCTGTACGCGCGAGCCCAGCGCCTCCCTCAGTCGCCAACAGCTCTCACTGCATCCGCAGCTGATCTCGATGGTGCCTATGCCGCCGAGAGACGCCAGTCATACCCTAAGCCCTTTGGTTTTAGGGCCAGGAAACTTCTTCGAGAGGAAGATATAGCTCTCGGGCCGGTGCGCCCAGGACGCCACCCTGGAGGGTACCACATTTGGCTATTTGTCGCCACGCCTCTGCTCCCAAAGCTTGTACTGCGCCGGGAGTATTGCGTTCGACCTTTTTGGAGCACACATCGTGTCACGCTGGAACCGTGCCAGTGTATACGGATGGCTCCAAGTCCAAAGACGGGGACGGCTTCCACGCCGTATCCCCTCTGTTTGAAGTCAGCGGGGCTCTACCAGGCGCTGCGTCTGTCTTCACGGCCGAGCTGGTGGCAATACACCACTCGGTACGGGAGATCACGCGACGTGCCCGGTTCGGATACCGGTTTGTGATCTATAGTGACTCACAAAGTGCCCTGAGTGCTCTCGGGGCATTGGAATCTCGGCATCCCCTGGTTCGCGATATCCGTGACGCCACGGTTTTGGCGAGCCGGGCAGATGTCGAGATTATCTTCTGCTGGGTTCCTAGACATGTAGGAATTGCGGGGAATGAGCGCGCCGATGAGGGCGCCAGAGTCCGCGAGGACTCTGCCACCGGACCAGCGTTTCGCTCTTCCTCACACCGACTACATGGCAGGAATATGGGCAGTTCTTCGGGCTGCTTGGTAAAGAAGATGGGAGACGGTCGAAGGAAACTTAAAGTTGCGTGCCATTGCGCCGCGACTGTTCCCATGGCCCTATCCCCCAATGCCGCGGCGGCTTCAGGTTGCTTTCTGTCCTCTCCGAATCGGACACACTCGTGTTACGCATCGCTCGCCTGCTTCCTATTGCAACGACTGTGTCGTCCCCCAGACTGTTCGGCACATTCTTGTCGAATGTCCCAGTTGGGTGATCTTCGCGCATGATACCTGTCCCGGTACCGGGATGGGCGGGGTCGCTACCGCCTGTCCCTTGTACTCGGGACAGATTCGTGCACATTGACTTGTGGACTTCTTGGGGGAGGCCGGCCTTCTCTCTATTATTTAAGCAAGGTTTGTTTTTTGCATGTTTTTTTTTAGGGGTGGGTTTCCTTTAGTTGCACGCTCCTGCGCCGGGGGGACCTCTCCCCGACGCACGAGCTTGCTTCCTTTCCCCCTTTTTGGAGTGTTGTTTTTTTTCTCTTTAATTTAATTTTAAAGTAGCCTAGAACTAGACCAGTTTTAATACGGCGACTAATGCCCAAGTAGGCAGTCGCCAGATGAGCTCTTAAAAAAAAAAAATCTACCATGAACTTCCGGAATGGAGTAGTTCATGCGAAGGAACTCGTGGACTACTCCATAGATTAGATCACCTGAGAGAAGGTCGATTATAAGGCTGTCAAGGTCGAACGTGCGATGAGCAAAGTAGGGGTTTCGAAACCCATACCTACACGCTTCAACACGTTCGACTGACAATTTTTTTTTTTTTTTTTTTTTTAAGAGCTCATCTGGCGACTGCCTACTTGGGCATTAGTCGCCGTATTAAAACTGGCCTAGTTCTAGGCTACTTTAAAGTGAAATTAAAGAGAAAAAAAAAACAACACCCCAAAAGGGGGAAAGGAAGCAAGCTGGTGCGTCGGGGAGAGGTCCCCCCGGCGCAGGAGCGAGCAACTAAAGAAAAACAAACAAACAAAAAACAAAACAAATGCAAAAAAACAACAACAAAAAACAAACAAACCTTGCTTAAATAATAGGGAGAAGGCCGGCCTCCCCCAAGAAGTCAACAAGTCCACAAGTCAGTGTGCACGAATCTGTCCCAAGCACAAGGGACAGGCGGTAGCGACCCCGCCCATCCCGGTACTGGGACAGGTATCGTGGGCGAAGATCACCCAGACTGGGACATTCGACAAGAATGTGCCGAACAGTCTGGGGGACGACGCAGTCGTTGCAATAGGGCGCAGGCGAGCGCGCCATCAGATAGCGATGCGTCACACGAGTGTGTCCGATTCGGAGACGACAGAAAGCAACCTGAAGCCGCCGCGGCATTGGGGGATAGGTCCATGGGAACAGTCGCGGCGCAATGGCACGCAACTTTAAGTTCCCTTCGACCGTCTCCCATCTTCTTTGCCAAGCAGTCCGAAGAGCTGCCCGTATTCCTGCCATGTAGTCGGTGTGAGGAAGAGCGAAACGCTGGTCCGGTGGCAGAGTCCTCGCGGACTCTTTGGCGCCCTCATCGGCGCGCTCATTCCCCGCAATTCCTACATGTCCAGGAACCCAGCAGAAGATAATCTCGACATCTGCCCGGCTTGCAAAAACCGTGGCGTCACGGATATCGCGAACCAGGGGATGCGGAGATTCCAATGCCCCGAGAGCACTCAGGGCGCTTTGTGAGTCGCTATAGATCACAATCCGGTCTCCGAACCGGGCACGTCGCGTAATCTCCCTTACCGAGTGGTGTATTGCCACCAGCTCGGCCGTGAAGACAGACGCAGCGCCTGGTAGAGCCCCGCTGACTTCAAACAGAGGGGATACGGCGTGGAAGCCGACCCCCTCTTGGGACTTGGAGCCATCCGTATACACTGGCACGGTACCAGCGTGACACGATGTGTGCTCCAAAAAGGTCGAACGCAATACTCCCGGCGCAGTACAAGCTTTGGGAGCAGAGGCGTGGCGACAAATAGCCAAATGTGGTACCATCCAGGGTGGCGTCCTGTGTAGAAAACATGGCCTCCGCTCTCCAGAAAGAAGGTTAATCTAACATTTTCCAATTTCTCCATCAACTCGCACACACAACAGTTTAGAGAAATCCGGTGGAAACCGGTCGGCGTAGAGTGATCTCTCCCCGGCTTGCGAAAGGCAAGCACAGTATCGATTCGCCAGGATTCTGGGAGGAGACCCTCCACCCAGATCCTGTTGAACAAATCTCTCAGAAAGGTCATGCCTCGCTCACCCAGGTATCGAAGCGTGGCGTACGATACATCATCCGGACCATGGGCGTTGTGAGCGCACAAAACAAGCGGCACCCAACTTACTCAGTAAACCTGTCGTTGAAAGGTTCTCCGCCTCTGGAGGTAAAGTCCAGTCGGCAGCCTTCCGCGACACCACAACGTGCATTGAATGCTGGCGGAGCAGCATCCTGGCTAGAAAATGCGGAGAAGGCGGTTGCTAAGGATTCCGCCCCCGCTGGGTCCAAGATTGCGGTCACATTCTCCTGGAGGATGGGAGGGGGTCCTCGGAGAACTTGCTCCGAATCTTTTTGACTTTTTTCCACACTGCTAGAGGTGTCTTTCCATTAAGTGAAGTAACGTATGCCCGCCAAGAAGAGCGGCGGGCGTGCTTCGAAATATACCCGAACCAAGCCCTAGCCCGACGAAATTCACCGAGAGTAGAACTGTTCGGGCGGCGCTAATAGCGTATGTAGAAATAACGCCTCTGTTTGAGGGCCGTCTCATACTCAGCCGACCATCACGGTAGTGGTCGGCTAGTAAAACGGCCAGACTTTCTGTGAATAGTAGTCAGGCACACGGTGTTGACGTTGCCGAAAAGAACTCAACGGCCTCATCTACCGACCTAAACTCCTCGACTGAGATGGAGAATTCAGTCATTTCCTGAAATGCAGGCCATCGCGCCCGCGTCAAGCACCACCGAGGTGTGCTCTCAGGCCGAAGCCGCCCAGAAAATGTTATTTGAATGGGAAAGTGACCACTACTTTGAAGGTCATCCACAACCCCCCAATCAAAATCAGGCTGTGCATCCGGAAAGCACAGAGATAGATTAAGGCAGAAAATGAAGCGGTTCTCGTGCAGTGATGCGTAAACTTATCCACATTTATGACACCTATCTCAAGCTCTTCGATTAGATCGGCAAGGACTTGTCCCCTGGGATTTATTGAGTAGTCCCCCCCCTCCCGAGATGATGTATGCTGTTCAGATCTCTAAGCAACAGAAAAGGCCTCAGCAACTTTGCCAGCATGCGGCGGAAGTTCCCCGCGTCGATGTCAGCTGACCGTGGAATGTACGCTTTAATAACAGTATACCTCTTATCCAGGTGAAGCTGCACAGCCACTTCCTGAAAGGATGTATCTAAAGTTACAAATAGAATGGAGATATCATGCCGGGTTTAAACCGCGCATCTTTAGGCCCGGCCCCCATCTCGTGGTGATGGGGTCGCAAAACTTAAACCCCAGGATGATTGGCAGGGGGCACGGGCCTAGCATGGTCTTTTGCAGAAAAATAGAGAACAGGACGCGACGAGCCTCGGCAGCTCCTCCCAGTTGGCCCGAATTCCCCGGTAATTCCATTGAAGGAATATGCCCTCCAGGCCTTGCGTGGAGGAGACGTGTCGCCCTTTTTTGAACAGAAGGCCCTCGCGGTAATGGCCGTACATATCCCGGAAGCAGAACCCCGGCCGCTGTTGGCCGACAATGCACTAGTATCGCTGTCGCCGTCAAGGACTTATTTGTGGAGGTTGGGCTCGCCATGCGAGTCTTCTCCTCCTACCGCCTTGAAACCTTATGCGGTCGTGGCGGCTTCAGAGGGGGGAAGGGACCCTCTTTTAGAGGATCCACCGTCTCCTATCCACCCAAGCACACCACTAGGCGTGGGCGAAGGAGCCGAAGTTCCTTTGTTGCTGTCCTCATTTCGGGGGGAATCTTTAGGAACCTCGGAAGATGGCCTAGCGACCAACTTCAGGGGTGTTGCCTCCTGTAAGTCTAATGATTCGGTGGAAGTGCGTGGCCGTTTCGCCTTTCAGGAAACAGTCACGCTGGGGGAAGGGCGGGGGGATTCCTGGTTTTAGCCGCGCCTGGGTTTGAACCTTTTGTGCCCCCAGCTTTACCATGGCAGCGTCCTGGTTGAGTAGAGCTCGCAGAAGAGCTCTGAATGGGCTCGGAAACAACCGTACTCATTGGCCAGGATGGTCCACGAGCCTAGGGTGTCTTTCTAAGCATTGAGGTGTAATACGTCCCAGGCAGAGCCGGGCGCGCCAGTACCAATTCCTCAGCGTCACAGAATTAGAGACGATCCTAAGCCTGAACCGCCAAGATTCCCTTTTCAAGGAGATATGAACCACATTGCTTCGAAGAAGCTGGGTGCGGCTCTCCGCAATTCAAACACTTGGCCACACAAGTTTTAGACATCGTGTGCGGCCTTGGAGCAATTTACACAGACTTCGGGTGACTCTGACTTTGCCCTTCTACATGAGCGATTCGTATGGCCGAAGCGGTGACAGTAATAGCACCTCCGCGGCAGTGGCACGAATGCCGAAATCCAGTAGTGATACCAACCGGCATGCACCGAATCAGGGAGCTTGTCACAGTTGAACTTGACGAAGAGTGTAGGGGTGGGTTTCGAGGCCCATCCCTGTTTTCTAATCTCACGTTCGACCTTGCCCTTCCCATGGTCGGTCAGCTCTAATGTGATGTCCTCTATGAAGTAGTCCACGAGTTCCCTCGCATAAACTACTCCTTTCACGAAGTTCATGGTAGAGTGCGGCATCACACTCACAGGTGTGCCATCAAGTGTCTGAAGGGCATTAATCATGGCCGCCTCGGAGCGATTCGACGCATTCGTCAAAATGCTCCTGTTTGAGAAACCGGACACCTTCGGCTCTCTACCAATCACACTAATTAAAGCTCTCCTCTGATGATGGATCATGTTGCCCTTAGCCAACATGCTGCCATCCGTGGAGCGAATGACAAGGAAGCGTTTGAAGCCACCGGGCTCGAAAACGCCGGGTAATCTCTTAATGAGGGGCCCCGATGTAATCGAGGCTCCACTTTGCGCACTAGCACTTTGTTCTTAGTCAGGCGCTCCACACCCGGGGAGGCAGAGGGGCCGGATGTGCCGATCTTGGTTTGGTCGTTTCCTCATTAACACATGACCCATCCGTTCTATCAACCTCCGCGGATTGAGAGGAGCCCTGAGTCTTTTTAGTTTTTTTCTGTATTTTTTTCTTTTTAGGAGAGGAGGGGGGGGGGGATGAACCCACTTCTTGCCTCCGACCGCAGGAGCCCCCAGGCCAGATGGACCGGCCTTAGGTAGGTCCTTCTCCGAGTTAGAAAAGGTCCTGGCAGTCGCAGGTGCATAGGTCGGAGGAGTTCCCTCCCCTCCTTGTTCTGCCTTGCAAACCCTAGCCGTTTGAGAGGACTTTGCATAGGGGCAAACTCGGGTTCGTTGCTTGGCGCCGAGCCCGGATTCTCTCCCATGGAAGGCTCTACCGTCTGAGGCTGGGTTTCCTCAAGGACGATGTTTATCTCAGGGGGGCCTCCAGTTGGCCATCCCCCCACCCCCCGGATATCACAAGTTTCATTGGCATAGGCCTTTACCCCGGCAAGGTTCAATATTCTCGCCAGCAGGTCTTTTGAGAGAATCAACCGATGGGGGCGTGGCTTCCCTCTCCCCCCTAAGGGATTTTTCCCTACCGAGCCGCTTCAATGGGGAGCGGTCCGCTATGAGCTGCCTGCTGGCTTTCTTGGCCTTCCCCTTGGAAAGTAAAGGGAGTACTTCCGCTGGGAAGAGGGAGGTACCCGAAAGCACCTCCGGGCAAGGGGGTGAGGCGGAGTCCCCTACACCCGTAGACGAAGGAGAGGAGTAAGCCTCCTCTCCGGTTAGAGGGATTTGCATGGTATCCTGCGAGAGCACAAAAAGGTGGTCGACCTCCACTTCTTTCTGTGTAGCTGCCCGAAAGCGGCTCCGACCATGGAAAACGGGAATTTGATGAGATATTCTTTTTGGTATCATCATTGGGCATAGTGACCCTAGTCTTTTACGGGAAGCAATCGCTCCTCACCCCTCGCAGTGGCCCGCTCTTTCCATGGGTGCGTATAGGACCTGGCAAAGCCAGGTGCCCCTATTTCGGACCACCCCTCCCGCCTGTTGGCCTGGCAGTCCCTCAGCATGGCGGCTCCACCTTGGACACGGCGTAAAAAATTAATAGATTGTGAAGTGAGAAGGAAAGGGGATGTGAGGAAGGTATGGGTAGGGATCAAGCAGGTTGTTAAAAACCCACCATCCCAAAGCGGCGCTCAGGGCTGAGGGATCATTGTCCTCTCCTCCCTCCCCCCTCACCCTCGATCCGGGATAGTTCGCTGAGAAGATTGTCGGCATCTACCCTGAGAAAATAGAGGACGACCAGAGAAAGTTTTGGGAGAGGTTGTAGGGGAAAAATACAGGCATTCTAAAAGAAGGAGAAGAAGCTAAGCTGGGTATATAAATTGAAAGGAAAGAGGAAGGTGTTGGTAGGGAGGAAGCAGGTTGTTAAAAGCTCACCACCCCAAACCGGAACTCAGGGGTGAGGGATCATTGTCTCCTTCCTCCTCGGCCCCGATCCGAGATGGATGGGTGAGAAGAAACTGGTCTGCGTCTACCCTGTGAAATTAGATGCCGACAAGAAAGAGTTGTGGGAGAGGTTGTATGGAAAGTGAGGAAGTAGGGTAGTAATGCAGGCTGTCTGAAAGAAGGAGAAGAGGCTAAGCTGGGAATGGATAGGGCGCAGAGTCCCGTCATCACAGCGGCCAGGATGGCAAATCGCCGTCCCCCTTACGGAGGCACAACCATGTAGCATTTTCCATACTCATTTCTCGGATGGTACAAGTCTTTGCTCGATCTCTGTGATGTACCCCTACCCCATCCCCTCCCTCTCGTCTAATATCCTTTTAGCTTCCTGAGACTTGAGCCAATATAGGAGTAAGTAGTTGTCCGCCTCCCGTCCCCAAATGTCTAATCCCTTTCTCCTCTTCTAGAATGATTTAGACGAAGAAGATGAAGAGAGGTGGCGATCCAGCTGGGAAACTTTATAGACCTCTATCCTGCCCCTCCCTATTCATCTTTGTCTCTCCCCACAAGCGAATTTTAAAATATTAAGTTAATGAAATGAAATGGAAACATTAGGAGGAGCGAAGAGTGACAGAAAAAAGGAAGGAGGAGATAATTAAATCAGGTAAGTTCAAAAGACTAAAGGTTGACAAGAGTGTGAGGGAATCCCCACGTGGAAGATCTTTAGCAAAAAGGAACTCCCATGTGCAGCAGAAGGCCCGGCTAGGCCTAAACTGGTAAGCCTACTCCCCATCCCCACACCTTTCACAAGCGGTAGCCTCGAATCGAGTCCCCCACGATTCACCTTTATGCGGGCTAAAATAGCTCTGCAAGAAGATTCGAGGCCCTTCGAGAGTAGGGCTGTTTCCCGCGAACCCCCAACTCCGGGAAGAGCCTCGGACATAAATAACGCTCGACTCCCCGGAAGAGACACAGAGTTGAGAAGTTTCATCCAGAACCCTGAAGATTTCCCCATGTTCCAAGTCAAGTGCTAGCAACAAAGCAAACTGACAGCTGGACTATTTTGTGTATTTGGAATTAGCCCCAGCCAGGAGATAATTCCACTAGACGATCGCCCCGAGTGATTTTTCTGACTTTCAAAACTCCTGTCGAAGCCCTCCTCATTTCGGGTAGCCGAAATACTCTCCCCTGGACCAGAAGCTACACTCTCCCCTTTTAGTAACCCAATTGAGTTAATCCCTTCCCCCCATTTGAATAGTCTCCTCCGGAAATACCTTAAGTCCTAATTTCATAGCCTGATTTATAACTACAATTCCCCCTTTCGTTTACTGAAGTGATTTTGCCCGTTAATTCTCTGAGGTAATTTTACCCATCAATTCTCTCATTATTTTGTGTAAATAAAATTATATTTTTGTAATGCCTCTTTAAATAACCTTGAGCTTTACTATTGTCCATAATTTACCTGACCTCGTTGCACTCTCTCGCTACTCAGCCCGTCTGAACTCGTAGTTTTCCGTCCCTTTTGTCGGTTCGCTTTCAAATTATTGGTCCCTCCCTCATAGATACAATATGGTATTGATATAATGTAATGTCATACCACGACATATATATATATATATATATATATATATATATATATATATATATATATATATATATATATATATATATTAATATACGTATTATATAAATCTGGTGTTAAGTGTGTTGGGGTTTTTACGAACCCGTGTCATTTTAATTTCGACATTAGAAGTTCCCTTGTTATTCACGTACATCCCTTTTATTTTAATTTTTGTATTGTACTGGCAGAAGGCAAGTTCAAGTTATTTGAAGAGCAGTGGAACGTAATCTATTTAGATTTTGTGTTGGACCCCAGGTAATTAATTTTTTTTATTTTTTATTGTTTTCGAATTTTGGAGACTCTCCTGGTTATTAATCCAAAAGAGTTAAGGTCTTTGGTGTCTTAATTCCGGTAGGACCATTTTAATTTTTTTTTCCACTTAGAAACACCAGAGGTAGGTAGCTGTATCTTATTTTTTTTGTGATAAACGCCTTCACGAATATTCAAGTATTCGTTTCGCGTGGGTAATGTCCTAGCTCGTTCGCGTATCAGTGTTCCCTCAGTTAACTGCGTAAAAATGTCATCCTTCGAAAAATTCAAGAGTCAGGGTGAAATGTTAGGTCTTTCGGGCAAAGACGTGCTAAATTACGTACATGAAGAAGAGAGGAACGAACGGGCAGAGCGAAGGGAATTGGAGATGGAGGAGAACAAACTGAAAACGGAGATGGAGAACAAACTGAAGATGGAAATGGAGATGGAGAAGAACAAAATGGAGGAGAACAAACTGAAGATGGAGATGGAAGAGAACAAACTGAAGATGGATATGGAGGAGAACAAACTGAAGATGGAGATGGAAGAACGTGAACAAATTAGGCAGCATGGAGCTGGAAATGAGCCGAAATCAAATGGATTCTCAGTCCATCGGTTCCCGGGCTGAAATTCCCAAAACTCCTTCAGTCCACCTTCCAGCTTTTAATGATGTATAGGACTTTGGGTCATTTTTGTCCCATTTTGAGAGAATCTTTCAGATCAATAGATGGGATCTCGAAAATGATGGCGTCGCTCGCTTACTTCCCCTTCTAAATGCCAAGTTCAGGGATATCTTCGTATCCCTTCCTCCGGAAGCCACTTTGGACTATTCCACGTTAAAGTCCGAATTGCTAGTCGCTGTTCACATGAATAGCAAATTCTACCGCTCCCGATTCCGTCAGGAAAGGATCCGCCCTGGCCAAACCTTACGACAACATGGGTACATCCTCCAAAGAAACCTTCAGTGTTGGCTGGATGTGTGCAAGATTCCCAAGGTCTCCGAGTCCCTTCTGGACTTCTTCCTTAGGGATCAGCTTTTAAAAGCTGCCGTGGCTCCCGAAGTTCGCGCCTTCATTAAGGATAAACGTTGCGCCACTTTCAAGGAGTGCTTGGAAGAGGCCGATGTTTACGCGGGTAGTCACGATTTATACTCTAAGGATGTTAAAAAGGCTCCCCAATCACCCCCCAAAACTAAATTTTATGACCCTAAGACCCCCCCTAATTTGGTTCCAAGATTTACCAAAGTTCCTAGTCCCTCGAAGCCAAGAAACTTCCATCTTTTGGAACACCGATACGTTAAGCCCCTAGTTTCTTCTTCCCCGGTTGTGCCGTACCAAAAGAACCCGATCGTCTGCTACACCTGCGGAGTTCCCGTCCATTACCGCACGAACTGTCCTCCAAACTCCCGATTCGCAAACTCTCAGTCCCACCAAGTACACCAAATCTGGGCCACCCCTGATCCTCCTCCGTCGCCTCAGAAGACTCGTGAACCTCCCTCGCCCGCCAAAGACCCGGTTCATCAGGTAAATTTTCTCTTTAATGAAAACAACCCTAGAGGTCTAAAGTTCGAGACAATACTGTGAACGGTCGCCGAGTTTCCACCCTCGTCCGTGACACCGGGTGCCCCTGTATTATAGTGTCTGAGGACCTACTTCCCCCTGTTGGGCCCTACCACAAGAAATTTGCAGTGGTCCACGACTACCTTGGCTGGGCCAGTCGTTTCCCAGTAATTCGTCGTCACATCGAGTGTGACTATATGTCCGGTTGGGCCGAAGTGGTAGCGGCCCCAATCCAGTTCTACTCCGGGTAATCCCGTGGCCCAGCCCGTGATTACCCGTACACAGGCAGCCCTGGAATCCCATGCACCTGTTCCCCTGAAAACCCCTATCGACCCGGAGTTCCAAGCCCTCCGGAGCGATAAGTTTTCCCGCGCCCAGAAGGGGTGCGCAACTGTCCCCCTATTTGGGAGAAAACTAAAACCCTTGATCGTGAGTCCACCCGAGGTAACAAACGAGTCTCGTATCCCGTGAAGAAGGACTTATTGAGAGGTTTGAGACCTAATTGGACCTTAAGTCACTAGAACGAAAATTCAAGCCTGGCGCGAAGGTGCTGGTGCTACTTCCCACGGGAAGCAACAAAATCCTTAGCCAGTTAAAGGGACCCTACCCCGTCCTCGAGGCTAGAGGACCCGTGGATTACGTCATCCATACTCCGGCAGGAGCGAAGGTTTTCCACGTGAATTGTGTGTATATATATATATATATATATATATATATATATATATATATATATATATATATATATATATATATATATATATATATATATTATATCATCAATGTTCCTAATTATGATTTTTTTTTGGGTCCACTAAATTGTTACGTTTTTTTTTGTCCCATATTTATGCCTCCATTTAATTGTTTTCCTTTCTTTGGTTCCCGTGAAATGTCGCCAATGTTCTCCTGTGATTTTTCTTTTGTTTAAAATTGTATTATTTAAATTCTCTATAATCGACCTGTTTCAGGCTTATGCCCGTAAATTCCCCGCTGAGCTCAGATTTACGTTTTTTTTGTGTGTACACCTGTCGTAGCAGGTCAGAATTTCCCTAGACCGTTGATAATTCTAGTTTGACGGGTTGGGATGATCCTTTCCTACGCAACTGCTCTGTAAAGCATCATCTTTCGGTTGGGAGATGTGTGAGGGAATGCCCACGTGGAAGATCTTTAGCAGAAATGAACTCCCATGTGCAGCAAAAGGCCCGTAGCACTCTCTCGCTACTCAGCCCGTCTGAACTCGTGGTTTTCCGTCCCTTTTGTCGGTTCGCTTTCAAGCTATTGGTCCCTCCCTGATAGATATAATATGGTATTGATATAATGTAATTTCATACCACGACAAAGAGGATTAAAATACCCCCTAAGCAATTAGGGAGGGAGAAAACTGAGCGAGAGGTTAACATCAGAGGTCAAGATTGAAAAACCAAGGTAGAATAAATACAAATGTTCTACACTTGACTCACACGGAAATAAATACACAGACATAAACATAAGGCTACATAGATGCACAAAAAAATAAAATTAAATAGTTTATAAGATTAATATAAATATTTAGTCTCAAATTAAAAGTTTCGACAGTGCATTGTTAATATAACTTAAAAAATAACCATCGAGTTTATATAAGTCAGGACTTAAATTAAAATTTGGGAATTTACTAATAAAGGTCGATTCAATGATATTTCGTGAAATTGTAGCGTCATTATGACATGATTTTAGCGGTGGAATTTCTTTCAGTTCTAATCTAACGACTGCCTACGTGGGAATAAGATGCCACAATGATCTCATAGCATAATGCTATGCTAGATTAAAAACCGAGGAATAACACCAAATTATAAAAAAAAACAAGCAAAGACAGAATAACAAGAGGGAATCATCTTCCAGGGGAGGGAGAAGGCTTGCCTCCCCCTGGCGCAGGATCATACGTCCAACACCAAAGAGAGTCAAGTAAAATGAATTAGGTCAATAAATCATATTGTCCATAAGTCTATGTGCAATAACCTGTCGGTAGTGACCCCACTCGTCCCGGTACCGTGACAGGTATCGTGTGCGAAGATCGTCCAGAATCTGACATTCAACAAGAATGTGCCGAACAGTCCGGGAGACAATGCAGTCGTCGCAGTAAAGTGCAGGGGAACGCTCTATCAAATGGCGGTCGACCCGCGTGTCTGCCCAATTCGAAGAAGAAAAAAGCGAGCTAAAATCGACGCGGCATTGAAGGTATATCAATGGGAACAGTCGCGGCGAATGGCATGCCACTTTAAGTTCCCTTCATCCCTCTCTACTATTATTTGCCGGGTAGCCTGGTGTGTGGCTCTGATTTCTGCCCTGCAGACGGTGTGGGGAAGAGCGAAACGCTGGGGTTGTCACCCAGTCCTCGCGGCTCTTTCGCACTCTCATTCCTTGCAATTCGCGCAGGACAGGAGCCCAACAGAAGCTAATCTCAACACCGCTCGGCTCGCAGCATCCTTGGAAGTCACGGATACCACGAACGCTGTAGAGATTTTAATTCTACGAAAGCACTCGAGGCGTTTAGAGAGTAACTAAATATCACAATATGGGCTCCGAAGCGGGCGCGACGCGTTATCTCCCGTACCGAGTGATGCATTGAGGTTAGCTCGTTCGTGAATACAGACGCAGTGCCTAATAGTGGCCCCGCTGACTTCAAACAGACTGGATATGGTGTGGAAGCTTACCACCACTTGCAACTCTGAGCCATCCGTGAACACTGGCACGGATCCAGCGCGACACAAAGTGAGCTCAAAAAAGGCCTAAGGCATTACTCCCGGCTATATGAAAGCCTTTGGAACAGAATCGTACGCGACAAATAGTCAAAGGCATTACCCTGAAGGGTGGCGTCCTTGGCTAAGCCAGAGGCGCTACTGGCATGAGCCTTACAGTAGGTTTTCAAAGGCGTTTCTTAGACCTAAACCCAAAAGGATAAGGAAGACGGAACCGGATGAACCTCCGCCCTCACAAAGGCATTGGTGATGCCAACCGGGGAGGCTATCGAAGACCAGGCAGGAGAAGGCATCAAAACGGAGGGCGCCCCAACAACGGACTCGGGGACCAAACCAGCCTCATCAGAGGCTTTGAATCCGAACGGGGTGAGGAGGAACCCTTCCGTTTGCGCTGAGGCAAAGGGACAGAAAGAACAGCGGGGGCAGACGCCTGGAGGAACTACCGGGTATCCTCCAGCCTCTCAGTTCGTTTGTTCTCACGGTCCGCGACAGAGGGAAGAACATGAGAAGAGACCAAAGGCAAAGGAGAGAGTGCAACGGAGGAACCTGCGGGGAGGGGCCGAAGGTAAAGGAGAATGAGCAACAGAGGGACCGATAGGAGAAGACAAAGAAGGAGTCGGATGACCTGGAGGAAGACTGCTGGACCCGCCTCCGGGAGAACGTCAGAGAAGAGACGGCCGGACGGGCCTCATGGAAGTCCAGCCTGAGGGAGTCCCGAAGAGCCAAGACCTCCTTCTAAAAAAGGAATGCGGGATAAGAACGCAAAGCCGCGTTATGGGAACCTCGACAATTGGCGCAACATTCATGATTCCCACAAGAGGAGCCATGGTACGCCACGCACAGGCCACCAAGCGACGAGCCTGCCTACAATTGGTGCTCATTTGGCCAAGCTGTTGTCAATTAAAACAACGTCTTGGGAGCTCGATATAACGGGATAAAAAAGCACGAAGATAACCAGCACGAACAAACTGGGGCAGATCCCGACGATCAAAGGTGACGATGAGCGTACTCGTAGGAACCTTAGTGGGACCAACAGACTTTGACACCCTATAAACGTCCGTAACCCACTGGGACGAAAGTTTAGCCTTTAGTCTCGAGACATAATATTGCAGTAATTCGTTGGAGCGAGTCACTCTCTGAACAAAATTAAAGAGAGGGTGGGGCACAACCGAAACCGGGACCTCCGAAAGGGAGGACAAATCCCGCACGGTGCCACACTGCTCTCACGAAGATACTTCAACCACTAAATTGCCACTACCACGGGCAATTCTATAGAAGGAATATGCTTTTCAGGGCTAGTTCGGAGGAGATACGGCGCCTTCCCCTCGCCCAGCTTAGCAACCCAGTTGCTGAGCTGGGCGAGGCGAACGCGCACCAACAACATTTACAGCCCCCTTTAGAAAGTTCGAATTAATGCTATAGCAGGTCTTCCCTAATTTGAACTCTAACCAAGAGGACGTGCATCGCATTCGGATACCAAGTCTAACAGGCTACGTAGGATCTCCCTACTTTCATATGGGAATCCTAGACGGTTTTAAAGAGCTACTTCCTCTGAAGAGATAGTTCAAGATTTTTGGCGGAGACATCATTCACGGGTGAACATCACTAAAGAGATCTTATACACCTAGAGCTTGGGAATGCAAGCGTATGGGAGAATGAGGATCCTGCCCTTGGAAGGTGCCAGTAGTCTTCATTGGAAAGGAATGGGAACATCAGCAGCGAAACTATTAATGAGGTCATTTGGTGGAAGTTGAGGAATGCCTGCCCGGTAGGGAAGGGACGTTATATTCCGCATGAAGGTTGGCTAATATAGAAGAACGAAAAGTCCCTTTAGTCAGTTGATAATGAGTTATATATTTGATCAAGGCGACAAAGGAGACGTCGGAGGGTGATGCGGAGTTGTACCAAGTCCAGTTTGGACTGAAACAAAACACAGTAGATGCGAAGCAATTTTTGACAGTCAGCGTCGCATGTATTATGTAAGATACAAAATAGAAGGTTAGCTGTACATAGAAGGTAATGAGGTTTCCATCGCTTCAAAAGCTTTTCATCGTAGATCACTCCTATAAATATCTTTGATTGATTCGCTGGTATGGTGTTCCAGGAAATAAGTATGTTTGGGACATTAACTTGTAGGGGTGCGAAGATGTATCAGAAAAATTCCTAGGGACCTGTGTAGGGGTGCGAAGATGTATCAGAAAAATTCCTTCCAAATCGATAATATAAATAGCCCATTAAATTACCAACTCATAACGGACTCGCCGAGGCGTGATGGCTCGAGTGCTGGCATTTGGATTCAAAGACCCGCGATCGAAACTCCCAAAGTCTACAATTTTTATGAAGAAAATTCACGAAGAAAACGTAAATCAAGGAAAACGATTTCAAGGGCTAACTCATCAAATCAACAAGAAATCATCACGTCATCAAGAATTTGGAAGGAATCATAACATCAAGATAAATGCAAGTTAAATGGAAGATGCATCAAGAAAGGAAGAATACGAAGATCAAAAATTAACCCAGCCAACTTAAAGTAGAAGGAATCTCAGCCAATAAGAATACCAAGAGTCAGATAAAAGGAAGACAAATGTTTCAAGGATCAACTATCAAGAAGAAATAAATAGATTCGAATATAGAAAATCTCAAGATGAAGAATGATATTGATAAATATAAGAAAAGTTATAATAAATGCCCCCCTCCCCCCCATAACTGGTGACCCTCAACGGCCAAACAATCTTCTGATCTTCGTTACAACTGCACCTGTTCTCCTACTAGAGATTAAGAAAAGGTGCTGCTGGGAACTTCAGGAGATCCGGGAAGGAGATGCTATATTCCTCATTGATTAAGAGACTTCGTTCGCTCTCCTCAATCCCACTCAATTAACTACACTCATCCCGCAGACTCAGAGGCCGGGAGGGAGAGCTACTACTCTCCTCGATTAAGGAATCCAAGACTAGTCTCCCCCCCCAATCCTCAAATTCGCTCCGCGTTCTAGAAAGGGACCTGTGTAGGGGTGCGAAGATGTATCAGAAAAATTCCTTCCAAATCGATAATATTATGGGGGGGGGGGGCGGCATATTTATATTTTCAAGGCATTTCTCAATATTTTTCTGCATCTAGAGATTTCTAAATTCGAATCTATTTATTTCTTCTTGAGATGGAGTTGCCCCTTGAAACATTTGTCTTCCATTTATCTAACTGTGAGTATTCTTATTGGCTGAGATTCCTTCTTCTTGAAGTTGGCTGGGTTAGTTCTTGATCTTCGATTTTCTTTTCTTGATGTATCTTCATATTAACTTGCATTTATCTTGATGTGATGATTCCTTCCAAATTCTTGATCACGTGATGATTTCTTCTTAATATCTTGATCAAGGAAAACAATTTCAAGGGCTAACTCATCTCAAACTCATCCAAAATCATCACGTCATCTAGAATTAAGAAGAAATCATCACGTGATCCAGAATTTGGAAGGAATCATCACATCAAGATAAAAGCAAGTTAATATGAAGATACATCGAGAATGAATTACGAAGATCAAGAACTAACCCAGCCAACTTAAAGAAGAAGGAATCGCAGCCAATTAAAGAAGAAGGAATCTCCGCCAATAAGAATACCAAGAGTCAGATAAATGAAAGACAAATGTTTCAAGGGCCAACTTCAGCCGAGAAGAAAATAAATAGATTCGAATATAGAAATCTCAAGATGAAGAATGATATTGATAAAAATAGGAAAGATATAAAATATGCCCCCCCCCCCCATAAACTTGTTGGTAGAAACGAGAGAAAAGTAGGATACATAAAGACGTTAGGGAGGAAAAGAATCAATGAGTAGTCCACTTGAATGCCGCAGTAATGGTGAGTTGGACCTCTGTGGCGACCTTAGGAAGAGACTTACCACTATACTATTTCACCATTTTATCACAGAGCAGATGTCTAAGTTCATCACAAAGGAGAATATGAGGAAGTTTATGACCGAGACCTGTGGTAAGCCCTCTTCTTCGTGGAGTTCAAAATAATGCAAGCTAGGTAAGATAGAGGAGCGATGAATAGTCTCATAAACCTTGCAATGTCAAGATTCTTAATAACTGGACACTGCGGTGTAAGAATGCCCCTCACGTCGTGACTAAAGTAGATGTGGGAATCTAGGACACTGCGTAATTGGCGGAAGGTATTTTGGCAGTCATAAAATAATAAGTGAGATTTAGCGTGGATGAAATGCACAAGGGCAATACCCTCTCCATGATCTTGCTTGAACAGCAGGCCACGGCTATGGGACGGTAAAAAGAGACGTCCGGGGCACCATGTCTTTAGGACAGGCACCAAGTGTGCCTAACGCTAGGCCGAAGGCAAGTTACTCTCCTTCAAGATCCGGCAATAAAGATCAGAAAGAAGCGAGTCGCCGATACGTTGAGTTGTCGGATGATGCGGTATGGAATTCCTTGGAGACCCAAAGCAGTTGAAAGACAAAAGGATAAAGAATGGCGTAGTTCTTCTATAGATGAGAGTTGGTTATAGTCATCATCATTAGTGTGTGTGGGGCGAGAGGTGGCTTTCTGATGCGGATCTTGAAATTTATGTGAAGTGGAGGTTCAGCCTCTCGGCAACTACATCTTTCTCGAATATGAGTGAATCGCAGCACCTGAAGGAAGGAAAGCAATTAAGGATACTAGGGATCCGAAGGCCACCCACTTCCAACTCTTGAAGGTTGAGATAGATAGGTTGATATGAAGCTGTAAGAGTCTAATGCTCTCCTAATTAGCCACTATACCACGGTAATTGTATTGGAACATTGTGAGAACGAAGAAAGGGAAGTATGAGAATTGAAATTTACGATTTAACGCTTGGACACGAAGGAATGGGTAGGCTGCCTGTGATGATCAGATGAATAAGAGGCTTTAGCTAGTCCCAGCAAGAGTGATCTTGGTGTGTTGGAATAGGGTGTATGAGTTTAGGGCTATCTTGGTCTGTAATAGGAACGAAGGGTAGATTCAGTAGATTAATGGGAGTGGAGAAGTAGGGCCTAGGTTGAAGGGACAGCAGTAAAAGACGACCACTATAGGGATGGATTTTCTGGAATCTCATGTGACACGAATCTGGGGAAGGGGAATCGTAAAGCGTAATCGTGCAGTAATTTAATTTTATAAAAGAGGCTCTTTTAAAATTCTATTTTAAAATTTAAAAGATGATAATGGATAGATGATGTTTGGTAGCGTAGATAATTACATGTACTGATGATTTTGAGTGGATACATGTTAAAAATTTCCTTGGCATGTTATAGTTTAGTAAGGCCACTTTTCCTTAGAAAACTTGTCAATACGGGGGAAGATATTTTATTCTTTAAATATTATGCAGAGGGTAAGTAGAGTCCCACCTCTGTCAAAGGGTAGATAGCGGCGTCTCAGTTCGCCGAAGGTGGGGCACTCCGCGATAATGTGGGTCGTTGTTAGGAGGGTTAAGCAATTCTAGCATTAGGGGGGGTGAGGGTGCTTTTTCCAATAGAAATGCGTGTATCATTTTGGTGTGGCCGATTCGTAGATGGCAGATTTCAACTTTTTGCCGACGTGAGATTGTCGGTGGTTTCCACGCTGACAGATTCGGGAAAATGTGGCACAACTTGTTTGATCCCCTAAGGTTGGCCCATATGCCTGACCAGGTTTCCCTGAGTGCGGTTCTTAGGGTATTATTGTTTTTTTTATACGGAATTTGGTTGTTGAGTGGGTGTATGATGTGTTGGGTGGCGGTTTTAGCTGCTTTGTCGGCTCTATCATTCCCATGCAAGCCTGTGTGCGCAGGAACCCAGCAGAGTGAAATTTCTTTGCCAATTTTGTTGGCATTAAATATGGTTTCTTTTATATCTTGGAGTATTGGATTCAGGTTATCCAATTTTCTGACAGATTGTAGGCTGCTACAGGAGTCGGAGTAAAGGGTATATTATTCTCGAGCCAGGAGGTTGAATCTTTGGGAGGGGCATGGGAGTTGGGACTTTTGGGAGGGTGGGTGGTAATAGTTTTCGGAAGGGCCTAGAGTCTATAGGCTATAGGAATGACCTGAGAAGTAGAGGTTTGGGCAGGGGCCAGGGGATGGATATTTTTTGGTGTACTATGGAGTTGGAGTTTTGGTAGAGAGAAAAAGTTTTACTTTGAGGAAGGGGCCTGGGAAGTATCGTTTTCGGGCGGGCCTTTTGAGGTCGGATTTTGAGAGAGACCTGAGGGTAATAAGGTTTGGAAGGGCCTGGGGGAAAAGGAGTTGGGGAGACTCAAAGAGGTTCCTCATTGTGTCGAAGCGTTGAATAGTGCATGTATCTCTGTCACGGTAACATTGTCAATGGGCATGGAGAAGCCCCGTGTAGGTGACATAGGAGGGAAATTTAGTTCATGAGACTTAGCAAGGGGGAAGGGTGGCCTTGCAAGCCGTAAAATGACTACCATTTCAATAGGGAAACGGTGAGTTTCCGCTAGCTATGGAACTTACCACTGGGCCACGGCTGGGTTTATGTGACTCGCGGGCTGTAACGCATAAGGATACCAAAGAAAGGTGAAATCAATTTATTGGAGAAGGAGAGGTGCAGAGGGCAGGGAAAAAAATCGTGGTGGGAGCAGAGATAGTTGCTGGATGTGTTTTTTTGGTGGTTGGTGGGTGGAAGGAGAGGAAGAGCAAGAGAGAGCGTTAATTTGGGAATTCGAGAGGTCTTAGTTGGCGAGCACTTACTCCCGTTCCTGTAGAGACAATTATGAAGGCAGAGTACTGGAAGGACTATACCTCCGACTCGAACTCGCAGGTCGGGCAGTCGCGTGAATATACTGGATGTTCTTAAGATCAGTTAGAACAGCGTGACTTATTTGCTTGACAGAGAAGAGGGTTAAATTCAGATCCACAGCTCAGGCACATAGATACCGCCTTTAGGCAGATAAGGTTAATGGGCCCGAACACGTTACACTTAAAACAACGGGTGATGGCTGGAATTTAATGATGAACATAAAAATTATGGCTCCGTGTTCACTTGCTCACCAGTAGAAGTGACAAGGTGGGGCAAGGAAGCTAATGTTCAGTAGCAGCCTCGGGGTAGTCTCTTGACTATCTAAATGTTTCGAATATAGTACTTTGGCACCATTTAACGCGGAATCTGCTTGTTTACGGTGAGAACACAACCCTATAGATTTCTGAGGGCATTGTGGTAGTCCTTGCAGCTAGTTGAAGACAACTTGTAATAGCAAGCACCTTATCCCAAAGCAAAATCAATATTAGTTTTTAGTTGAAAATAACATCGAAATTTTGGGACTTTGGTCTGAGAATTCGTCAGGTTTGAACCCAAAAGAGAATTTGTGGGCGATAATCAAACTGGCGAGTAATAAAAGGAAGCCATTTAATTGCGCGGAAGTGTGGGTGCTTATTAGACATAAATGGAATAATATCAGTAAATATATCATTGAAGTTTGGGTCTTCTTCACCATGCCAAAACGAATTGTATTAATTTTCCAGAACAATGGACTTCATTGTAAATATTGACTGCGCGCATCAATTGACTGTATTTTAAATAAAATGGGTATGGGCTCCAAATATATGTATATTTTACCTTCAAGTTATAAGACAAACACACTAAAACAAAATGCAAAGTTCGATTAGTTATATTATTTTCTTACATGAAAAATAGTCTCAAAACTTTTGGCCATGACTAAACAGGAGTTCCGCCCCAGGACTTGTGACAAATTGGAAGGACCCCTCCTGTCGCGGTACTTGGGCAGGTACCACTAGCTGAGCTACCCCAAACTATGACATTTAACCCAAAACCTTGAGTGGCCGATTTGGAGGCGACAAAAAACTACCGAAAAACGTCGAGGCATTAGGGATGGGTAAGTCTACACAAGAAAAATGGAAGCAGTGCCATGCAACTTTAAATTCCAGTCCGCTATTTCCCCCTTTTCGGATTTGGATCATTCGTGTGCACTGGCACAGCCACAGTGTGGCATAAGAAGTGCTCCAAGAAATACGAACCCAGCGCTCTAGGAGCTGCATAAGCTTTGGGAGGAGAGGTATAGGGACAAACATTCAATTGTGGTGTAGTTCAGAGTGGCATCTTGGAAAGAATCAAAGGCCACACCGGCCTAAAGTTACATTAAGCTCTTAAAGAAATTTCCTGGATCTAAGCCAGAAAGTCTAGTGCAAGATTATTATCTCGTTTCGGCATAGTGACGGTCAAAATCGGTCGCGGAGAAAATGAGAGCATTTGGAGAATGGCGTAGACGCTAAATCTGCGTGTTCAAGCTCATAATGCACTGTGCACAGTGTGCAGCGACAGCATCTTCTTAACATTAACTACAGCGGACAAGCGGAATGAACCAGTTGCCAAACTGAAACCTGTGTGGTAAATCGAATATAACATCCAAGATAATCGCTTAGCTATGGATGCTTAGATCTCACCTCCAAATTCTAGCTTAGAACGAACAAACAAGCCGTAAAATCTTATAAGAGAAGCCTTAAAAGTACCAGATGTGTGAATGCCACCGAAGGAAGAATATCCATAGCACGGGTACGAGGCCATAATGTTGCAAATATGCTTCTCCAAGGCGACGCTTTGGTCGAAAACAAGCCCAAATCAATGATGCAACTCTACCATATCCAATCAAGCTCTGTTTAGGAATAGGTCGGGGTCGAGGTGCGCCCGTGGAAAACGGCAGAAGTGCACCAGCATAGTCTTGGTAAAATAAACCCTCAACATGTAGGTTTCGGCTTAACTAGAGTTGTGTTTAAGAGGATGATAAGTAGGCGCTGCACTGTTGGCATTTGAGCAGCACCAAAAGGGATCGAAATGCCATATATGTAAAGTGCAGCGAGAACATCTTCCAACAGCACCGAGATGATACTGTTGATGTTAAAGATAAAGAAAGTGACACTTCCCTGCAGGAGTGCCCCTTTCCTACCTTATTCGGCCGGAGAGAGCTTCCTTCACCCATATTCAAAATCGTCGATCTCATAAGAACTCAGACAAAAATATTCGGAGGCTTCTTCTCGCCCTCACATTATGGAAGCTCTTCATGACATCATATCGCCATGCGGTATCATTAGCCTTCTCCAAATCAAAAAACTACCGTGACGAAGTGTTGCTTACGAAGAAAGGCCTTGCAAATAACACACCACGCAAAGCAGAGCCTCCAATGAAAAAGAAAAATGCAGGTCTTTTTTGCTTTACCATCATGTGCAGGGCTTTATCGTGTTTGCTTGTCGATGTTGCTAGAATCCAACTAGGAGTCGGCACACTAATTCTTCCGTGCCCCTTTTCTTCCTTTTCTCCAGATAGATCCCCCTCCCCCAAACACTTTAAGATATCGCAAAGACAGCAGGGCAATTTCACATGCTTATTCCTTGTTCTTTGCCCTACACGAAAGCCCTGTGTATTTTGGAAAGTGTTTTTGTCGGTTAGTTACTAGTGAACTCCAGTTAGGGTTTTTTTTTTGTTCGCAATTGATTCTTATTGATTATAGCTTAAACCTTTGTAATATTAGGTAGTGTATTTTTTTGCTTGATTGTGTTCTATTTAACTCGGATATTTGTACTTGTACTGACGATATTTATTTTTTTCCTAAATTGATTATTACTTTTTTGTCATCATTTAATTTATTTTGTAATTAGAGTTTAAGGAAGATGTAAAATTCATGTATACAAGTGTTCAGTGGAATTCGGTGAATTAAATTATCGATGTATCTTTAAATTTAATAATAAACCATCATTGTCAAACAATTTATTTAATCTTCTCTAACCAACCTATTATCTCCAATTAGGTGTCTCAAAAGTTAAAGGGACACAACAAAAAAAGGCGGGGGGGGAATTCAATTATGTAAAATTTTAAAGCTAAAATTTTGGTGTGAAAGCAGTACTTCAGGAACTATGTGGCCTTATCTGTCCATAAAAAGAACTAACCTAACATTAACAATTTTTTCGATCAACTTACACACCCAATAGATTGGAGAAATTGGGCGAAAATCGGGAAGGATAGTGATATGTATCTTCCCTGTTTTCGAAAATCAAGCACGGTAATCATTCTCCAGGAATATGGGAAGATTCTCTCCATCCAGATCCTGTTGAACAAAGCTAACAAAACGCCATGCTTTGTTCAACCAGGTCTCAAGACATAGTGTATTGGATAGCAGAGGTGGTATCTGCATATGAAACGAGGGATGAACTCAGCTCACTTAGCAAAAACAGGTAGTTGAAGGGTTGCCCACCACTGGAGATGAATTCCAGCTGTCACCCTTCAGCGACTTTACGATGTGCTTTGAATGTTTGCAGAGCATCGAGCGAATACAGAGAAATAGGACGCGAAGTGTTTCACTGCTGACAAGAGGTCCGAAATGGTAGTCTCATCTTCCTCTAATGAGGGCCACCGTGCCGTGATCTAAGCCACGTTGTCTTAGGCCTCTGATGCGGCAGTGTCCCGGCGAAGGATATTTAAATGGGTAGGTGATCGCTAACATGAAGATCGTCGACCATCTTCCACTAAAAAACTAAATGTGCATCCGATGGGCACAGGGACAGGTTAATGCAGTCAAACGGTTCTACGGCGGTGATGTGTGAATTCAGCCACATTTAGGACACCATTTCCCGCTCTTTGATCAGGCTCGTCAGGACCATACTTCTGGGATTGGACGTGTAGTCTCCAAAGAGAGGATGCTTGCTTGCCTTTCAAATTTCCGATGAAGAGAATGGGCTTTGAAAACCATGCCACAAGAGAAATCAGCCTCTTTCAGTTCGGCTGGCGGTGGAATGTACCTTCTCATCAGATGTAATTAAACCACCACCGCATGTGATGAGGTATTTAAAGCAAAATAAAGATCGAAAACTTCACATCGAATATAAATTGCTCATACACCTTACATGACTGAATAGCTTAAATCGGAGAAAGAACAGCCCAAAGTGGTGGTAGTAGCAACTTCCCAGGAACTTTTAAGACTGCTTCGGCTCCCTCATTCCTGCCAGAAACTAGACGGGGCGCTTACTGGTGATCGCATTCTTTCTCCTATCTAAATTGAGCGAGTCGGATAGGAAAGTGATGGTCGATTTGTTTTATGGGAATGACGAAGAGGAATGATGGTGGGGGGGGGGGCAGGGATGTGGTTTGGCAGAAGCCTCAAGTACCGAAATTTTCTTCAAGAGCACTTCCAACCCATGATCTCAGACAAATCTGGTGAAGATCCATGCGTATTTTAACATAATTTTATTTCAATTATTTATTACTTTATATACTATTCATTCAAGCCGACCGATATATTGTAACCACCTCGGCCCTGAAAAGGGCTGCAGCTTCAGGAAGAGCTCCACCGGTTTCAAGCAAAAGGGAGGTAACATGGAATCAAACTATACTTTCGGAGTGGAAACATCTTTGTACACTGGCAAAGCCGCAGTGTCCTGGTCAGACAATGTATGCTCCGAGAATTACGAACGCAATACTCCTGGTACTGTAAAAGTTTAAGAGCTAAGATGTGGCGACATACTTTCAAAGATTGTATCTTCCAGGGTGACTTCTTGGGTGGAAGAATCGGCGCTGCCGCTCTAGTTTTACACCAAGACCTCGGAAGAGTTTCCATTCCCTGAACCCAAAATGTTTATGGCATGACTGGCGTTCCAAGTTGGTATAGGCACCGTTGAGATCGGCGGCCACAAGGAAATGAGAGTCGTTTGGGACTGTATGAGACGCTGAAATCGCGCGTATAAACGTAGTGTGCACTGTGCACGTCGTGAATTGAGTAGTATCTCTCTTGCATCGAAAAGAAAATTTTCTGTTGTTCACATATATAAAGATCCAATCGCATACCTGAGAGCAGCGTGGTGGATCGAATCTATAAGATATGTTTCGGGCAGACGAATAAATCACGCATGCATAGTCAAATTTTGAGTGAACAAATAGGAGCAAAAAAAGGAGTAAAGCTGCCTTATTAACACCCCTCGTGCTGAAAGCTACAAAGGCTCTCTATTGCGCGGTAATTTAAGACCCTTAAGTTGCGAACGTGTGCCTTCCAGATGAGGCATCGGTCGAATACAATAGCAAGAGAATCTTAGTGTCCGTTGATTTAAGAGAGCACCACTTAGTAACAGATCTAGATAGGATTGATGCCCACGAGGGTAACATAAATGCACTACTTTGTTCTTGACCTAATGAAACCGAAACCCATGCGTTTCGGCATATATATATATATATATATATATAATATATATATATATATATATATATATATATATATATAGAGAGAGAGAGAGAGAGAGAGAGAGAGAGAGAGGCATTTTTTAAATCTGTATAGACGCCACTCCAGATTAAACATTTGAACCGTGCCAAAATAGATCGAAAGGTAGTCATAGTAGATCGTAGCATGAACATCTTCTGGCAGCATTAATGTGCTGTCTTCGATGCTCATGGGAAGAGTGACACCGATGACAATTTACTGCCCTAAGTGTCCAGTGAGGGTTTCTCCACTAGTTCGAGGAATCGAAGATCTCGTAAGCTCTCAGAGAGAAGGATTGGAAGGAGTTCCCTAGCCCTCGTACCATGTAAGATGCAAATGATGGACACGCAGATGAGACTCTTGAGCCGGATAAAGGCACCCAACGTGGGGGTAGAAATTACGGAAGCCGCGATATACGGAAGAATGGTGATGCGTCCTGCTTTAGAATCACACTAGCTACTTTTACCTATTTCTCCATAAACCTGAACACGCAGGAGGTTGCGAAAAGCAAGCACAGTAGCCATTAGAAAGGTATCTGAGAACATACTCTCCGACTGTATCCTGTTAAAGAAAGCTAAAAGAGAGGTCAAGTATTGCTCATATACGTGTCAAAGAATGCAGTGCAGGATATCATCAGTAACAATGGTGTCATTCACTTGAGAAGCGAGAGCAAAACTTAACTAGTTCACCGAAAACAGGCTATCAAAGGTTCGTATGTTTGGACGTGGAATTCAGGCACTGACCCTAAATAAAAATGTGCGGCGTGTTTGAAATGCTAGCCGAGATGGATTTAGGATGAGGAATATGAAGAAAGTGGACAGGAAGGATTCTAACACAGACACAGGATCAAAAATGGTGCCGCCGCATTCCTTGAAAACAGAAACAGGATGGGAGACGAGGTGAACCCAAACTTAATTCTTTTCACACGCTTCCATTAAGAGCGGCTAACGTGCTTCCAAGCGAAACAGAATCTTACCCTCACTCAGCGAAATTCACATAAATTGAAATCGTACTGACAGCGTTTGTAGAGATTCAAGGCATATCGCACTGGGCTAAGGGTCGTTTCCCAATGGAAGCCAGGTCCACGGCGATGAGAAAGCAAAATAAATCAATTTTCTCATCTACCAACCAAAATTCATCCACTGAGATATAAATTCGAGACATTTCCTCCCATACGGACTAGTGTGCTTGGCACAAGCACCACTGGATCTGCGGCGGTATGGAAAACTGGATTTGAGTGGGAAAGGGATTGCTTCCATGGATGTTAATCAACACTACCAATCCAAATTCCGTTTGTGCATCAGGGGAGCATATGAGCACATCAATGCAGGCGAACGAAGCTGTTCTAGTTTATAGATGCGTGAATTTACCTACATTATAGACATCGATCTCAGTTCTAACATCAGTTCACCAAGTACCCAGCTTATGGGACCCAGGCCCTATATTCCCATGAGAGACGGTGCCTACCACTCATGTCCACGAGAAGAAGAAAGGGCCTCCCTCGGCAACCGGTTACCTCATGACACAGCAGAACATTGACTCATCAAAAGTGACGTACCTGTACGGTATAAAGACACAAAAGAATACCTCCTATTTAGTGAAGCTAGACTGATCATTCATAGAGTGAGATAGTGATAGGGAAATGAAGAAGGGAAACAATACATCGGGTGTACTTGCGCGCTCGCCAATGCAGATCCCAACACGTGCATGGAGACTCGTGATATCCTTTTTCTCTGGAAGGGTGGGCAGCGGGGATGCATCAAACTTGTTCTCCCGAAGACGAACAACTAAATTGGAACTGGAGGAGACGAATCACTGTAAATCTGCCCAATTAGCTCGAATTTCAAGACAATTCCATTGTAGAAAATTGTCGTCCAGATCTTGTTGGAGGCAGCTGTTGGAGCCCTCTTCAAATAGAAGCTCATCACAACGGTTATGGTCGTAAAAAACTTAAGGCCAGAGCTAGGAGGAGTTTATTTGGCTCGGTCCTCACTCACATTTCGAGGAGGTCAACTACTCAGCGTCTAGTCATGTTTTGGGTAAGGGCATGAACGGTGAAGCTTCCTTATTGATACCCTGGTAAGGGGTGTGCTTCTAATTCCTTGGGTGTGGCTTCAATATTACTCTTCTCTCTTGATTCAAGCGAGACTGTGTAAGAGCGCGGCCGCTTAATTCTTTGAGAAACAATAACGTGAGGGCGATAAGGGATCCAGATATTTGCCGTACCAGGGTTGAAGCCTTTTTGCTGCCAGCCCAATCAAAGTATCGTCCAGGGTTCGTAAACCGGAGAATGTTCACTAATGGGAGTGGGAGCTAATCTTCTTAGAATTGCCAGGGAGAGGAGTTTTTATCATTTGAGAGGCATATGAAATCGATCTACAACGGAAGTAATTTTTTTTTTTGAACATATGACTATACGAGTACAAATCGCAATCCTTAGAGGAGGCAGGGTGTGGCCTATCAGCATCCACGCATTTGACTGTGCGATACAGATTTAGTGTGTACGTCCTAGGAGAAGGTTGAGCATATTTCAGATTTACCATTGTTTGCACATCGACAAAGGTAACTGGTATGGCTGAATCAGTAGCAGGGGTAATAACGCCGCAGTAAAGTCACAACCACCTTAACACGGTAGCTATACTAGCGTGCACACGCTGACCCAAGGAGATTATTTGGCTCACACGTACTAGTGTGCGTTTTGAGCCCCTGTCCTTCTTCTTCATTACACACTCAATCTTGATGCCCCATTTGATCAGTCTGCTATTCGGTAATGGAATGACCTTATCTGGCAGTTTATTAGAATAGATTACTTTCTTTACAATGTTCAAGGTAGACTGTGAAGTCACACGCACAGGTTTGCCATTGACTATCAGAAGATCACTGCTTAGAAATTAGAGAAGAATTAAATACATTATTGACAAAGCTGCTGTAAAAACAAAAGTCCTTCAGTTTCTAGCAAGGGACTAGGTTAATCTCTAACGCTTACGGAGCATGTGTTCATCGGACAACTCTGTTGCTTCAGTCAAGTGAATAACCATAAATCGCGTAAGGCCAGCGGGCTCGAAGACACCCGGGAGCCTCTGAATGAGGGGCTCTGATATCTTCAAATATCAGTTGAGTTTCTTCTTATTCATTTTGGGTTGGGAGAACGGTGACCATTTACCTCACCCAAAGTATTTGAGCTCTGCACCAGATTTAGCCTGCTTATTTTCCAAAATGACGAACGACTAGCAAGTCTCCGGAGCCTATATTGGAGAAGGAGAGCTTTTATCTCTTCGTTCATCATTCATTCTCCTTTTTCTCCTTTTTTGGAAAGTCAGTCCTCTTGGAAAGGTCCTTCCTAAGTTTGTGATTAGGGGTAGGAATCTGTTCCACGGCGCCGTGATGCCTTCACGGGAAAGACTGCAGCCTTGGTCGAAGCAGCATTAATCCTATTGTTATACGAGTAGTCCTAGCTCACCTATGGCGCAAGATGGACTCTACTAAGACGCTATCCCCCCAATCCAACTGTCGGAGATGTCATCTAAAACCGACCGTACCAAAAGTGAACTTACGGGGAACCGACACACCATCTCCCCTTAAGCTCACCAGCCTGGGGTTTAAAAACTTGAGCATGCTCCAAAGGGTTCTGACGAATAGTGTCCATCTAATAATAGCTTTGTTCCTGGCTTCCTTCGGAGGCTGAAGAACCTTCTACAAATTCCTTTCTTTGTCAGGGATACTAGGGAAAGCATAGGGCTAGGCCACCACCAAGGAGAGGGAAGTAAAAGGGAAAACCATTCACTCTGATAATTTGGCGAACGGGAAATTATTTCCGGTCAAAAGTAAAGTTTGTTTTAGTTTGCAAACAATTTTCATTATTTGGAATCGGAACCCATTTTTATAACGTGTTGCAAAAAAGTATCTCCCGGACTTCCGATCCAGAATTGGTTCAGAGGGTGTCCGTTGGACCTGCTTGGTACTACACGGAGCTTCTTCTCCTGACGGTGACCAAATATTCCGGTATACGGCACGCCACAGCGAATTGGGTGTAAAAAAATATAAATATAAAAAATAATATGGGGATAGGAGAAAGGGTACAGGGTGGGCACAATGCCTCCATCCTCCACAGGCGGATCCAAGAAGAAGGGGGTGAACTCCCATTCTCGGTCCCGATTAGGGATGCGGGATGGAAGCTAATTGGCGATAGCCTGTCGCGAAAAATAGGTGAGAATGGTCTTATAAAATGGCGTAAAAGTACGCCGGAGATTTCTAGAAGAAAAATAAAAACAGATAGTCTCAAACTATTCTTATACAACAGAGATCCGGGACGGGAGGGCGTGATGCTTCACCAGATGCCAGGTGTAACATTCTACACGAGGTACCTCCTTGCGGGCGAGGCATAAGAAGAAACGAAAGTTTATAAAATAACAGGGGCGGGGAGGAGGTGGTACACGACTGGTGGAAAATAGGAAAGATGAAAAGAATTAAAAAGTAAAGAAGTCCTATTCGTGCTCAGTTCAGAGATCGTTTTGCTATCCGTAGCGACTCACAGATGGCACCTTTAGCCCTTGAGGCAATGGTATCTCTACATCACCTGTTTCGCAGTATCCATGACGCCACGGCTACTGCGAGTTCGGAGGGGTTGTAAATGGCTTGGAGGGGGGGGGGCTCTACATGCGGGGTTTCTGAGACAAGCACCTGGTAAGGGCACACAGGCTGTATGCATAGACTAAGTGACATACCGGTGTTTCGCCACTCCACCCTCCTACATAACAGGAGTCGAGTCAACTATTCGGGCTACATGGCAAAAAAGGTGGTAGACGGCACCCGGAAATATAAAGTTACGCCCCTAGAATTAGCTTGGACCGATCAAGCAATACAACCACAAGGGAGTGCTCCAGGTAGGCTAAAACACCTGGTAACTGGAGGAGTATCACGGCCTACATGACCAAATAACCTTGGCAGTCTCAAACTAGATTCAGACTACTTGAGCTTTATTTATTATTTACAAGCCTCTTCTCACATATTTTGTGGGCTAGAGGCAAATTTCTGAGGCTAGTCACCACCAAGCTCTCGTCGATTCATCTCTGGATCGTGGGGGCTATGGATTGATGATGATTTTTAATATGCCTGAATCTTTCCTGAACTTTGATTCTTTTACTGGCCCATCTTTATTTTCTCTATCTATCTTTTCATGTAGTTGAAGGAGTTGTCAGGTCAGATTTCGAGGCTAATGTGCCTTCCCCTCGCCGCCTCAACCCATGCAGTTTTTCTTCCAACTCGCTTTTTTATCATTGTGGTAAGCCATCCGATGATTGCCTACTTGGGCACAAGTCACCGTACACAACACAGCCTACTACTTGGCTATATTAAAAAAAAACAAATAATATGTAAGCAATAAATACCAACGATAAAAAAGGACAAGAGGCTAAAAAAATAACAACGAGGTAAAGCAAAAAGGAAGGAAGGAAGCGCGCTCCGGCGTCGGGGGTAGGCCTGCCTTCTCCCAATGCAAGAACATGTGACCTACAAAATGAAAGAAACAAAAAAGGTTAAATAAAGTGGAGGAGGCTAGTTGTAAAGTCCATAAGTCGGTGTATACGAACCCGTCCCGAGTACAAAGGACAAGCGGTAGCAACCCCGCTTGTCCTGGTATCCGGACAGGTAACGCGCGCGGAGATCACCCAGACTGGAACATTCAACAATAATCTGCCGAACAGTCTGGGGGACAAAACAGTTTTCACAGTATGGCGCTGGCGAGCGCACAATCAAATAGCGGTGCGACCCGCAATTGTGTCAAATTCGGGGACGACAGAAAGTAACCTGAAGCCCTCGAATGTCTCCCATCTTTGCCAAGCAGCCCGGAGAGCTGCCCGTACTCCTGCCATGTAATAAGTGTGAGGAAGAGTGAAACGCTGATGTTGTCGTCTAGTCCTCGCGGACTCTTTTGCGCCCTCATCGACGCGCTCATTCCCCGCAATTACTACATGTCAAGGAACCCAGCAGAAGATAATCTCGACATCCGCATGGCTCGCCAAAACCGTGGTGTCAAGGATATTGAGAACCAGGGATTGCGGAGATTCCAATGCCCCGAGAGCACTCACAATCTTGTCCCCTAGAGGGCACTTCGCGTTATCTTCCTTACCCAGGGTGTATTGCAATCAGCTCGGCCACGAAGACAGACGCTGCGTCTGTCTTCGCTGACTTCAAACAGAGGGGATACGCCGTGGAAACCGATCCCCTCTTGGGACTTGGACCCTTCCGTATACACTGGCATGGTTCCAGCGTAAAGCGAAGTGTGTTCCAAAAAGGCCGAACGCAATACTCCCGGCGCTATAGAAGGTTTGCGAGCAGAGGAGTGGCGACGAATAGTCAGAGGTTGTAACCTCCAGAGTGGTGTCCTGGGCAGAATCAGGTGCGCCACCAGCCCGAGAGATCAGCTGCGAATTCAGTGAGAGCTGTTGGAGACCGAGGGAGGCGCCGGGCTTGCGTAGACAGGCGAATTATGCACAGTTCACGGCGCAGAGAGAGTGGCATGTCTCCAGCATCGATAAATTGGCTTTCAATGGGGAAAGTGCGGAAGGCACCGGTCACCAAGCGAGGGCTGGTGTGGTGGATTGAGTCCACCTTCCGCAATACACGCTCGGCTGCGGATATATAAAACTCGTATCCGTAGTCGAGCTTCGAACAAACAAAGGATCGATAAAAACTAAGGCAATAGCTCTATCAGCGCCCCAGGTGCTGAACGCTCTAAACAAAGAAAGTCCATGACATCGGTACAAGTGACTCTAAGGCTGAGAATATGAACCTACCAGGTAAGGTGTCGGTCAATTTCAAGACCAAGGAAACGGTGAGAATCTACCACTTCCAGGCGAAGTCCATTCGGGAACTTATCTGGATTAGGGTGAAGCCGTGGATGGCGGTAGAAGTGCACCACATTAGTCTTGACTAAGGAAAACGGAAGCCTATGCGCTGCGGCATTGAGAGAGAGTCACGGTACAATGCCTGTTAGAGGGCCAACTACATAAATGGTATCTGGGCTGCGCCACCAAGAGATGGAAAGGTCATGCCCGTAGAGCGTAGGGAAAACGTCTTCTGGCAGAACCGAGTTGACGCCATTAATGCTCAGGGCAAAGACCGTGACACTAAAGACACTTCCTTGTTAGACATCCTCTTCCTGCTCCATTAGGCTGGAGTGTGCTTTCAACACCCGTACGCAGAATCGACGATCTCGAACATATTCATATATAAACATTGGGAGGCGTCCCCTCGCCCTCATCATGTTGAGAGTCTCCATAAACCGTATCCCCATGTCGTATCATGTTTTTTTTTTCCAGATCGTAAACAGCATGACGTAGTAATGTCTACGAATTAAGGCCTCGTAGACGGCATTTTCCAGTCGGATCAGAGCATCCGACGTGGATTGGGACTTACGGAAGCCGCACTGTGCAGAAGAAAGATGGCCTCCGTTGTCCGTTGTCCAAAAAGAAGGCTAATTAAACATTCATCAACTTTTCAATCCACTTGCACACGCAGGAGGTTAGAGAGATTTGGTGGAAACCAGCCGGGTTAAAGTGATCTCTCCCGGATTGTGAAATTCGAACACATTACTGATTGGGCAGGAATCTGAGAGAATACCCTCCTTTCAGATCCTGTTGAACAAATCTAACAGAAAGGCCATGCCTTGCTCACTCAGGTGTCGAAGAATGGCGTACGGGACATCGTCTGGTCCAGGGGCGGTGTCCGCGCATGAAGCAAGAGCGGAACTCAACTTACTCAAATTAAACCTGTTTTTGAAGGGTTCCCTGCCTTTTGAGGTATTGTCCAATCGGTGGCCTTCGGCAACATCACGACGCGCATTGAATGCTGGTGGAGCAGCATCTCGGATAAAGAAAGCAGAGAAGCGGTCACGAAGGATTTTGCCACAGATGCTGTTTCCGAGATTGCGGTCCCATTCTCCCGGAGAATGGGAGAGGGGTACTGCGAGAACTTGACCCAAATCCTTTTGACTCGCTTTCACACCTCGCTAGAGGGGTTTCTCGTTAAATGAAGACACGTATGCCTGCCAAGAAGAACGGCGGGCGTGCTTCGAAAAATACCGCAACCTAGCCCTAGCTCGACGAAATTAACCGACATTGAAGTCGTCTGGCGGCGCTTATAGCGCAGGTAGGCATAATGCTTCTCTTTGAGGGCCGTCCCATACCTGGCTGACAACCGCGGGAGCGGTCGGTGTGCAAAGTAGTCATAATTTCTAGGAATAGTAGTTAGGCCCACGGAGATAAGGTTGCCGGAGAAGAACTCAACGTCCTCATGTACCGAACTAAACCCCCTCGACTGAGATAGAGAAATCAGATATTTCCTGAAATGCAGACTACTACCGCGCCAGCGCCAAGCACCACCGGGGGGTGCTCTCGGGCGGCAGCGGCCTAGAAAATTAATTAAGAATGGGAAAGTGGATGACTACCATGGAGGTCATCGACCCCCCACCCCACCAACCACCAGCTCTATTTTTTTTATCTCATTTGGCGACTGCCTTCTAGGGCATAAGTTGCCATACTCAAGCTAGCCTGTATCTAGGCTATATTAAAAGCCAAATTAAAGAACGAATAAAACCACAAAAAAAAATACAAACAAAAAGAAAAAAAACAACAAACGAATTGAAAAAATATAGAGCTTCTCCATCGACGCTGAAGGCCTGCCCTCCCCCGCCGAAAAAGACCGTGATCCATATTTGAATATTAAATAACGGGGAGAAGGCTGGCCTTCTCCAAAAAGTCTAAAAGTCCACCGGGCGGTGTGCACGAACGCGTCCCGAGCACAAGGGACAGGCGGTAGTGACCCCGCGCACGCCGGTACTGGGACAAGTAACGTTCGCAAAGATTCCCCAGATTAGGACATTCGACAAGAATGTGCCGAACAGTCTGGGGGACGACGCAGTCGTTACAATAGGGCGCAGGCGAGCGCTCCATCAAATGGCAATGCGTCACACGATCATACCAGTGTGCCCGATTCCGAGACGACAGATCGCGACCTAAAGCCGACGCGGCATTGGGGGATAGGTCCATGGGAACAGTCGCAGCGCAATGCCACGCAACTTTAAGTTCCCTTCGACTGTCTCCCATCTTTTTTGCCAGGCAGACCGAAGAGCTGCACGTATTTCTGCCATGTAGTCGGCGTGAGGAAAAGCGAAACGCTGGTCCTGTCGCAGAGTCCTCGTGGACTCTTTGGCGCCCTCATCGACGCGCTCATTCCAAGCAATTCCTACAAGTTCAGGAACCCAGCAAAAGATAATCTCGAAATTCGCACAGCTTGCTAAAACAGTGGCGTCACGGATATCGCGAACCAGGGGATGCGGAGATTTCAATGCCCCGAGAGCACTCAGGGCGTTTTGTGAGTCACTATAGATCACAATCCGGTCTCCGAATCGGGCACGTCGCGTACTTTCCCGTATCGAGTTTTGTATTGCCACCAGCTTGGCCGTGAAGACAGACGCAGCGCCTGGCAGAGCCCCGCTGGCTTCAAACAGAGGGAAAACAGCGTGGAATCCAACCCCCTATTAGGACTTGGAGCCATCCTTATACACTGGGACAGTTTCAGCGTGACACAAAGTGTGCTCCAAAAATTTCGAACGCAATACTCCCGGTGCTGTACAAGCTTTGGGATCAGAACCATGGCGACAAATAGCCAAATGTGGTTACCCTCCAGGGTGGCGTCCTGGGAAGAACCAAGGGCGCCACCGGCCCGAGAGCTATACCTAGCTATCGAAGGAGTTTCCTGGCCCTAAACACAAAGGGCTCTGGGTAGGACTGGCGTCTCTCGGCGGCATAGGCACCATCGAAATTAGCTGCGGATGCAGGGAGAGCTGTTGGCGACTGAGGGAGGCGCTGGGCTCGCGCGTACAAGCTATCGATGCACTGTACGCGGCATAGAGCGAGTGGCATCTCCCCAACATCGCCTAATAGATTCTCATTGGGGAAAGGACGGAAGGCACCGGTCAGGCCAGGGTGGTAAATTGAGTCTATCTTCCGCAATAAACGCTCGGCTGCGGATGCATAAAATTCGCATCCGTAGTCGAGCTTCGAACGAACAAAGAATCGTTAAAAAATTAAGGCAGTAGCCCTATCAGTGCCCCAAGCGCTAAACGGCACGGAACGGAGAATGTCCATGGCGTGGGTACAAGAGACCCTAAGGCTGCGAATATGAAGGGGATGTACGGAAGCTGTTGGTGGGGAGAAAAGCAGGTTGTTAAAAACTCACCACCCTAAACCGGAGCTCAGGGGTGGGCGAGCGTTATCCCCTCCCGCCTCAGCCCCGAATTTCTTACCCTGTGAAATTAGAGGCTGATCAGAGAAACTTGTGGGAGAGGTTGATGGAAAGTAAGAAAGTAAGATAAAATCACAGTGTCAGAAAGTAGGAGAAGAGGCTAAGCTGGGGCCGAACGGGACGCTGAGTCCCGTCAGCACGGCGGCCAGGAAGGAAAATCGGCGCGCCCCTCACAGGGTCAAAGTAGTAATGTTTGAAAGAAGATCTACAGTTATATATCTGAGACGCATTTAGCTTTCTCTGCCTTCATTACTTCCTTTCCAGTTGTCTAAATGATTTAATGATAGTGAGTAGCGTTTTTTCGTCTCAGAATCGGACACACTCTAGTGAAGAAACGCCATCGGATTCAGCAATCCTTTGAGCTTTTCTGCGCGGTCTGATTGGTCCCGTCGGACTGTTACCCAGTACCTACCCCGGATCAGTAACGGCGGGTTGGCTATTGCCTGTCCTTGGTGTTGGGGGCCTGCTCTTGCCCTTCTCACTAACACTTGAATTTTGAAAATTGATTCTATGTGCTTGGGTCCCTGCGGGAGACGGAACTCCCCAGGGACACCCGAGTGCGCTCATATATTTATTTTGTTAATCTTAATTTTTTGTCCTTGGTGTTTTTATTTGTTGTTTTTATGTTTGTCCTTGTTATTCCTTGTTTTGTTTTTAATTAGCCTGAAGATAGGCACATTTTTTTTGTAATTGTGATGCCTACACCTCATTGGCCACAACTCGTTCCCATGCAACCCGGAAGTGTGTGTAGCATGGTAATCCATCCCCTCAACACACACTCTTGAGACAATCTCTCAGACGCAAGGTCTGCTGGAGGATTTGGTGCTATATATCTTGTTCACTTTTTCACTTCTCCCATCGTCACCATTTTCCTTACAGACTTCTTAAAAACTTCCTGCGAGAGACGTCCTCGTTGGTTTTTAACTTTAAATGGAATTGGAAAAAATCCTTTTATTCCTATTTTCCCCCTTTTCATCGCAATGACGATAAATTTGAAATGAATTTGCGACACCTCGAAATAGACGCGCATCACCGCTACTCATCCTCAAATGAGACAACATAAGAAAAGCAGTCCGTCAAAGGCTAATTAATAGCTTATACAAGGCAGCTCATATTCCCATCACCCAGTTCAGTTCCACCTAACATCCTCATCTATAAATCTATCCAATCTATTCTTAAATTTCACCAGGGATGATGCTTCTAACACGTGACTAGTGAGCCTATTCCATTCATCTACCACTCGATTTGTAAACCAATTTCTTACAATCTCTTTCCTAAACTTAAACTTGTCCAGCTTAAACCCATTGCTACGTGTCGAGGTGAGGTTGGAACTGGAGAAAACGTGAACAGGAATGAACCGGATATATTAAATTAGGGGTTTAGTTCGAGATACGCGTGGCTGGGAACTGAGTATTCAAGGGGCCGATAAGAATAAAAGGAGAAGTGACGGCTGCATATAGATGCGACTAAACCCTTATTTACGCTTATCACCATTACCGAAGAGGAAGAACGAATTTTCCTCTTTACCAGTCCTATCAAAGGAGTAGTTCCCTTACTATCCCCTCGTATATTTTCCCTTATTAGCCATCCATAGGAAGGGTCTTTCCTCTATCATAACTCAAAAAGAAGGCGCATTCTAATCAGGCATCCACGAGAAGGAAAATTCCTTCTCTTATCTCTCGAATGAAGAAGAGTCTTTCCCTTGGGACGGGAGGACTCGAAGTGAACGGAAAGACCAGGAAGTGCCCAATGGAGTCGCTTTTCTGGTGGTTCCTCTAAGTTTCTGCGACCCCTGGTTCGAATCCTTGCACTGTCTCTTCGGCATAAATATAGTTAAAGAGATTAGAACTAATAATTAATAAAAGTTCTTGGAATGCCTTTCATATTTTTATACATATGATAAATAGCCAACTAGAATTCAAATTCGAGCTTGTCAATGATTGCCATCCTGGTTTTTATGCTAGTTTCATTATCCGCTAAGTGTCCCTACCAAAGGGGAAGAAGAAGTGGCGACGACGATGATAAAAATAATGATAATAATAATAATATGATTATGATCCTTTAATAACTAATGGGAACTAATTGTCTTGTTAATACTTAACATACTGATCTTTGTGTTGGTTTCATTATCCGCTAAAGGGGCCCATCCTGGTCTTTGTGTTGGATTCATTATTCGCTAAGGGGCCCTACCAAAGGGGAGTGACAAATGGCGACGAGTATAATAAAAATAATGATAATAATCTACTGCTAACTAATAGGGACTAAATGTCTTGTTAATAACTGTCATACTGATCTTTGTGTTGGTTTCATTATCCGCTAAAGGCGCCCATCAGAGGGAAGGGAGGAATAGCGACGATGATAATAATAATTTCTTCATAATACCAATTTAATAACTAATTGTCAAAGGGTGGTTGGGACGTACGTGTTAAAGGCGTCGGATCCCGGCTGGCAGTTGGTGTGTCGGCCGTCGGCGATGATGTCGCAATGTTCCGCCGAGTCGTAGTACCAATAAAGTTGGTTGAGGCCGCACGCGAATGAGGTCAAGACGAGGAAGAAGATAAAGAGGAACTTGGCGATGTCTGAAAGGAGGTGAAATGAGGTCATTTCTAAGTATTAGGCGGCGACGACTTTTATGAGTAGTAGAAGCGACAACTAACGACGGCTTCTCCACCAGAACAAAATGGCATGAGAGATATGAAAAAGAAAGAGGGGAAGATTAAGTGAAATGTGTGGAAGATAAAGATTCCAGATTGCGTCTTCCAGGTGTCAGCTGCAGCATGGTTGCCCATCCTGCACCTACCACCCGATGAGGGCGGGGGGGGGGATGGGTACGAAGATAGTTGGAGCTAACAATGGAAGAGCCTGTTAAGCTCCTGGTTTTAGATCATCTTTGGCGGTCTTTAACGATTCACACATTAAGCCACATTGGATAGAGTATTGATTTGGGATGAGGTCGGGCGGCTATAGAGACCCGTGTTTATGATCCCACGTTCTACTGGAGGTCGTAGGTTTATGGGGTCAAAGGTTAAATATCCATTAAAGAGATCAAATCAATAAGTAAACAGGTATCAGTTAAGCGAAGTTAATAACATCGGGTGTGGTTAGTTACAGGGTGGGCTCTCGATTTGGGTGGATTTCACAGTGGTTCCCGTAGGGCGACTCCTCGTCAGTAACCCTTGTTAAATTATGTTTAGAATGAGATAGGTCTCAAAAAGTGCAAACCAGTGGTAAACAAGGGTAGACTGGCAGTAAAACACAGAAATAAGGTGGTAAACAAGGGTAGACTGGCAGTAAAACACAGAAATAAGGTGGTAAACAAGGGTAAATCGGGTGGCAAACAAGGAAAAATTGGCGTAAACAAGGTCATACCAGTGTTAAAAAAAGACCACGGTACTAAAACAATGCTAAAGATTGCAAAGAGAATGCAAGTGTCTTTTACCAATATACAAACAAACAAAATCTATTTCAACAAACCAATAATCAAAAGGTTATGAAGAAAATACTTGAGAATCATTTTGTCTCAGTTTATACCCAATAAAATTTAAAAGATATTCTGGTTATCGAGACACGAATGGCATTTGACTAGCATTAAATACTAAATAGCATATCAGTCCAGGAAGTATTTTACTTGGATAGATTGAAATCTGACAAAGTAACTGGACCAGATATGATTTCTCCTTGCCCACTACATAATTAATATTGGTAATTGTTATACCTCGGCGAAAATTTTTTAATAGATCACTAGAAGACGGGATTGTTTTGGAAATATTCCAATAAACAAACGTAGCTTGCATTTTAAAAAGGGGTGATCGCCGCTGCTTTACAAACTAAAGCCCAATTAGTATAACAGACTTGATTATTAAACTACTCGAATCAATTCTTAAAGTTAAAATAGTCAAGAATCTCGACAACCATGGACTAATTTGAGACACAACACGGCTTTCGATAAAAAGGAAATCGTGCGTAACTTGCCTAATTTTTTCATACAATAGTTTAAGTAAATGATGTAACGCGGGTGGTAGACCTTATTGACTTGAATGTTCCCAAAGATTCTGAGCAAAAAGCTAAAAATGCACGGTAACCATGGAAACTTGCCAGATCGTTATTGTTCATAGTGTGAACGAGGTTGTGACAGTGTGTTCTGAGGTGATATTGACTTTTGAAAAGAATATATGGTTGAGTATCAGGGCGTGAGAAGGGTTGGAAGACCGCGTAAAAGTTGAATGAGTGTTTGAAAATGAGGTTGACCAAGAAGGATGTAAATGATATTGTGTATGGAGGGGGTTTGCGAGGGGGTTTGTTCGGGGTGTTCTACCCAGGGCTAAACTTTGACTAGGTGAGATGCGATAGCAAATAGCACCCTATAGGCATAAAGGGAATTTCGGTGGGGACAAAATGATTATTGGCCTTGTGCTTAATAAAGCATAAAGTAGGTGGGAGAGGCGAGTAGTTTCGGTGGAGTTGAAACGCACCGACCCTACACTGTGGAAAGCATTTAATGATGATGATATTATACATAGAAATCTAGATAACAGGGGAAATAGAGAACAGTAATTAATAAGATTAAATTTGGGTAGAAGGTACTATCTAGTGAGTTCCACAGGGATCTGTACTTGGACCACTTTTATTTTCCGTGCATGATAATTATATAGATGACAAACTGCTGTGTTGTAATCTCGAAATTCGCTGATGGCATAAAACTGCGATGAAAAGTTGTTACAGCTTGTGACTGATGCAAAATTCAAACACTCAACAAAACCCAGAGTGATCAATTAAATGGAAGATAGGAATCGAAAGAGGGAAATGCATTCAATATTGGAGAGGTCATGAACGACTTACAATTTCCAAAACAATATGCGGTGTGGAAAAAATGCGTTTGACAGATTTAATATATTTTTTTATCATATATCGAAAGAGATCGTTCTTCTATTATTCAAGCCCATCTTAATGGCGTACTTGCAATATGCAGCGCAACTCTTGCGTCATCTGCAAAAATAGGTCAAAAAGCTTAAAATGATGCGCAAGATGAGATCACTAGAGACACGTCGTGTGAATTTTTTTTTTTAGAGTTATTAAATGTTTTTGTAATGTTAAATCTAATTCACTTTTAACCTCAATAACTTAAGGAAGACAGGAAATAATAGCAATAAAAGCGTTTGCAAAAGGCTAATCAATATTGATCAGCCTTATGCAATCTCCTTTTCTTCTGTTCTTTTCTTATGTCTAAAGAAAAAAATCCTTCACGACGAAATTGATCATTAGAATTCGCTGCCTGGAAATATATTGCGCAAAGATACTATTTAAGGTATAAAACTTGTTTATATAAGAAATTTCCGCGAAGTTTGGCAAAATGTAATTTAAATGCCTAACCGTGAGTGGCCTTCACAGTCTTCCCTAGCCCTTATAAACTTCCAAGGAGGAACGAGATTTGATCTTATAGTTTGCTATGCTCGTCTATTTTTCTTTTTTTATTGACAAGTTTCATTTGATTCGTTTCTACATCATTCTCTACCAAGCTCGAGTCGTTTCAAGGTAAGGTACAGCCAGTGAGACACTTTAAAGACAGATAAGTCTTACATTATCGTTTACAAATACAAGAATGGCCAAAAGTTTTGAGACTACTATATTTTTTTCGTATAAGAAAATTAATGAAACTAAATAAAATTTCAACTTGTTTTAGTATGTTCGTATACAATAATTTAGAGCCTAAACCAATTTTCTTAATATATACAGTCAATTGATACTCGCAGTCAATATTTACAATGATGTCCCTTGTTCTTCAGGACCCCTTCAATTCATTTTGGTATGCTGGATTTCTTTCTTTAAGACGCGCATCGGGCGACTGCTTTTAAGGGCATAATTAACGCTAATTAAAATTTCAGCCTAGTGCTAGGATACCATAAAAATTCCCAAATCAACCCAAAAAACAACAAACCAAAACATAACACGAAGCAAAATATGAAGAATGAAGCACCCCCCGGCGTCGGAGGAAGACCCACCTACCCCCCTGCGCAGAAACAAACAACTTACAAAAAGAGAGTAAAATAAAATAAAGGAGGCCAGGCTCGTCCAAAAAGGACAAATGGTACAGACCCCACTCGTCCGGTGCCGGGACAGGTAACGTGCGCGAAGATCACCCAAGCTGGGACATTCGACAAGAATGTGCCGAACAATCGGGGGGACCAACGCAGTCGTCGCAGTAAGGTGGTATGTTTGAGACTAAATTTATGATGATATCTTGACTGCTGTTGCTCCATTTTAGTTCAATAAGCACCGGCAACTGCTCACAATTGGATGGCTGCGGTTTATCAACCACCCGTTTGATTATCGCCGACAAATGATCTATTGGGTTCATTTCAGCCCAATTCTTGAGCTTTGGTCCCAAATTTTAGATGTTCCTTTCAGCCAAGAACTTTGCTATGGTTTAGTTTTGTGGCAAGGTGTGCCATTATGCTGAAATATACAGTTATTATTACTAAATTGGTCCTGAACTGTTCGGAAACTGTGCTGCTAGAGCAGATTATGGTACCATTTTGATTAAAAGCAGCTATCGACATGGAAAGTATCCCGATACTTCACTGTGTGCACGACACAGGACTCGTGAAAGCACTACTCTTTTGTGCCTTTAACAAGGGATCTTCTAGAAGCTTCAAACGAGCGGAAATGAGCTCCACCAGAGAAAATCACTTTGCCCGTCATCAGCGGTGCATTATCTATATTTCTTACTAAACTGAAGCCTATCCGTATGGTTCTTCTTGGTGAGATTAGGCTTCTACGCATCGTTTCCTGACTTGGAACCTTTTCGAAAAGTCTGTCTTATAGTGCGAGCTGAAGCGTTCACACCTGATTCTTTCCAATGGTAAGCAAGCTTGGCACTGAAAGCAACCCGATCCTTGAACCAGGAGGCGATATTGGCGTTCATTTAAGCTTTTGGGCGTTCAAAAGACTTCTTCACAGAAGTGTAACCAGTTTTTTTTTTAGTTAGTGATGCTAAAGATGGTCCTCTTGATGCCATATCCTTCGTAACAATCAACTTTCATTTTAGGCCACTTTGGTCGAAAGCAACAATGCACTTTTTTCTTTAGAAATTTTTTCTGAAATTGAAAAAGCTTATAAAAATAGTTTAAAAAAATTAGTAGAGTATAGATTATAATTTCACATCATCATTTAACTCATATTCGTCACCATTTTGCCCTTTTAATCGAATAGCAAACTTCATGGACCGAAACTCACTTCTTATAGGAACAGGATGAGAGCGCGATTTTGGATTCAACGAAGGAATGCATTTTTTTCCTCATTATTTTTGAAATGTTGAATTTTTAATAAACCTGAAATAATTTAAATATTAAAATAATTATTCCTTACATGTAAATTTTAAAAACGAATGACAAAAATATATATTAGTTTCATAACTTTTGGCCATGACTGTAAATGGTTGCTGATACGATTGTTTTGTTTTGTTGTTTTTATTTATTTAAAAATAGCCTAATGATAGAGCTATGTCCACGATTTCGGCTTATCTGCCCTAGCTGATAAGTCAGTTTCTCCAAGAACTTCAAAATACGGAGTAAAATCGATAGGTTTAGAGCTTGAAAGATGTCTGAAGCAAATGACCTGTCAGAAAATAAAGCAGCGTCGCATAGGAGACACAATCGGAACCATGGAACCCGCATCGATGCAATCAGGAGATGGCAGACTTAATCCACGCAATATGACTGAGCCTAAAAAGACTCAGTTCATGCTGTAGATTTCCATTTTAAAGTTCCGGGTTTCTATTTTGAACTTGAATGAAAAGTGGAAGGAAAAAATAAACCGCAAAAATTGAAATAAAGATTATGGAAATTCTTAAGTTTTAGAAAGGTGAGATTTAATTCGGGAATTTAAGTTACGTTATGTTCGTGCTGTTAGGTTAGGTTAACTCAGGTTAAGATAGTTTCGATGGGGGTAAGTTAGGTTAGGGCAGCTTTGGGGGTTAAGGTATAGTTAGGTTAGCTTCGCAGGGGTAATCTCGGGTTAGGGTCAATTAGGGTCTTGTAGTCTCGTACTACTTTTACCTGCGTCTCTTGGACGAAATATATATGCTTATTTTCTAGAGGGTGTTGCCGAGAATCGTCCGTGGGAATGAGCTTCAGTTGTTCTCCACCCCTAAGGCGGAGCTACCAAAAGCTGTACATGTCGAATTACTTACATATCCCAAGTTTTATATATATATATATATATATATATATATATATATATATATATATATATATATATATATATATATATAACAGGATACGCTTGTCGCAGCTTTGTGATACAATTCCTTATGGTCAACAGGTGTATTTACCCAGGTGCTTCATAGATTCTCGTCTATTGATAAATCTATTCTGAGATGTGAATTGTTTATTTATGCGTTGTCTTATTGACACAGCTGGCTCACACCTTTCGCGCTTTCGTACATTCGTGTGTCACGCGCGCACTTCCAACGGCCACTTGCCTTCTATATTCTAATTTTATGATTCCAAATTTAGACATATTTTATATGTATGGAAAATGCTAGGATTTAATTAGACCACCGCGCGTCTATTTTCTGGAGTTTTTTTCTGGTCCTATTGAATCCTTAATTTGGTGCCAGTAGCTTACCTATTACATAATCCCATCACCGCAGTACTCCCCTGCCAGTAATGGAGTTAGTGGGGAAATAGCGTATAACATTACATAGGTAGATAGATACATATGTAATACTTACTTTTGACACACTTAATATCTGACAGCATTTACAACATACGCACAGGGCATTGACACCTAGATAAGTGCATGCCTGTACTAAAACAGGCCTATTTATTCCATGTTCTGCTATACAATACAATAATAGTGATATCTAATACATTTATATACAATTTATCCACAATTTGTCCTATCCTTCTTTAGATTTATATATAAATTATAATTAGGACAATTAACAAACACATACTAAGGCATGTATTAAAGCTAGAGAGGGAAGGAAGCGTTTATATATTTAGGCCTCTTTCTCTTACACCAAATGTGTTGCTACAATATTGCTTACGCAAGAATTAGAAATACATGAACGAAGGATTCCTGGCAAGCGTGACTTGCCTCCCGGAGCGCGTGAAAACGTCCGACTTGCCGTTCCTCTCTCCGGTTCCTGTAAGGTATCCGGTTAACTTATTGTGGCGTCGTTATCTTCCTTGCTATGCACTCTATGAGGTGAAGTGCACCTGGTCCTCTTCCTTTTTTTCTGCTTGAGTCCATGGGCGTTGCTGATCGCCCGGCACGTTACCATTATGCGAGGGAGGTAATATCGCCGGTTTTAATCTGTCCATTGAGCCAGGTCCCTTATTCCGTTGGGGAATTCCAAAGTGCAAACCTTATTGCCGTGCTCGATTACCGGGAAAGGGCCAGAATATGGCGCTTCTAGTGGTTTGCGCACGCGGTCTATTCGGACCCACACATAAGTTGCTCCGCAAAGATTTGGGGGCACGAAAGGCTTGGGTACCGAGTGCAGCTGCCCTATGGATGCTTGCGTGAAGTTTGGAGTCGGCCTTGGATGACGATGACGAAACTAAAGGTTTTGGGGACAAGAGTCTGGTTCCCGTGACTGCCGTAAAAGTTAAAAATCTCGAGCCATTGGACAAAGAGCGAATGCCTAACAGCCTTGTCGACGGTCCATTATGGGGCACTTCAAAGTCCTGTGTGCCATTTACACCATCCGTCTGTGGACGAGTGGTACGCCGAGGTGCGGAGACGATGAAAACCAATAAGGGCTGACAGTTCCTTGAATAGTTCTGATTCGAATTGGACGACTCTGTCGGTTACTAGGTAAAGCGAGAATCCAGATCTGGAAATACTCCCGTTTAGAAAAGCTAACGCAACCGTTGCGGCACTTATGTCTAGTATCGGTAGCGCCTCGGTCCATCTCGTTGCGAAGGCGATGCATAATAGTAAATACCGAAGGTGTGAGCGGTAGGATTGTCCAGACAGTGTACACGGTGGAAGTGTTCCAACTATATCGATATGCACAGTTTCGAACCTTGAGGATGGAATTTCAATGGGCAAGATCTGGATTTCGTGTGGCAATTAATCTTGAAAGATTGAGAAGGGAGGCACTCCCTCGTCCAAGAGCGAATATTCCTGTCCATATTGGGCCAGAATTATCGAGATTTGACGAGACAAAGTGAAGCCTTGATTCCAGGGTGTGGCAGATTATGTAATTGATTAGAGATAGTTCTCCTGCATGCCAAAGAGACGAACAGTCGTGGGTATCTTGATGTTACTTCGCAATAAAGCTGAACTTCCACGGGAAATGGGTAAGATTTTAGCAGCGAACGAAATTCCTTCGTTATTATCCTGTGCTGCCTCAAAGCTTAGAGGTCAAGAGAGTCAATTTGGATCGAATTGACTTTCCTTGAAAGGCAGTCAGAGACTATGTTGTCCTGACCACGTACATAAGAGATATCAGTGACGTACTCTATAATGGCTGTCCAATGGTGTTGTTCCCTGTCTGTTTTAGCATTTAATGACGATGCAAAAGCTGATACTAAAAGCTTGTGATCAGTGCACAAGGTAACGTGGCGACTTTCAATCAGGTGCCTGGAGGTCATGACAACAAGATACGCCGCTAGTAGCTCTCTGTCGTAGCTGGAGTATGCTTGGTGCGTCCGATTCAGCTTGCTCGAAAAGAATCCCACCGGTTTTGCAGATCCGTCAACCATTTATGCAGGGCAGCACCTGCTGCGTATTGGGAACAATCTGTCACCATCTGGTATGGTGAATCATTGATGCTCATCGAGCCTCATCATTACACATGAGCTCCCGATCCTTTGGTTGCAGCCGTACAAGTTAGGTCAATGGGGCTATAATCGCGGCAAAGTTAGGAATCATTCTGCGGCAGTATCCTAACATGCCCAAATATCTTCGAAGCTCCTCTTAGTCATTTGGTAATAGTATCTCTCTAATCTCTTCCATTTTCTTCGCTGGTGGGCAAATTCCTTACACCGAAATATGATGCCCTAAAAAAATCTATTTCCTCCTTCGCCAGCTCGCACTTCTCCAGGGATATTCTCGCACCGTTTTCGACCAGGATTTTAAAGACTTGATCTAAATGCTTCAAGTAGTCGTCCATATTGTCTGCATATATCAGGATGTAGTCTATCTACACAAAACGAACCCTAATCTTCGAAACAGTTTGTCCATGTGCCGTTAGAAGGTGCAGCTTGCATTTCGGCGATCGATTGGGAGCTTAACGTTCTCCCACAAACCAAATGGGGTTGTGACCTAGGTTTTCTCTATGTTTGCCTGGTTCATAGGGATGTGACTATAGGCACGAACCAGTTTCAACTTTTAAAACATCCTTTTTTTATGGAGGTGGTTCGTAAAACTTTGAATTCGCGGCAGCGGATACCTGTCGTCCTTTGTGATCGCTTTGGACGCTCGGAAACCGCGGACCACCCTGTACTCACCGGGCGACTTCTTTGGTACCATGTGAATTGGCGAGGCCCATGTCAACTTGGCAGGCGCACGACCCCCTCCTTCAATAGTGTTTCGAAAGTTTCTCTATTGAAAGAGGCCTCGACCGTGCGGATGTCGGTGGAGCACTACGAGTTTAGAATCGTATGCGTCACTGATTTCGGTGATGACGCGGAGGGCTGAGCGAGTGCGGGTCCGTACAGAGCCTCATATTTTTCCAATATGGCTCTGCAATTGGGTGGTAGGTGCTGAAGGTCATCGATAATTAAGCCTACCACAGGTTCGCCAGATAATCTCACTTCCGATACAAGTTTAGTTTGTTTGTCTATTAGTACGCCGCGCGCACAATCTAGTAATAGATTATATTGCCTTAAGAAGTCAATACCTAATAACGGTGAAGTGGTATTGCAGTGCACTTTTATTTTCCCGTTATTTGCGGTTGAAATATTTATACTAGATTCGCGCAATTCACCCGATTTCACAAATTTAGCCGGAATTATCGATACACTCGCCCCCGTATCGATCAAGAAATCACATTTATTATTAACACTTTTGCGGCGACGGTGAAAACAGACGGCATACCACCGGCCACGCTTGCAATGGCATGCCCGTCTAGTTTTCCACTGGGGCTTGCGAAAATGGCCTAAAGGAAGGTTGTATCTGGACCTTCTCTCTTTGGCGAACTGCACCAATGTTCACAGAATTTCGCGTTTTCCTGAAAGAATACATGTGAGCTGCAAACTACAGCTCTTTGTTTTTTTCGGAAGGGTCACAATTCTCCTTGTATATTATGCACACTGTAATCATTATTATTTTGCATATAACGGGGACGATTCCTATTAGGTTACGCACTTTTGGGCACTGACCGCGCACTCCCCGCCGAATTATTTATATACTTATCACTCGTATTTTATTTGTATACGACATGAGCGTTGGACACGGAAACGGCACTGCGATCTATCGACTCACCACTGGTATTTATATTAAGGCACTGCGCACTAACAACTGTCATCAGTTCATCAGCCAGTTTTCCTAATTGTTCCAGGGTGAGTTCTTTCTGAGTGGCAGTTATGGGCGCAATGTTAGCCGATAAGAACTGAATGAATTTGAGCCTTACAAGTTCTTTAAAAACTCCTACTTACAGGGCAGCCCTTCGTAGTTCCTCCAAATTAGGCGAGGAGTGGCTTGTGAACGTGAAGGATGTGATGTTTTAGTCTTCTCGAAAAGCCCAATAACTTCCGCCCTCAAATAAAACCATCATCAATAAAATCAAACAAAGAATAAGGGAATAAGAAGGAATCAAGTTCCGGCAAAGAAACCAGCGACTGCTTGGATAAGAAAAAACAACAACACAAAAACACCCAACTATTCAAATAAAGGGGAGAAGGCCGGCCTCCTCAAAAAAGTCTTAAAAGTCCACAGGTCGGTGTGCACTAATACGTCTCGAGTACAAGGGACAGGTGATAGTGACCCCGCCCATCCCGGTACCGGGACAGGTAACGTGCGCGGAGATCGCCCAAACTGGGATATTCAACAAGAATTTGCCGAACAGTCTGGGGAACAGCGCAGTCTTCACAGTAGGGCGCAGGCGAGCGCTCTATCAAAAGGCGGTGCGTCCTGCGAGTGTATCCAAATCGGAGACGACATAAAGCAACCAAAAAGCCTTCGCGGCATTGAGGGTAGGTCCATGGGAACATTTGCGCCGCAATAGCACGCAACTTTACGTTCCCTTCCACTGTCTCCCATCTTCTTTGCCAAGCAGCCCAAATAGCTAGCCATATTCTTGCCATGGAGTCAGTGTGATGAAGAGCGAAATGCTGGTCTTTTCGCAGAGTCCTCGCGGACTTTAGGCGCTCTCATCGGCGCGCTCATTCCCCGCAATTCCTACATGTCCAGGAACCCAGCAAAAGATAATCTCAACATCCGCCAGGCTCGCCAAAAACGTGGCGTCACGGATATCGCGAACCAGTGGATGCGGAGATTACAATGCCCCGAGAGCACTCAGGGCGCTTTGTGAGTCGCTATAGATCACAATCCGGTCTGCAAACCGGGCACGTCACGTAATCTCCCAAAACCGAGTGGTGTATTGCCACCAGCTCAGCCGTGAAGACAGACGCAGCGCCTGGCAGAGCCCCGGTGACTTTAAACACAGGAAATACGGCATGGAAGCCAACCCCATCTTAGGACTTGGAACAATCCGTATGCACTGGCAGGGTTCCAGCGTGACACGAGGTTTGCTCCAAAAAGGTCAAACGCAACATACTCGGCGCTGTACAAGCTTTGGGATCAGAGGCGTGGCAACAAATGACCAAATGTGATACCCTCCCTGGTGGCGTCCTGGGCAGAACCAGGGGCACCACCGGCACAAGACCTATACCTATCTCTCGAAAGAGTTTCCTGGCCCTTAACCAAAAGGGATTAGGGTATGACTGGCGTATCTAGGCAGCATATGCACCGTCGAAGTCAGCTGCGGATGCAGTGAGAGCTTTTGGCGATTGAGAGAGGCGACGGGCTCGCGCGTACATGCGGATAATGCACTGTACACAGCGTGGAGCGAGTGGCATCTCTCCAGCATCGACTAGTAAGCTCTCAATGAGGGAAGTGCGAAAGGCACCGGTCGCCAGGCGAAAGCCGGTGTGGTGGATCGAGTCTACCTTCCGCAATAAACGCTAGGTTACGGATGCATAAAACTTGCATCCGTAGTCGTGCTTCGAACGAACAAAGGATCGATAAAAAAGTAATGCAGTAGCCCTATCAGCGCCCAAAGCATCGAACGTCACGGAACGGAGAATATCTATGGCGCGTGTACAAGAGACCCTAAGGCTGCGAATATGAGCCTTCCAGGTGAGGCGTCGGTCAAATACAAGACCAAGGAAACGGTGCGATTCAACGACTTCCAGGCATACCCCATTAAGAGATAAGTCTGGGTAAGGGTGGAGCCATGGATGTCGGCAGAAGTGCACTAGCTTAGTATTGGCCAAGGAAAACTGAAACCTGTGCGTTTCAGCATAGCGAGAGACGCGGTTCAATGGATGTTGGAGTCAACGATACACAGTTGGTATCTGGTCCGCGCCAAAAGAGTTCGAAAGGTCGTCCACGTAGAGCGTAGTGAGAACATCTTCGGCAGCACCAAGGTGATGCTGTTGATGCTCAGGGCAAAGAGTGGGACACTGAGGACACTTCCCTGCAGGACATCCTCCTCCTGCTCCATTGGGCCGGAGAGGGCTCTCCCCACCCGTACGCGGAATCGACGATCTCACAAAAATTCAGATATAAACAGTGGGAGACGTCTCATCGCCCCTATCGTGTGGAGAGTCTCCATGATACAATATCACCATGCGGTATCATAGGCCTTCTCTAGATAGGAAAACACCGTGGCGTAGTGTTGTCTACGGATGATGGCCTCGCAGACGGCATTTTCCAGTCGGAGCAGAGATTCCAACGTGGAGTGGAACTTGAGGAAGCCCTACTGTGCAGGAGACATATGGCCTCCGCTGTCCAGGAAAAGGGGCTAATCTAACATTTACCAATTTCTCTCTCAAACTGCAAACGAAAGAGGCTAGAGGGATTGGGCGGAAACCGGCCGGAGTAGAGTAATCTCTTCCCGGTTTGCGAAAGGCGAGCACAGTAGCGATTCCTCAGGAATCTAGAAGGAGACCCTCCACCCAGATACTCTTTAACAAATCTAACAGAAAGGCCATTCCTCGCTCACGTTAGTCTCGAAGCAAGCCGTACGGGACATCGTCTAGTCCATAGGCTGTGTCCGCGCACGAAGTAAGAGCGAGACGCAACTCACTGAGAGTAAATCTGGCGTTGAAAGGTTCTCCGCCTCTAGAGGTAAAGTCCAGTCGGCGGCATTCCGCGACATCACGACGTGCAGTGAATGCTGGCAGGGCAGAATCTCCGATAGCGAATGCGGAGAAATCGGTCGCCAAGGAGTCTGCCACGGACGCGGGGTCCGAGATTGCGGTCCCATTCTAATGGAAAATGGGAGGTGGGCCCTACGAGAACTTGCCCCAAATCCTCTTGACTCGCTTCCACATCCTTGCTCAAAGTGTCTTCCCGTTAAGTGAAGACACATATGCTCGCCAAGAAGAGCGACGGGTGTTCTTCGAAAAATACCGGTATCAAGACCTAGCCCGATGGAATTCAGCGACAGTGAAATCGTTCGGATGGCGCTTATAGCGCATTTAGGCATAAAGCTTCTGTTTGAAGGCCGTCTCACACTCAGCCGACCATCACGGGAGTAGTTGACGTGCAAAGTGGACAGAGTTTCTGGAAATAGTAGTCAAGCCCGCATCGAGGAGGTTGCCGGAGAAGAACTCGAGAGCTTCATATACCCACCTAAACTCCTCGCCTCAGATAGAAAATTCAATCATTTCCTGAAATGCAGGCCACCGCGTTCGAAACTACCGAGGTGTACTCTCAGCCGGCAGCCACCCAGAAAATGATATTTGAATGGGAAAGTGATCACTTCCATGTAGGTCATTAACCACCCCTCCAATCAAAATCAGGCTGTGAATCCGAAGAGCACAAGAGATAGATCAAGGCAAGAAAATGAAGCGGTTCTCGGGCAGTGATGCGTAAACTCATCCACATTTAGGACACCTATCTCAAGCTCTTCGATCAGATCGGCAAGGACTTGACCCCTGGGATTTATTGAGTAGTCTTCCGAGAGAGGATGTCTGCCGTTCAGATTTCCAAGCAAGAGAAAGGGCCTCTGCAACCGTGTCATGACGCAGCGGAAGTTCCCTGCGTCAAAGTTAGCTGACGGTGGAATGTACGCAGAAATAACATTTTACCTCCTATCCAGGTGCAGCTGCACAACTACTGCCTGAAAGAAGGTAACTAAAGTGAAAGAAAGAACGGAGACACAATGCCGGGTGTAAACCGCACATCCCCCAACCCGGCCCCCATCTCGTGCTGGTTGGTTCGAAAAACCCTTATATCCCGGGAGGGTGGGCAGTGGGTGCGCGCCTAGCATGGTCTCTAGCAGAAAAATAGCTAACGGGGAACGGGACGAGACGAGCCTCAGCAGCTCCTTCCAGTTGGCCCGGAATCCGTGGCAATTCCATTAAAGGAATATGCCCTCAAGGCCTAGCTCGGAGGAGACGCGGAGGCCCTCTTCGAACAGAAGACCCTCACGGGAATGGCCGTACGCTTCCCGAAGGCAGAACCCCGGGCGCTGTTGGCCGGACAATGAGCTGAAATCGCTGTCGCCTTCGATGACTTATTGGGCGAGGTTGGGCTCGCCATGCGAGTCTTTTCCTCTCTCCGCCTCGAAACGTTAGCGGGCGTTGCGGCCTCTGAGGCGGGTGCCCTCTTTTCGAGGATCCACCGACTCTGAGCGAAGGAGCCGTAACTCTTTTGTTGCTGTCCTCCTTTATGAACCCCGGAAGATGATATGGCGACCAACTTCAGTGGCGTTGCCTTATGTGAGTCTATCAACTTTATCATAGGAGCGCCCGATTTGGTTAGAATGGGCGTGAAACCGACCGTACTCGGAGGCCTTGATGGGCCCAGAGCAGAGGGTAGCTTTCTTACTATTGAGGCATAGGATGATCCAGGCAGGGCCGGGCGTGCCAGAAACAAGTCCTTAGCCTCTCGGAATGAGAGACGTTCCTGTCCTTGTACGGCCTGAATTTCTTTCTTAGGGTGGTATGTACCACATTAGTTAGAATAAGCGAAGTGCGTCTCTCCGCAATTCAGAAAGTTAGCCACACACGATTTAATCTTATCGTGTGTGGTCTTGGAGCAATTTACGAGACTTCGGGTGACCCCGACTTTGCACTTCTACATGAGCGATTCATATGGCCGAAGCGGTGACAGTAATAGCACTTCCGTGGCAGTGGCACGAATTCCCTTACGCGGTAGCGATAACAACTGCCACACACCGACTCAGGGATGCTTGGAACAATCGAACGTGACGAAGAGTGTAGGGGTGGGTTTCGAGGCCCCTCCATGTTTTCTCATCACACGTTCGACCTTGACCGCCTCATGGTCGGCCAGCTTTATGGTGATGTTCTCTATGGAGTAGTCCACGAGTTCCCTCGCATAAACTACTCCTTTCACGAAGTTCATAGTAGAGTGCGGCGTAACGCTCACAGGCGTGCCATCAAGTGTCCGAATGGCACTAATCATTGTCACCTCGGAGGGATTTGACGCATTCGCCAAAAGGCTCCTATCCGAGAAATGCGACCTTCGGCTCTCTACCAATCACACTAGCTAAAGCTCTCCTCTGATGGATCATGTTACTCTGAGCCAACATGGTTCCATCCGTAGAGCGAAAAACGAGGAAGCGTTTGAAGCCACCGGGCTCGAAAATGCCGGGTAATCTCTAAATAATGGGCGCCGATGTAATCGAAGCTCCGCTCTGCGCACTAGAACTTTTAATCTTAGTCTGGGGCTCCGCACCAGTGGGGCAGAGGGTCCGGATGTGCCGATCTTGGCTTGGTCACTTAGCGAAGTGGCAGCAGACCCATCCGTCCCCGCAGCTTCCGCGGATGGAGAGGAGCCCTGAGTCTTTTAGTCCCTTTTCTGTATTTTTTCTTTTTTACGAGAGGAGTGCCGGGAATTAACCCACCTCTCCCCTACGCCGGCAGGAGCCCCCAGGCCAGATGGACCGTCCTCATCAAGGTCCTTCTCCGAGATGGAGAAGGTTCTGGCAGTCGCAAGGCCACCAGTCGGAGGAGATCCCTCTCCTTCTTGTACTGCCTTGGAAACCATAAACGTTTCAGGAGGACCTTGCATACGGGCGGGATCGGGTTTGGTGCTTGGCGCCGAGCCCGGATTCGCTCCATGGAAGGCCATACCGTCTGAGGCTGGGTTGCCTCAAGGACCATGTCTATCTCCGGGGGGGGTGGCCTCCCGTTGGTCATCCGCCCCCAGGACATCACTGGTCCCATTTGCAGCACTGTCAGATGTTGAATTTGGGGAGGCACAGGCCTTGACCCCGGCCAGATTCACTATTCTCGCCAGTAGGTCTTTTGGAGAAAGCGACCGATGGGGCCTGGCTTCCCTCTCCCCTATAAGGGGGCTTGTTCTACTTACCCGCTTTAATGGGGATCGGTCGGCTATGGGCTGCCTGCTGGCTTTCTTGGCAGTCTACTTGGAAAATATAGGGGGAACTGCCGCTGGGAAGAGGGAGGTACCCGAAAGCACCTCCAGAAAAGGGGGTGAAGGGGAGTCCCTTACACCCGTAGGCTAAGGAGAGGAGTAAGCCTCCTCTCCGGTTAGAGAGATTTGGAGGGTTCCCTGCGATAGCACAGGGGTGAGACCTCTATTTTTTTTTGTGGAACTTGCCCAGGGCTGCTCAGACGATGGGAAAGGGGAAATTGATTTGAGATTTTTTTTGGTATCATCTTTGGCATGGTGACCCTATTTTTTTACGGGAAGCAATCGCTCATCACCCTTTGCAGTACCTTGCACTGCAAGGGGAGCGTATGGCGGTGGAAGAACCAGGTGCCGCCATTCAAGGCCACCCCTCCCGCCTGGTGGCCTGGCAGTCCCTCAGCATGGTGGCCCAACCTTGGACACGGCGTAAAATGTATAGTGTTTGAAAATAGGAAGGAAGAGGATGTGAGGAAGATGTGGGTGAGGATAAAGCAGGTTATTTAATAACACACCATCCCAAACCGGAGCTCAGGGGTGAGGGATGATTATTCCCTCCTCCCCTCATCCCCGATCCGAGATAGTTGGCTTATAAGAAGGTTGGCATCTATCCTGAGAAATAGATGACCCTCAGAGTAAGTTTTGGGAGAGGTTGTAGGGGAAGTGAGGAATTAGGGGAGAAATACAGGCTGTCTGAAAGAAGGACAAGAGGCTTAGTTGGGGCCTGACGGGGCGCTGAGTCCCGTCAGCACGGCGAGCAGGAAGGCAAATCACCGCTCCCCTTACCATAATAATCCTAACTGACCTGGTCCGAGTTAATATGCATGTGCTTATTTTCTAGAGAGCGTGACCTAACATTGTCCGTGGGATAAGCTTGTGTTGTCGTGTGTATTGTTTTCCACCCCTAAGGGGAAGCTATCAAGTACCAAACGATTTTTATGTCTAATTACTTACATGTGCCAAGTTTTATCTATATAACAGGATAGGCTTGTCGCAGCTTTGTGATACAATTTTATTTGGTCAACGAGTGTATTTACCCAGGTGCTTCATAACTACTGAGACGCGAATCGTTTGTTTATGCGTTGTATCTCTGACCTTTCACACGTCCATACATTCGTGTGTCCCATGCGCACTTCCAACTTCCGCATGCCCTATATATATATATTTTTTAACAAATATATTTACATTCCTTATTTTTGCATTGAAATTCATCGATGCAAATTTATCTATTCATTCTCTTTTCCTCATTCCAATTTTAAACATATTATTTTATATGTTTGGAGTATGATGGAATTTAATAAGACCACCTTGCTTCCATTTTGTCGAGGTTTTCCCTGGGCTTATTATATCCTGTAATTTGTTGCCAGTAGCCTACCTATTATATAATCCGATCACCACAGCACTGATGAACAAACTACAATGTGTTATGAATAACATGAGTAATTTTGAAACAATTTCAGTGTCATGTATAACAATGACAGTGATAAAGCAAATGTAATGTGTCGCGAATAACAGTGACACTGTTAAAGAACACTGTTCTGAATTATTAGGATTGTCACGAAAATCTCTTGGGCAAACAGCCTTAGGGTTCTTCCTGCCTGGAATGTGGCATAGAATGTATAGGAGCTTGGTGGATTTAACGTTCGAGTATGAGAGCGAGACTGGTATAGAGAAGTTCGAGAGTAAGATCAGTGTAAATGAGACGGATGTTGTTTGAAAGAAATGTAGTTTATCACTTATGAAATGAAAGGAAAGGTGGGAAGAGAGAGAGAGAGAGGGAGAGTGAGAAAGATTTGCCAATCCTCTTTCTCCCCATCTGTTCATCTTGAGACGACCAAAGGAGGAGGGTGAGAGACCCAGATCCCCCTCCACCTCTCCAAAGCCCTATGCGTGTTTTCTGGAGGAGCGAAGAGGAGACCAAGAGACAAAGGGGAAGAAGAAGTGTAATGGGCAGAGATACAAAGGTTGAAATAGCATAGTAGATTTAAAGTTGACCTAGTTGGTCGGTGGACCTACAGCTTTACGTGGCTTCCGAACCACGATGTGTATTATATCCTTTTTCTAATCCTTCTTCTTATTGTGCATTAGGAAGTTATCGTACAGTAAAATATACTATTCCTGCCAGACGTAAAACTGGCCCAATATTTTTCATACATGATTTTAATTTTTTCAGTGATAAAAGTATACCAGAATAACCATTCAAATTTACAGTGATTATAAAACATGCGAGTTAATGTGAATATCCCTTGTAAAATATATGAGTTCCTTAAGTTATTAAAATTTAAATTTATTCGAGTTTTTCACTGGCCACCTAATTATGTGTGTTGTGAAGAATAATGTAAAAGAGGTTGTAACCAAGATATTCTGAAGGATTATGTATTTGTAATAAAAACGGATGAGAAGAGACTATTTTAGAGAATAGGTTTTCTAATATGCGGACGGTTAGAAGACCGTGTAGAACAGGCATTTCAAACTGAGGGTCTCCCGAGGGCCATATGGGTCATATTTGCCTTGTCCTGAGGGCCGCACACGACACCTAATTGAAGTCATTTAATACAAATTATATATTGCAGAATATTTTTATTACTTAAACTTAGAAACATACAAATTTAATTTCAGGTGACGGGACTAACCTTGAGACTCACAAATTAAAAATATGGAACTACGACGTAATAAAGACTAATCACACAAACGAAGCACACGACGGAGCAGGAATAGCAATAAAGAAAGAAATAAAGTACAAAACGAAGCAAGGACTAACCGAATCTTACCTCGCAATTGAGGTCAAAGTGGAACTAACCAATATAATAATCGCTACGGGATACCAACCACCGCAACAACCGGAACTACCAATAAATAACTTTGTGAGAATATTTAACAATAGACTTCCAACTTTGTTTTGGGGAGACCTGAACGTAAGATGCACGTACAGAGGATATAGGAACAGAAACCAAACAGGAAAAGATCTACAAGCTCTAATAGACAGGTTGACAATAAGAAGACTAGGACCAGAGTACTTAACGCTAATTAAAGACAGAACAGCGACAACTCCAGACATTTGCCTAGCAAACAATAACATTCCTTTTAACTACCACATGGAACCGGTAGATGTTATTTGCAGCGACCACACAGCAACACTACTCACCGTGAATCAGCAACTAATACAAATATCCGCTAAAAAATGGAAGGCATACCATAGAGCAGACTGGGAAAAATACAAACAAGAATTGAATGACTACGCACCAAACAGACTAAATGAAGCTACTTTAGAAGAAATCGACGGCGAGCTGGAAAAAAATAAGGACGCCAATACAAATAACTGATGAGTTTGCAATACTCAGAAACACATACAAAACACTTAAATACTTTATATGGACAGACGAAATGAAGGCTAAGAATGCAGAAATAAAAGCGATAAACGAGGACATAATAATAAACGGAACGTCAAGGGAAAGAGACCGCAATCTGAGAACGAAGAAGAGACAACTACTAAACGCAATAACGGACAAAAAAGAGAATAGTATGACATAGACGTTCAAAATATTGACAACAAGCTATTGCCCGAGAATTTTGAAAAAAAGCTAAAAAGAATGGGAAATGCTAAAAGTAAAGAAAAAATAACGATTAAGGACAGAAATGGGAAATTAATCGAAGATGAACGCGAGATTGAAAAATTGTTCAGGGAACACTGGAAAGGAGTGTTCAACATCGGCGAAGATGAAAACGAAAACTACGATATAGAGTTTGAAAACCAAATAATTGACGAACTAAATGAACGGATCGGTAGAAGAGGAACGGTATGCGAACGAAGGGTTTAACGCTAAAATCACAATCGAGTAATTAAAGAATACTGTCGTGGTATAGGAAGGACCGAGTGATAGCTGGAGTTCGTACTTATGGGTTGTTTACGTACTTCACCAAACTCCGATATTACGTTTTATCTCTAAGAGTGCTATATATTTGATTATTATCGATTATTATTATCTGATTATTACTTCTTTAATTTTTTTAGGGTTCCTAGTGCCTTGCTTAGCGTTTCGAAGATTGAATAAAATTTGTTAAAAGAAACTAAAACTTTACTTAAAACAAAAAAACATAAACCAAGGAAATTTGACGCACTAAATACATATAAATGAATTCAACAAATTTAAGTGAGGCTTTCTAAAATGACATACTTGAAATTATAGTGATGATTGACATACAGTTCCCTTTAATATAAAATAATGCAAACGGACTCTACTGAAACGGATACCAGGGTTTAAATACTTCTATAGCTCCCTACTAGAATCGGGTTTAACTCTGACCTTGAACTCAATGGTTACGTCACCTCAGGAATGTTGTTTTCAGGCCGACGCGTGACGCTTGTCCAGATGTGTTCGTACGGGAGGAATATCTTTAAAGCCACAGAGGACTTTTGCGCTTGTGGCAGATGGGGGAGCCACAAGCCTTCGGCAGGAAATGATATCACCACGGGACAGTGAAAGAATGTTTTTTTCTTCTCTTCGGATTACTCTGGGGAATAATTCGCAATGGCGCGTGCTGAGTCAATGCTTGAATCATTTGACTCACGGGAGTGCTGGGGAAAGTTCACTTGGGGTGTTCCTTAAGGGCGAGGACTATCTCTGTGATTTGGAATACACCATGATATGGGTTTTTTTCTGACGAGAGTAGGTTGAACTTGCTTCTTAACTTAACTTAAAGTTCGGTGCGATCACCAGAAACTAGCTCAAGGATGAGCTTCTTCTTAGTCCCTTCGGTTGGTAGCCCGGCCTCTTGAGGGGGACTTCGTCGCCTTGCTGACTAACGAAATCTACGAAGATTTTCCAAAGATATTTGCTTCTATACGTCGCTCCCCCACTGGAGTAGGGACAGGAGGGGGAGGGGGGTGCATGGACATGCCGTATGAAGTCTCCTCCTACAACGGGTTTTCTCAGGGCGTCGTACAGCTGGCCCGGAGGGACCTTCTGGCTTTAAGGCGACGCTCCTCTAATTTCGCCTATGCGAAAATTAAGGGGCTATCTGGCGACTACCCACTAAGGCATAAGTCGCCGTAAACAAACAGCCTAGTTATAGGCTACTTTAAAAAAAATGAACAGAAAACAACAATAAAAAGAAATAACAATTAGGAAGCAATAAGAATAACAAAACAATAACAAAACCAACAACTAAACCTAGTTAAATGAAAGGGAGAAGGCCGGCCTCCCCACAAAAGTCAACAAGTCCACCAGTCAATGTGCACGCACTCGTCCCGAGTACAAAGGACAGGGGGTAGCGACCCCGCCCATCCCGGTACCGGGACAGGTAACGTGCGCGAAGATCACCCAGACTAGAACATTCAACAAAAATGTGCAAAACAGTCTGGGGGACGACGCAGTAGTCGCAATAGAGGACAGGCAAGCGCTCCATACAATAGCGATGCGTCACACGAGTGTGTCCGATTCGGAGACGACAGAAATCAACCTTAAGCCATTGCAGTATTGGGGAATAGGTCCATGGGAACAGTCGCGGCGCAATTGCACGAAACTTTAAGTTCCCTTTGACCGTCTCCCATCTTCTTTGCCAAGAAGTCCGAAGAGCTGCCCGTATTCCTGCCATTGAGTCGGTGTGAGAAATAGCCAAACGCTGGTCCGGTTGCAGAGTCCTCGCGGACTCTTTGGCGCCATCATCAGCGCGCTCATTACCCGCAATTCCTACATGTCCAGGAACCCAGCAGAAGATAACCTCGTCATCTGCCCGGCTCGCCATAACCGTGGCGTCACGGATATCGCGAAACAGGGGATGCGGAGATTCCAATGCCCCGAGAGCACTCAGGGCGATTTGTGAGTCGCTATAGATCACAATCCGGTCTCCGAACCGGGCACGTCGCATAATCTCGCGTACCGAGTGGTGTATTGCCACAAGCTCAGCCGTGAAGACAGACGCAGCGCCCGGCAGAGCCCGGCTGACTTCAAACGGAGGGGATACAGCGTGTAAGCCGACCCCCTCTTGGGACTTGGAGCCATCCGTATACAAAGGAACGGGTCTGGCGTGACACGAAGTGTGCTCCAAAAAGGTCGAACGCAATACTCCCGGCGCCGTACATGCTTTGGGAGCAGAGGCGTGGCGACAAATAGCCAAATGTGGTACCTTCCAGGGTGGCGTCCTGGGAAGAACCAGGGGTGTCACCGGTCCGAGAGCTATATCTAGCTCTCGAAGGAGTTTCCTGGCCCTAAACCCAAAGGGCTTACGGTATGACTGGGGTCTCTCGGCGCCATAGGCACCGTTGAGATCAGCTGCGGATGCAGTGAAAGCTTTTGGCGACTAAGGGAGGCGCCAGGCTCGCGCGTACAGGTGAGTGATGCACTGCACGCGGCGTAGTTTTTTTTTTTTTAATTTTATAGAGCTCATCTGGCAACTGCCCACTTGGGCAAAAGTCGCCGAAAAACACGACAGCCTAGAACTAGGCTACTTTAAAATAAAATTATGAAAAAATAACAATGATAAATATTGGAAAAACTTAACAATCAGGAAGCAATCTTCGGCAGCGGGGGGAGGTCCCCCTCACCCCGGTGCAGGAGAGTGCAACCTACAAACAAAACAATAGCAAATGAAAAAACAGAAAAGAACCTTAAATAAAGGGAAGAAGCCCGGCCACCCCTCAAAAGTCAACAAGTCCACAAGTCAATGTGCACGAATCCGTCCCGAGTACAAGGAACAGGCGGTAGCGGCCCCGCCCATCCCGGTACCGGGACAGGTATCATGCGCGAAGATCACCCAGACTGGGACATTCGTCAAGAATATCGCGACCTAGGGGATGCGAGATTCCAATTTCCCGAGAGCACTCAGGGAGCTTTGTGAGTTGCTATAGATCACAATCCGGTCTCCGAACCGGGCACGTCGCGTAATCTCCCGTACCGAGTGGTGTATTGCCACCAGCTCGCTTGTAGAGACAGATGCAGCTTCAAACAGAGGGGATACGACATGGAAGCCGACCTCCTCTTGGGACTTGGAGCCATCAGTATACACTGGCACGGTTCCAGCGTGACACGAGGTGTGCTCCAAAAAGGTCGAACGCAATACCCCAGGCACCGTACAAGCTTTGGGAGCAGAGGCGTGGCGACAAAAGACAAATTTGGTACCCTCCAGGGTGGCGTCTAGGCAGAACCAGGGGCGCCACCGGCCTGAGAGCTATATCTCCTTCTCGGAGGAGTTTCGTGCCCCTAACCTCAAATAACTTAGCGTATGACTGGCGTCTCTAGGCGGCATCGGCACCGTCAAGATCAGCTGTGAATGCAGTGAAAGCTGTTGGCGACTAAGGGAGGCGCATTGCTCGAGCGCACAGGCAAGTCATGCACTGCGAGTCATGCACTGCACGCGGCGCAGAGCGAGTGAGTGGCATCTCCCCAGCAACGACCAACAGGCTCTCAATAGGGGAAGTGCGGAAGGCACTGGTCGCAAGGCGGAGGGTGGTGTGGTGGATCGAATCCACCTTCCACAATAAACGCTTGGCTGCGGATTCATAAAACTCGTATCCGTAGTCGATCTTCGAACTAACAAAGGATCGATAAAAAAGTAGGGCAGTAGCCATATCAGCGCCCCAAGCGCTGAACGTCACGGAACGGTGAATATCCCTGGCGCGGGTACAAGAGACCCTAAGGCCGCGAATATGAGCCTCCCAGGTGAGGCGTCAATCGAATACAAGACCAAAGAAACGGTGCGATTCAACCACATCCAGGCGCACCCCATTAAGAAACAAATCTGGGTCGGGGTGGAGCCGTGGATGGCGGCAGAAGTGTGCCACCTTAGTCTTGGCCAAAGAAAACCGAAACCTGTGCACTGTGTCATAGTGAGAGACGCGGTTCAATGCCTGTTGGAGTCGACGCTCCAGAGTTGGAATCTGGGCCACGCCAAAAGAGATCGAAGGTTCGTCCACGTAGAGCGTAGCGAGAACATCTTCCGGCAGCACGGAAGTGATGTCTTTGATGCTCAGGGCAAAGAGTGTAACACTGAGGACACTTTCCTGCAGGACACCCTCTTCCTTGCTCCTTTGGGCCGGAGAGCGCTCCCCCCACCCGTACAAGGGATCGAAGATCTCGCAAAAATTCAGATATAAAGACTGGGAGGCGTCCCCTCGCCCTATCGTGTGGAGAGTCTCCATGATACCGCATCGCCATGCGGTATAATAGGCCTTCTCCAGATCAAAAAAGACCGTGGTTTAGTGCTGTCTACGGAGGAAAGCCTCGCAGACGGCATTTTCCAGTCGGAGCAGAGCATCCGACGTGAAGTGGAACTTGCGGAAACCGCATTGTGCAAAAGACAGATGGTCTCCGATTTCCAGAAAAATGGCTAATGTAACATTAACCAATTTCTCCATCAACTTGCACACGCAAGAGGTTAGAGAGATTGGGTGGAAACCGGTCGGAGTAGAGTGATCTCTCCCCGGCTTGCGAAAGGCGAGCACAGTAGCGATTCGCCAGGAATCTGGGAGAAGACCTTCCACCCAGATCCTGTTGAACAAATCTAATAGAAAGGCCATGCCTCGCTCACCCAGGTGTCAAAGCATGGCGTACGGGACATCGACGGACCATGGGGGGTGTCCGCGCACGAAGCCAGAGCAGAGCACAACTCACTCCCAGTAAACCTGTCGTTGAAGGGTTCTCCGCCTCTGGAGGTAAAGTCCAGCCGGCGGCCTTCCGCGACATCACGTCGTGCATTGAATGCTGGTGGAGCAGCATCCCGGCTAGAAAATGCGGAAAAAGCGGTTGCGAAGGATTCCGCCACGGACGCGGGGTCCGAGATTGCGGTCAGATTCTCCTCGAGAACGGGAGGGGAGGCCGGCAAGAACTTGCTTTGAATCCTTTTGACTCGCGTCCACACCTCTGCTAAAGGGGTCTTCCCGTTAAGTGAAGACACGTATGCACGCTAAGAAGAGCGGCGGGCGTGCTTTGAAATATCCTGGAACCTAGCCATACCCCGACGAAGTTCACCGAGAGTAAAACTGTTCGGGTGGCGCTAATAGCGTATGTAGAAATAACGCCTCTGTTTGAGGGCCGCCTCACACTCAGCCGACCACCATGGGAGTGGTGGGCGTGAAAACAGCCAGAATTCCTAAGAATAGTAGTCAGACCCGCGGCGATGAGGTTGCCGGAGAAGAACTTAATGGCCTTATCTACCGACCTAAACTCCTCGACTGAGTTAGAAAATTCAGTCATTTCCTGAAATGCAGGCCACCGCTTAAACACCACTGATGTAGGCCTCAGGCGGTAGTTGCCCTGAAAATGATATTTAAATGGGAAAGTGATCACTACCATGGAGGTCATCGACCACCCCCCAATGCAAATCAGGCTGTGCATCTGAAGAGCACAAAGATAGTTCAAGGCAATAAAATGACGCAGGTCTCGGACAGTGATGCGTAAACTCATCCAGGTTTAGGACACCCATCTCAAGCTCTTCGGTCAGATCGGCAAGGACTTGTCCGCTGGGATTTATGGAGTAATCTCCCAAGAGAGGATGCCTGCGTTCAAATCTCCAAGCAAGAGAAAGGGCCTCTGCAACCGTGCCACGACGCGGCGGAACCCCCCCACGTTGAAGTCAGCTGACGGTGAAATGTACGCAGAAATGATAGTATACCTCATATCCACCTGCAACTGCGCAGCCACTGCCTGAAAGTAGTTATCTAAAGAGAAAGGAAGAACGGAGACATCATGCTGGGTGTAAACCGCGCATTCGACCTTGCGGCGCTCTCGTGGTGGTGGGGTCGCAAGACCCTTATACCCCGGGAGGGTGGGCAGGGGGCACGCGCCTAGCATGGTCTCCTTCAAAAAGATAGCTAACGGGGAACGGGACGAGACTAGCCTCCGCAGCTCCTCGCAGTTGGCCCGGAGTCCACGGCAATTCCATTGTAGGAATATGCCCTCCAGGCCTAGCTCGGAGGAGATGCGGGGGCCCTTCTCGAACAGAAGACCCTCACGGGAATGGCCGTACGCTTCCCGAGGGCAGAACCCCGGGCGCTGTTGGCCGGACAAAGCGCTGAAGGTGCTATCGCCTTAGAGGACTTATTGGGGGAGGTTGGGCTTGCCATGCGAGTCTTTTCTTCCTCCCGCATCGAAACCTTTGGCGGGCGTTGCGGCTTCGGAGGCGGGGGGCCCTCTTTTCGAGGAACCACCGTCTCCGAGCCAATTACTCCACCACTAGGCATGGGCGAAAGAGCCGAAGCTCCTTTGTTGCTGTCCTCCTTTCGGGGATCAGCTTTAGGAACTTCGGAAGATGGCCTAGCGACCATCTTCAGGGGTGTTGCCTCCTGTGAGTCTAACGACTCGGTTAAGGCGCGTGGCTGTTTTGCCTTACGGGAAACGGTCACGCTGCGGGAAGAGGGGGGAGCCCTGGTTTTAGCCGGGTCTGGGTGTGAACCCCTTTCTGCCGCTAGCTTTACCAGGGAAGCGCGCGGGTTCAGTAGAGCCCACAGAAGGGCTCCGAATGGGCGTGGGAACAACCGTGCTCGTTGGCCTGGATGGGCAAGGAGCAGAGGGTCTCTTTCTAACTATTGAGGTATATGACGTCCCAGGCAGAGCCGGGCGCGCAAGGACCAAGTCCTTAGCCTCGCGGAATGAGAGTCCATCCTGGGCCTGAACGGCCAGGATTTCTTTCTCGAGGAGATATGCACCACATTGCTTCAAAGAAGCGGGGTGCGTTTCCCCGCAATTGACACACCTGGCCACACACGATTTGGACTTATCGTGCGCAGCCTTGGAGCAATTTACACAAACTTCGGGTGACCCCGACTTTGTAGGTCTACAAGAACGATTCGTATGGCCGGAGCGGGGAAAGTAATAGCACCTCCACTGCAGTGGCACAAATGCCTTCACGCGGTAGCGGTACCTACCAGCACGCACTGACTCAAGGAGCTTGTCACAGTCGAACGTGACGAAGAGTGTAGGGGTGGGTCTCGAGGCCCTTCCCTGTTGTCTAATCACATGTTCGACCTTGACCGCCAGATGGTCGGCCAGCTCTAGGGTGATGTCCTCAATGGAGTAGTCAACGAGTTCCCTCGCATAAACTACTCCTTTCACAAAGTTCATGGTAGAGTGCGGCGTCACACTCACCGGGGTGCCATGAAGTGTCCGAAGAGCACTTATCTTGGCCACCTCGGCGGGATTCGCCGCATTCGCCAGAAGGCTCCCGTCCGAGAAACGGATCACCTTCGGCTCTCTACCAATTGCACTAGCTAATCCTCTCCTCTGATGGATCGTGTTGCCCTTGGACAACATGCTGCCATCAGTAGAGCAAATAACGAGGAAGCGCTTGAAGCCAGTGGCCTCGAAAACTTCAGGTAACTTCTTAATGAGGGGCCCCGATGTCATCGAGGCTCTGCCATGTGCACTCTGGTCTTAGTCTTAGTCAGGGGCTCCACACACGGGGGGGGGGGGGGGGTTAGAGGGGCCGGATGTGCCGATCTTGGCTTGGTTGCCTACCAAAGTGGCAGCAGACCTATCCGGCCCCGCAGCCCCCGCGGATGGAGAGGAGCCCCGAGTCTTCTTTGTCTTTTTGGTCTTTTTCGTCCTTTTCTTTTTTGGAGAGGAAGGCGGGGAATGAACCCGCTTATCACATCCGCCGGCAGAAGCGCCCAGGCCAGATTGACCGGCCTCAGCCAGGTCCTTTTCCGAAATGGAGAAGTTCCTGGTAGTCGTAGGGGCACCGGTCGGAGGAGATCCCTTCCCTCCTTGTACTACCTCGTAAGCCCTAGCTGTTTGTGGAGGTCCTTGCATAGTGGCGGATTCGGGTTCGGTGCTTGGCGCCGAGCCCGGATTCCCCCTCATGGTAGGCCCTAACGTCTGAGGCTGGGTTGCCTCAAGGACCATGACTACCTCAGGGGGGCCTCCATTTGGCCATTCCCACCAAGACATCGCAGGTCCCGTTGGCAGTATTGTCATTAGTCATCTGGTGTGGGGAGGTACAGGCCTTGACCCCGACAAGGTTAAGTATTCTTGCCAGCAGGTCTTCTGAGGGAAGCGACCGAAGGGGCCTGTCTTTGCACTCCCCCCTAAGGGGGTTGCCCAACCGAGCCGCTTGCACGAGGGGCTGCCTGGTGGCTTTCTTGGCAGTCCCCTTAGAAAGAAAAGGAGGGACTGCCGCTGGAAATAGGGAGGTGCCCAAAAGCACCTCCAGAGAAGGAGGTGAGGGGGAGTCCCCTTCACACGTAGGCGCAGGAGAGAAGTAAGCCTCTTCTCCGGTTAAAGAAATATGGAGGGTCCCCTGCGCAAGCACAGGGGGGTGGGAGGGGACCTCTATTTTTTTCGGTAGAGCTGCCCGAGGGCGGCTCCGTCGATTTACAAGGGTGAATGGGGCAAGATTTAGGTTTTTTTTATTTGCATACATGGGCATTGTGATCTCTTTTTTATACTGGACGCAATAGCTCACCACCTCTCGCAGTTGCCCGCACTGCAAGAGATGCTTACAGGCCTGGCAGAGCCAGGCGCCGTTTTGGGACCCCCCCTCCCGCCTGGTGGCCTGGCAGTCCATCGGCATGGCGGCTTTACCTTAGACGCGGCGTAAAACTGAGTGTCAGAGGAAAGGGAAAGGGATGTGAGGAAGGTATAGGTGGGGATGAAGCAGCTTGTTAAAAACCAACCACCCCAGACCGGAGCTCAGGGGTTAGGGGATATTGTCCCATCCCCCCTCAGCCCCGTTAATGGACGGTTGGCTGAGAAGAAGGTCAACATCTACCCTGTGAAATTAGAGGCTGGTCAGAGAAAGCAGTGGGAAGGAAGAGAGGCTAAGCTGGGGCCGGACGGAGCGCTGGATCCCGTCAGCACGGCGGCTAGGATGGCAAATCGCCGCGCGCCTTACGGGGCCTATGCGGTGAAATTTGATATCAGCTCTTAGAGAAAATCTTGCTGTTGTAACCGATGTTAGAGTCTCGGAGCCAGCCTGAGCTGATTAGCGCATTATGTGCTCTGACAATAGTTCAGCTTCTCCTCGAGATCAGTAGTGAGACGGTAGAAGGTTAAGTGGTCGTGCTACGGCGTCTCTAATCCCAGGACGTTGTGGTTAATGACCAGTGGCTCAAATGAAGGGGGGGGGGGTATCGATTCCCTTACATATATCATTTCAAATTTTAAACAAAAGGCCCATGGGAAATCGGGCCTCATCAGAGAAACTATATAGAAGCACCTGATAATATACTCAAATGGATAAGAAACGTGTTTAACGCCTGTATAAACACGGGATACTTCTCCGATTAGTTAAAAATAGCCAAAATGATATTCATACCTAAGCTGGGACAACGACCTTCGGAGGTCGAAAACTTCCGACCTATATCCCTTCTCTACTTCATCGGGAAGGTGTTTGAAAATATCCTGAAGACAGGATTAAATGAATATCTCACATAAAACAATACCTGGAACAATCAACAATTCGGCTTCGGAAAGAACAGGAATACGGAGATTGCCCTCAGAGTGATTACAGAAAAAATAAGCAAAAGAAAGGAGAGAAATGCAAATTTTAAACAAAAGGCCCATGGGAATTTGGGCCTCATCAGAGAAACTATATAGAAGCACCTGATAATATACTCAAATGGATAAAAAACGTGTTTAACGCCTGTATAAACACGGGATACTTCTCCGATTAGTTAAAAATAGCCAAAATGATATTCATACCTAAGCTGGGACAACGACCTTCGGAGGTCGAAAACTTCCGACCTATATCCCTTCTCTACTTCATCGGGAAGGTGTTTGAAAATATCCTGAAGACAAGATTAAATGAATATCTCACATAAAACAATACCTGGAACAATCAACAATTCGGCTTCGGAAAGAACAGCAATACGGAGATTGCCCTCAGAGTGATTATAGAAAAAATAAGCAAAAGAAAGGAGAGAAATGCAGTGTGAACATTTGATTAAGTCTGGCAAAAAGGCATACAACGTAAAATTCTAAATGTGGAAATGAACAACTATTTGGAAAGAATTTTATGTGATTACATCAGGGAGGGTGCTTAAGTCCTTCGCTATACTCAGTGTATACCTCGGACATTCCCTGTCAAGGAATAGGCCGAGGGGTGGTTGGAATTTTCCCCGACTCAGAGTGCTTAGAGGTTGGCTACGGAGAGATTGGAATATACTTTGCCAGCAAGCGACCCTAAGCAAGCTAGATATACAAACAATATTTAAATAAAGTTTTGATGAACGCTAAACAAGAAAATTATATATATATATATATATATATATATATATATATATATATATATATATATATATATATATATATATATATATATATAAATAAGGTTCTTTGAGAGATAAATTAATGTGAAGCTCGGATATCTCACTTTGCTTGTAAGTAACTGTTCACTATGTAAATCCCTATACACTTTTAATATTAGTAAGCTTCGCGGTGAATTTGGGGAATGTGAAAGGGGAGGGTTACCTTGGAACCTAATTTTCGGGTGGCGCTGGTTAGTGAAGGTGGTGACGGGAGTTTCTTGTTAAAGAGGGCCCCACGCTCTTGAACTTTGAGGAAGAGAGGGGGGGGGGGCGAAGTGAACTATCGACGCGTAGAGTCACGGAGAAAAGCCGGGATGTAGTTTTTTCGCTTAGGGAACCAGAGTGAGGCTGTTTGTAGCTTCAGCTCTGAAACATGAGTACGAGCGTGGGTCCGCCCTAATTTGCAGACCAACGGGGTAAGGAGCCTCCCTAACTGGGACCGATCTCCTCCCTGGAGACTTGGTGCTTCGACGATTTGCCATTACACTGGGATAGATGGCAATTCCTGCCCCAACAGACGCTGTGCAAGCTCTACTACCGAGGGTTAAAAGAATTCATCTTTTATACTCCAAACTTGGGCGAGGTTCACATGGCTCTGGAAGTAGATTTGATGTCAAGCGCCCTTCATCGGGTGAGAGCTGCTTGATTATCTCATCCATTTCGTCCTTTGTAAACTTCTGGGAACCACCGGAAGCTAAGATGGGCTCCCATTAATCGATAACCACTTCAGGATGGAATTCGGTGATTAGCTGAAATTTTCGGCGGGTTCTTCCGGCGGCGGGATGGGGAGAGGGGGACCAGACATCGGTCAGGAAGTGGAAGGTTTGATAACGCGGCCCACCCGGAAGGGAGGTGGGGAAAACTTGGGAGCATTATGCTATTCTCCTACATCCCTACCCATCCCGAGAGGACATTATTCTGAAGAGTGGAACGCGGGATAATGTCACAAGATATAACCTACTCGCAGTTACAATCTATTGCCAAATTGGGATCCCATGAAACATACATACACGAAACAAACAAAAATAAATTAACATAATGAAATGGCACTATTTCGCGACAAGGTTTTAGAAATTAAAGGAATAACTAGACATACAAGAAAAAAATAGAGCATACATATATACACAAGGAAAAAAATAACAATGGCCGGACAATTCCGTTTAGTCGCCACAATTAGGGCCTTCGTCTATCGGATTGCGTGATAAATTATCAGCAATAATGTTATCCCTACCTTTTAAGTTAGATATATTGTATTGGTATTCTGACAATAAAAAGACCATCTCATAAGTCTGCCGTTCTGACTTTTACAATTTTTCAAGTAAGCTAGTAGCCTATGGTCCGTTTCGACAGTAAAAGGTCTACCAATCAAGTACATGCTAAATTTTTGAATGCCACAAATGATGGCTAAATCTTCAAGTTATATAGTGGCGTATGCTCTTTCGCGGACCAACAGCTTCCGGCTCGCGTGGACCACTGGAAATGGGGTTCCTCCTTCCTCATATTGTAATAAAACGCACCCAATGCCAAGGTTAGAAGCATCAGTTCGGATACCAATTTTTTTCTGGGGATTGGGCAAACGGAGGATAGGAGCGGAGACCAATTTTTTCTTAGGCTCGCCGAAACTCGCAATCACGGCGGGATTCCTTCGGATTTGGTCTGGTGCGGCCTTTTTAAGAAGGTCATTGACGGGTGACGCTATGGAAGCGAATTGGGGGATGAACCACCGATAGAAGGAGACGGAGCCAAGAAACGAACGAAGCTGATTCTCAGTTTTAGGGAGTGGCATGCTTCTATTACCTTAACCTTGTCCTCTTAGGGAGGCTAATTGTCCCTCTCCTACTTTGAACCCTAAGTAAGAGATAGTGCTATGAGCAAAGTGGCACTTGGACGGCTTGATTGTCAATCCGTGGATCCTAAGCCGGTTTAGGAGTTTGTTGTTGTCCGTGGGGAGTAAAAGCAGAACTTCATCGCCTGGTTTCAATTTTCGTGCCTTAGATTCAATATCAAAATACGTTCGATACCTCTCTAGATTGATCTCGGAATTTTGCACGGCAACCTCCGAGCATTTTTCTAGCCTGTCACGCAAGTCCAGAACATACGAAGAGGAGTTCTTTAGTTCCTCATCCAATCAAAAAGTTCGTGAGAAACTCCTTGAGAATGCTCAGTGGACCTCGGACATTGCGATCATAGAGAAGCTCGAACGGGGAGAATCAAAGAGTTCGGTGGGGAATCTCCCTACACGCAAATAAAGCTACTGACAGGTACCGGTGCCATTCCTGGGGCTGGTCGTGGCACAGCTTTTTAAGCACGCTTTTTAAGGTAGCGTTTAACTTCTCGCACATACCGTTTGCAGAGGGGTGAAAAGGCGTGGTGAAAATGGGCCTAATTTAGGGCAACTTACTCACATGCTCCATCAACTCGGAAGTAAATTGACGGCCCCTGTCAGAGAGTACCTCTTTAGGGATCCCTACTTGTGAAAAATAGAGATTAATGCCTTGGCACACGAGATGCTATCAATTTTTTTTAGAGCAATTGCTTCGGGGAACCTGGTGGCCCAATCGACGAGGGTGAGAACGTATGAGTGTCCCTCGGTGGAAGGGGGATGTATCAGTCCAATAAGATCGATGGCAAAGCTAAAAAATGGTTCTGATATAACTAGAGTCTTCTGAAAGGGGGCCGGTTGTACTCGTCCTCTGACGGTGACCTTTTGACATATATCACAGGTCCTGCAAATTTCTGCGATTTCCTTGGCTGCCCCAGGCCCCCCAAAATACTCAAATACCTGTTGAGAGTTCTTATTATGGCTGAAGTGTCCTGCAAACACACCTTCGTGTGCTATTTGTAAAAATCTTCGCAACGTAGGCCCTAGGCACGCAAAGGGCCTTGAACGGGGAGCCTACTGCATCCGGGAAAGTACGAAATAGCAAAGCGTCTTCTATCGCATACTTTACTTTTCGGTCTCCACGAACCGATTCTGTCTCTCCTTGTTTGGCCTTTTCCCATAAGGGTTTGAGGGAAATGCAGTCCTTTTGGGCACTGATGAATTGAGTGTTATTCAGTCCCTCGTAATCGGGGGTGGATGGGGGCTATCAGCCTGAGCCAGGGTGACGACAGCTTGCGACACAACAGTTGGGAAGAGCTGCGTGCTCTGGCCCACCAACACTGTAGAAAACTTAATCAGCACAGCTACGACGTCGCTCTACCCCGTAAAATGGCGGCATTTTACGTGACAACGGACCACTGGGAATTTATTAGCTCTTCCCAAGAAATCGTGTACGACACACGGGGGAGCACAGCTTGTCCGATACCACTACAAGTATATCCTGTATCTCTCATTAGAGTGGATACTCTACATCCATTAATGGATCCGGACTCGAATTTGAGCACACCAGAAGAACTGTTATTAAAAAGAAAGTTCACCTGGTGCTCCTCAGAGGTCGACGGAGATGGCTGAGGCGCAGGTGCGGTAGGCTGTTCGGCAGCGAGAGTTGCGGAGACTTGGTGGACCTGTTGTTCAGGGTCAAAACGAAAGCGGGAGTTTTGTGGACACTGAGATTTGTAGTGACCAAAGGTTCCGCAAGAGAAGCATACAATGGGGTTACTCCCATAGGGGTTACTCGACGGAGCATTAAAATTTTGGAGTTTCACCTCTTTTTGCTTCTTATAGTGGTTATCTTTGGGTTTAAAGGGGCCTGGGACTTTTACTAAATAAGGGGCTTTTCTCGGTTGTGATTGTCCTTGGTTCTTAGGGGACGGAGAACTGCTCTTCTTTTGCTTCTTAAGATAGAACTGATGATTTGTGGCGTAGAGATCCGCTTCTTAGAAGCACTCATTAAAGGAAAAGTCACGCCTGTCTTGCACAAATGCACGGATTTCCGTAGGGAGGGTGTGCATTAGCTGGTTCTTTTAAAAAAAAATTGAGCAGTGAGTCGTAGTCGCCACTGACTCTAGCCGAATCCAACCAAAATTAGAGGTTTTTCTTCAGGATAAACCCGAACTGTTGATACGTTCTGTCTTGGTTGGATCCTAGCCGATCGAAATTTTTGTCTGTAGCATTCGGGGTTTAAATTAATCGCGGATAAGAGTTCTGCTTTAAAAGATGAATAATCTATTGTAGCTTCTGTTGGGAGGGCAATGAAGATTTCTCTTAGACAAAAGTTGAGCAGCAGGAGAGGGCGGCCTACTCCTTCAGACTCAATGTCCCACCCATTGACTTCGAAGATCTTTTCGAAATGGGTTATGTAAGTGAAAAAGTCATCTTTAGCACCATAAGGGGGGAGCTTTAATGAGAGGGCCTGAGGTTGGTGACTTCTGGATCCAATGGAACTGACTTCTACTTGATCTCTACTTAACTCACGCTCGTGTTGACGAATTTTCTCTCTCTCTCTTCTTCTTATCTTCGTTGTTCTTCTCTTTTTTCCTCACGTTCATTCCTTTGTTCGTTCTGAACATATTCGATCAAAGGCCCCAAATTTGTCCCTGTTTATGGAGTATCTCAAATGAGGAAGACATCTTGGATACGCTGTCGGATCCGCTGATTCACCAAAGAGCTTTACGACTTACCCCAGATTATACGGCAGCGACAAATAATATGCAAAATGATAATAATAAAAAATAAATAAAATACAAATAGTTACTATGCTTGGTGAGATGCTGCCAGCAAGGGTTATCGTTAGTGGACTAACCCTATTTATATTGTATACCGACAATACAAAAAAAAACAAAAGTAACAGGACACGGGGTCAATTCTTATTTCACCAACAAAAATTAAAATTTCTTATTATTTGTTTTATCTAACCTTGGGCGCTTGGCAATTAGAAAAGGGGAATTTATTGACTGGTTCGAAACAAACCGCACACCTAATGACACCAGAAATTAAATATGATATAATATATACTATATGTCGAGGAATAGGCCGAGCGGGGGTTGGAGTTTTCCACGACTCATATATATATATATATATATATATATATATATATATATATATATATATATATATATATATATATATATATATATATATATATATATCCTATTATCACGAATGCGAGGGGTCGTCGTACTACTCCTTATACTTCGTTCGGCCCGTGCCCTGAATGGGTTTATTGTCTCAGCGTGCTTATAGGTTGGCTACGGAGGGATTGGAATAAACTTTGCCAGATCAACCCTAAGCAAGTTAGATATACAAACAATATGAAAATAAAGTTTTAATGAACGCTAAACAAGAAAATCATATATATATATATATATATATATATATATATATATATATATATATATATATACAAATAAGGTTCTTTGAGAGATAAATTAATGTGAAGCTCGTATATCTCACTATACTTGTAAGTAACTGTTCACTATGTAAATCCCTATGCACTTTTAATATTGGTAAGCTTCACGGTGAAGTTGGGGAATGTGAAAGGGGAGGGTTACCTTGGAACCTGATTTTCGGGTGGCGCTGGTGAGTGAAGGTGGTGACGGGATCTTCTTATTAAAGAGGGCCCCACGCTCTTGAACTCTGAGGAAGAGGGGGAGGGGGCGGCAAAGTAACCTATCGACGCGTAGGGTCACGGAGAAAAGCCGGGAAGTAGTTTTCTCGCCGAGGGAACCAGAGTGAGGCTATTTGTAGCTTCGGCTCTGAAACGGGAGTACGAGCTTGGGTCTGCACTGACTTGCAGACCAATGGGGTAAGGAGCCTCCCTAACTGGGACCGATCTCCTCTCTGAAGACTTGTGGTTAAAAGAATTCATCTTTTATATTCGAAACTCGGGAGAGGTTCACATGGCTCCCGAAGTAGATTTGATGTCAAGCGCCCTTCTTCGGGTGAGAGCTGCTTGATCATCTCATCCATTTCGTTCTTTGTAAACTTCCGGGAACCACTTGAAACCAAGATGGGCTCCTATCTATCGATACCCAGTCCAGGCCTGAATTCAGTGGTTAGCTGAAATGGTCAGCGGGTTCTTCTGGAGGGAGAGGGGGGAGGGGGGGGGGAGCAGACATTGAGCCGGAAGGGGAAGGTTTGATAACGCGGCCCGGCCACAGATGATTTCACTCAATTAATTCCCTATGTTTATCAAAACCCTCAGATGTAAGCCAGAGTAACGGCAACAGAAATAGAAAACCTAAACGAGTATGAACGCAAATGGAAAATTAAAACAAATAATGATAAATTTAAAATTATACCTATGTATCGCAATTCAAGTGCCACACCACCGTTCTTTCAGTTTAAACCGTTGTTACGTGTAATACCATGGTCGTACTTAAAATAAAATCCTAATTTTATTTTTCTAATTTATTTAAAATTTTGAATACTTCGATAAGCTCACCTCGCAATTGCTGGTTTTAAGAGTCAGTAGTTTTAGTATATTTAATCTTTCGATATACGACTTATTTCTTAGCGAGGGAATTAGTTTAGTTGCCTGTCATTGAATTCTTTCCATTTTATTGATGTTTACATGTATATAAGGTGATCAGAATTGCATCGCGTATTCTAGGTGTTGCCTTACTAAACTTTTATATAAAGGTATGATTACATCTTGGTGTTTGTTATGAAAACTTCTCGCAATAAATCCAAGCATTCGGTTCGCCTTCTTACACGCTTCGTCACACTGTTTGTTAAACTCAAGATCCTTTGAAACCTGCACCCCTAAATCTTTTTCTTCATCCACGGAGATAAGATTTTTACCCCCTATTTCATAGTTTAAAATTTGGGTTATTTCGACCTACGTGAAAAACTCTACACTTATTTAAATTGAATTTCATGTTACATTTATTAGACCATTCGAAGATTTTATCTAGATCCCGCTGAATTAATTTGCTAGTTCTCATTTAAAATTTTACCCCCAATCTTTGTGTTGTCCGCACATTTGGATAATTTACCAGGTAACCAGTGTCTATATCATGTACATAAATAAGGAACAACAATGGTCTAAACACAGACCCCTGGGGCACGCCACTAGTTACATTTTTCCACTCCGAAAATTTACCGTTGAAAACTACTCTGCTTACGATTACTTAGTCACGACTCTATCCATTATAGAAGGTTTCTCCTATGTATCCAACTCCAGATTTCCAAGTCACAGGGTGAGGTGGTTAGGAAATTCATATTGGATAGCATTTTTGTGTGTTAATTCTTAAAACTTTGACCATATAATTATAAAAAACCTAGGTAGTGTTGTGCTTTTCTTGAAACTTTATTTCTGCGTTGAATAAGATAAAGTCAACTAAAATCTATGCAAAATTGACAAAATATATTTACAATTACATCTAAGAGTAAAGAACTAACCTTCGAAATATAAACAATGTCCATCATATTGTAAGGGAACCATTCCACTCACTTGGTAATAATGAACGAAAAAACTTGTAAGAGAGAACGAAGGTGATATTGGTTGGCGTGCATTCAGCCAGTCAAATGATGTCGAACAGACATCTTTGTTACACATTACGGATGATTACATCATTAATCACTTCGTGTAGTCTATGTCTCTAGGATGCCATCGAGCAGTGTACGCGCCACAAAAAAACAATCAGATCCAAGAGGGACTCCACTCTACTAAAGATAGACAGGACGTTACCTGCTCACTGCTTCGCTGTGGAGTCTTAACAGTTAACGAGATGTCTAATTTTAGAAGTTTGCCTCACAGCTGCATTCGTGTTTCTTGTGTGACTTTGAAATCAATTAAAAGGTCATAGACTATTTTCAAGTGTAAAAAAACATTCCGAATAAAGAAAAGCATACCGTTTTTCTGTGAACGATGCACGTTTATCCTTTCTAAATGATAAGAACTGCAATTTTATCCGTTAAACGTTTGACCATGCGGCCCGCGTGTTTGACATGCCTGGTGTTGAAGATGAGTTAACTACCTGAGCTTTTAGGAGGAAGGGTGCAGAAAGAGAGCCAAAAGGCCATTGTGCTTGCTCGAGCCTCTTTGCCCTGAGATGAAGACTAACCTGACAAAATGGTACACTATATAGCGTCTCATCGCTATACGGGACTAATGGGAGAAGATAATGGAAGGGTAGCTTTGTTCTTAATTTTCGTAGACTAAAAATGGATACACGCCACTCCAATAACGAAGAAAAATGATGATGAAAATGGCAATTACCTGTTCGTGTGGGAGTTAGAATTAGTTAGCTAACTACTCCCTTCCAAATGGTGATTATTTATTTTTTTAACGAGAGAAATTGATTCACTATGATGATATTTTGTTACCATTTCGTTTCCATTTTGGATTATTCGCCAATCGAATGCGAAGATCGCTTATAACTATGGACGCCATTAAGACCAATTTTCTTTTTTTTTGGGGGGGGGGTATTGAAGTTCTCTCCAACCTTGTGAATAAGGCGTTTGTATCCAGGACGGAAACACGGGTTCGATCTCAGCGAGCATGGAGACAAAACATTAAGTAGAGTCTTGAGCTAGCTGCCCATTGGCTGAAGTCGACCTCATTGTGGGTAAGTAGCTCCACACGCATCATCACGCATATAGCAAATCACAACAGCACAGCCATTCCCTTCCAGTCTTCACAATTAAACATACATAATCTCCTCTATGCCGGAAACCTATCGATGGACTACTAGTACCATCTATGGGGCTACTCATATTCACATGCTCCTGTTCGTTGGTTGGTTGGTATAAAAAACCAGTACTACCGACAACTTACCTCTCAGGGCAGACCGGCACCCTGGTGCCTTCGAGCTTGCCAGAAATTGTCATTCTGATCTTTATGTCCATTTCATTATACGGTTGGGAAAACGCGACTACGATGGGAGAGATGGGTAGGGCAACTTATTGGGTAATTTTAGTTGGCAGATGAGAGTCCCAATGGGGAGTCCCAAGGGCGAAGAAGTCTGGCTAATTACCCGGAATTTGGATCCCAGACAAAAATGCAGATCAACATTGAGATAGATGTCAACCGGTAAATAATCGGGGGGGCGTAAATTGAGAAATTTAGATTCTGGTATAAAAAAAAAACCTTCTAGTTTTTACTTACCGATAATCATGCATCCAAGCGAGATCTGGAGGGGGCCGAGGTGGGGGTTCGTTTGGAAGAGGTAAATGATCCTGGCAAAGGAGAAAACGTTGGCGACGGCGAAGACCCCCTCCGCGATTAAGGTCGGGTCGTTAGAGGGCCACTGAGTGCGAGGAATCTCTCTGAAAAGAGACGGGGACTCAGAGTCGCTTTCACTACTCTCCAGGAAAGGTCAGAACCCTGTATTGATTGAAAGGGGGCCGCGATATCCTGGTCCATTGGCGAAGTGGAGAGATAAGAGCGCGGGGTCGAGAAACCTATCCACACTCTGTCTCGTTTAAGACCCGCGCTCGAACACAGTTTGATTTGGGGGTTAAATGGGCGTGAATCCATAGGGTCAGAGACATCGAATATGATTATGGGGATTCGTTAACCCTACAATATAAGGTGCCTTTTATGACAAGAGCCATAATAATTTTCTTAAGTGAAAGGGGGGGGGGGAATAAGGGACCACCTTACTTGGTTCCGGGGGTGGGGGGCAGGGGCAAGTAGAAGAAAGCGATGGAAGTTAAATATAAGTGGAAGTAAAATGTGTGCCCCAGGATCGAGCCATTTCAATGAGTTTTATGGTCTTTTGGGCTCATTTTTTGTATTATGGGGGTACTAACCATCTTTTACTTATAAATTCATTTTTTATTGTTTAATTTATTCTTTTTTTCTTACTGTTTTTAGTTCTTTTGGGGTATTTGTAAATGGCTGCTGAAGGTGAGTAGTGAGGGAATAAATTACGTCATCCGCGATTGTAGTTTTCTAAAGAATTTAAGAATAGAATGAGGATAATCACTACCCTATAGGAGGCAGCTCCTGTTTCCATCACCAAGTTCAGATCCACCTAGCATCCTCTTCTATAAATCTCTCCCCAAGTTCAGTCCCACCGATGATCTTCATCCCCAAATCTCTCCCCAAGTTCATCCCAGCTAGCATCATCATCCCTAAATCTCTCCCCAAGTTCAGTCCCACCTAGCATCCCCATCCATAAATCTATTCATTCTATCCTTAAAATTCCCCGAGGCAGGACGCTTCTAACACATGACTTCTGAGCCTATTCCATTATGGCGGGTCATACTCTAGAATTTTATGAAACTAGTGATGAGGGGTATTCAAATGATGAATATTGGTGAAAAGAACACAGTTTGGGCAGAAAAGTTAAATTCTAATTGATCTAACCTACATCGATTTGAAGTTGAAATATTGTTAGTTCTGGGTCATTTACTATATTTTACTATTATTTTAGTTACCTATAAAATATCAAATTTACCGTTTTCTATCATCAATACATTTATGTAGTCTGAAAGATATTTGTCTAAAAGATGTAAAAATGTATTAGAGCGACATGAGAAGTAGGAAACTTGTTAAAACGACCCTTAATTTAGTTTGGTCTAACTCCAAAATTGCAATTAGCCAGTACTCATTACTCAGTGGAAGGCAATATTCCAGTAGTGTTGCCAGTTCTGGTAACTTTTGTAACTGGTAACTGTTTATAGAGCATTTACATTTTATTTGAATGCTAGTAAAGGCTCTGGATCATTTTAGAATAAAATATATTTATTTGGTAGAGATTATTTCTTAATCTAGGTGCTATATTTTCATTTGCAGATATACTTGCGATTAGTATGACAATGGCAAAAATCAAGAGAAGGTCCAAATCAAGTTCTCATTTGACTAATTTTGTTGGGACTAGGCAAGAGCTGATGGTGTCTGAGTTACCAACAATAAGATATATTTTGAGATACGGCATCTACCAGAGGGAGCAAAGTGAAGATGACCGGAGAAATTATGAAGTGGACCAGCTGGTAAAAGACATGTATTAGTTCTTGATTAATCATTGGGCTAAAGCTAATGCTCTCTTCAAACCACCTGTTGTAAATAAAAAGGTCACAATAATATCAAAGCTTAAGGAGGTACGGAAGGAGGCAGAGAAAATTTCCCTTGGTAGAGGACAAATTGAAGTAAAAGAGAGGTTCATTGCAAAACTAGATCATTTATTTGATATATTGACATGCAAATGTCAAATTTCCAGTTGTGGGGAAGTAGGTTGTAATGGCTGTGAGACTGAAGCCCACATTAACTGCTGTTGTAGTAAAGAGAAAAAAATACCTACTAGGGAACGGACCTTTATTAAAGGACAAAAGGAGAAGGTTGGAAATAAAGATACCTTTCAAATTGGAGGTCCTGATATTCCAGAGAATAATAAACAATCAAGAGCTTCAGAAAGGAAGGAAAAAGAAAGGATACCAGAAAGAAAAAGAAAAGGTAAGGAGGAAAGCACTGTTTTAGCAAGAAAGCAGCAAGAAAAGAAATCGAGGATTTTTTCGCAGAAGGTGAAGATCTGGAGGCAGAAATTTCTGATCGAGACAACCGTTTTGGTGATGAAGTAACTTTTAAAGCTGTCCAAGAGCAAGAATCTTCCACCAGGTGTAGAAAGAATTATGATGAAATTCCAAGTATTGCTCTTGCTAGTATAAGGTATGGTGCCGGATTGAGACCAACTGCAGCTATAGCAACAGTAGCGTTAATAGATGCTGGATTCATTACTGAGGAAGATACAAGTAAAGTAACTGATAAGAATAAAGTTAAGAGAGCACAGGAAAAGCTAATGACAGTTATTGAACATGAGTTTGGAGAAAACTTAAGAAAGGATGGGGGAATTTCTTGTGTTCTCTTTGATGGACGAATTTATGTGACAAATTTTATGATAAAGGCAGAGGGAAGTGAAAAATTGTTTCCAGCAAAAACAAAAGAGGAGAATTACACTGTCATCAGTGAGCCTGGGAGTAATTACCTTTTCCCCTTTGTCCCAGAAAAAGCTACAAAAAAATCACATGCAGAGAAGATCGCTAAGGCTATGTTTGGATGGCTGAGGGAAAGGGGTTTGGATAAAAGCTTAATGGCCATTGGAGAAGACTCCACGAATGTAAACAAAAGTGTAAATGCTGGAGTAATGCGAAAAATGGAGCTCCATTTGGACGGACAGCTTGTTTGGTTGGTCTGTAGGCTGCACACTGGGGAACTCCCTCTCTGTCATCTAATTATCAACCTGGATGGCCCAACACGATCTAACAACAGATATTTCGGACCAAGAGGAAAGCAAGCTCCTTGAATCTGTTACAAACTTGGAAATCAACCAAAATTTCACTCAAATATCTTTAGATCCTCCTCTTACCAAGATACCTTAGGGAGTGGTGCAAGATCTTTCCACTGATCAACACTACGGCTATAGAATTGTATCGGCAATCAGAGATGGAATGCTTCCTACAAGGCTTTCTCTATTCGGAAATAGGACTAGTAAACCATAGTCGCTGGCTGACCACAGCTAACAGACTTCTTTGGCTGTGGGTATCAAAGCATGCAGCTCAAAGGAAAAGCCTTTAAGAATCTACGATTGATTGTTGAGTTCATTATTGGTGTATAATACCCATGCTGGTTTAACGTTAAGATTAAGCACTCTTAGACTAAGGGACGTAGGCACATTCTTTATCAACTTCAATGTCTTAAACACCAGAGGAAGGAGGTGTTGGATATTGTTTTGCCAACTGTTAAGAGATCAGCTTGGTATGCATATAGTGAAGCAATCCTCTAAACCCTCCTATGCTCTGAAGATCAGGCGAAGAGAACTGAAGGGGGGGGGAATCCAGACCATCAGGGGTGAAGGGGACCAAGATACTCAACTGGGAGACTCCTTTGTAAGGCTTAGAAGGACACCAGACATTAATTATAATGCTACCAGGATTGTAGATCTGATCAATTGGGCAGAGGATGTGTCTGAACCACCTCTCACTTGCTCTTTAACTACTTCTGAATTGAAAAACTTCATTGACTCTCCTATGAAAGTACCTGACTGGCTTTGTCACACACATACTATTGAGAGGGTTGTAAGAATGGCGACTGAGGCTTCTTCCAAGTATTTCGCACATGAAAAGAGGGATGGAGGAATCAGAGCACAAGAGACAAGTAGACGTCTGATGTCCAGGAATGACTCAAAGCAAGATTTGTGTGCTCTAGTGAAGTTTAACTTTTGAATATGACCTAAAGTGACCCATGCAGCTATATGTGGAGTTTGCATACACTTTTCTAACTCAGTAAACATGCAAATTTGAGGTTACTTCGTGTTTGTGTGTACTTGGATTAAATAAAAATAGGTTACATAAAATCGTGACGAAAGGGAAAATTTTCTTTTATTTAAATGGAAGTTGATGTAGGTAGGGGCAATTGTATAACAAAATAAAGTTCTTTTTCACAATCTTCATCGGAAAATCTATTATTTAAGCATCCGTCATTAAAGGATTTAATGAAAATATATGGTTGTTCCAAAGTATAACCCGCCCTACTATTCCATTTATCTACCACCTGATTTGTAAACCAATTTCTACCAATCTCTTTCCTAAACCTAAACTTATCCAGCTTAAGCCCATTGCTAAATGTTCTATCCTGTTCACTATAAATAAGAACCTTACCTAACTAAATATCCTCTATTATAACATTTTACACACTTGAAGACTTCAAGCAACTCACTCGGACTCTTATTTCTAACGTATGAAGATTTTGCTGGGCAAATTATTTGCGTGAAATGATGAACACGATTGTTAGTCTGGCAAGAATTTCAAATGCGGTTTGCAGAATTTGTTTATTGGAGATCAAACGGAAGAATTGAAAATTTGTTAAGAAAATCGAGATATTAGGATGAGATAGCGGATATGTATGTGGAGTTGCTCAAATTAGTCAGGGCATTTTTTAAAAAAATGTTTCAGAGAAAGTAAGTTTACTATGATATAAATTATTTACATGTTGTAGAACCCCTCGAATAGATTTGAATGACTATCGTTAGGCTTTGCTGTCTTGTGTTTTAAATTATTGAAGTTTTTCATAACACACTGTAAAATTAATAATAGTAATAAAAAAGCCAAATGTTAATGCTTAGCATTTTTGTAATGTCAATGATTAAAAATGAAATAATAATATAAAAGTTAATTAAGGTGGAAAAGGGAAAGATGGGTTGGGGATGGGGGAAATTTAGTAACCCTGTTTTGAAACAAAACCGTTTTAACATGTTTCGACAGTACTGCTTGAAAGGCCGCAATAAAAATAAATAAATAAATAAAATCACTAAATTTATTTTATCTTGTATATTGATAACGAAATCCGCTTAAAACACTCCATCTCCCATCAAATTATAATAATATATTAAATTGTCACTGAACGTGAAATTCAGTGTAAAATGCGACATGACTAATTGTGCCAACCATACATGACATAAAAATGGGATCACAGGTCATAGTCGCAGAGAGAAATCAGAACGTGAAGGCAACCGAGGTATCAACCACACTCCATTACACAAGTAGCGACTGGGCCAAGGCTCTCCTTCGCAAACACTCACATCAGAGATAGAAAAGAGGCTATTTATTGATAAGGCGCGATTTTACCGCTCTTTTAGTATATTCACTAAGCCCCCACGCTCCTTAAGCCCTCATGGTTATTAAGCACGTTCCTTAAGCCCATCTCTTAAGGTTTACGCTTCTTAAGAACCCTCTCTAAGTTCATCCCTTCTTAAACACGCTCCCTAAGCTCCCACACTAATTTAGCACTCTCCCTAAGCTCCTAAAGCACACTCCCTGAGCTCTCATGCTTTTTAAGCACGTTCCCTAAGCTCATTAAGCACACTCCCTGAGCTCTCAGGCTTTTTAAGCACGCTCCCTAAAATCCCACACTTCTTAAGCACGCTACCTAAGAAAACACGCTCATTAATCACGTTCCCTAAGCTTCCATGCTCCTTAAATTCACACGTTCCTTAAGCATGCTGCCTAAGATCTCTCTCTCTCTCTCTCTTTAAGCAAGCCCCCTAAGCTTAAACGCTATTTAAGCAAACTACCTAAGCTCTCACGCTCCTAAGAACGCTTCCTAAGCTTCCACGCTCGTTGAACACGCTTCGTAAACTCACACCCTCCTTAAGCACCCACGCAATTTTGGCATGTTCCGTAAGCTCACACGAGCTTAAAGCATGCTGCATAAGTTCTTTTCAATTGCTGAAAGGGTAACCCGGCCTGATAATGAAATTTACATAAAAATCAGAATGACAACCGCTGGCATACTCAAGGCTCTCGGATCGGTTCTCGTTGTGGCTGGAGAAGGTACAAGAAGAGTGGTAGTTCGGCTTTTTCTCACCAACCACATCCACATCAGGGAAGCCTGGATGTGAGAGGTCCATTTGAGGTTTCCAGAGACGGAATATTGATATAATATGCGTGGGAAGGAAGGGATGGAAAAGACAGAGGTGCTGTGATTGGCTATGTGTATGATGACTTATGCGGATGGAGCTGCCTGACCGCATGCATCACACTCGATTTGTAAATCCGTTCGACATTTCAACAAGTTAGGCAACTTTACACCTACAACGCCTCCCCTGCCCCCTCAGCTTACTCCTGAATCAACTGCTCACTTAAGTTCACCCCGTAACTTTCGACTCGAGCATCCACTCACCACTCAACCTCGCAAGAATCTTCTGCAGCTTCGCACGTAATCCCATGCTTTCACGCACTTATTGCTCAGGACTTGGAGCCTCTGACCTAAAGTGTGTTTGGATCCTGCACGACCCACCATCAAAGAGTGACCCAATGAAACGGTAGGAATCTGCCCGTTTCCAGCTCTTTACTTCTTCTTGATTTTATTTTAATTACTTCTAGCTCCATCACTCCGATTCGCTCCTTAGATTATTAGACCTCTCTTTTGTTCTTTCTTATTACTTATTCATAATCATTACTAAGAAGCGAAAACCACCGATAGCATCTCCGCCTCCAGGTTTGTAAGGAGAGATTCGTAAAGAAAGTGATGCAAATAAAATGTTTGGGAGATATTATCACCGTAGACCTACCTGCAAGCGTCGGGCCTGGAGGTGGGGGGGAGCACAATCTTCAAGATGTAAACTGAGCATGGTTTCCCATCTTACACCAGTAACTACTTTCCAAAACTATCGATCATCTATCGCAATTGACCTCTTTCATGGTGGATGGTTGAATTCCTGGTTTTCCTTCACTGGCAGAATAGTTGTTTATAGATCCCTCGTAAGGAGATGCCAGATGGTGCAGCTGCGATTTAGGGGATTGTATGTCTTCCAGGTGCTAATATACTCAGGTGAATATATGGTTATACATCTTCCATATATTTTCATTTCACCTTCACCAGTTTCTCTCCAATTTTCTGGCTGACAAGCTCTCGTTGGTTTTTCTATTCTTATTTCTAAATAAAACCTAATGAATAGATCGTTCACATAAGATTAGAATATTCTATGTGATTTTGAAATACTTCTGAATTTTCCCCATGATAGCGTCGAAATTCCAGCGATTCTCTTCTTATCCGGTGTTGAAGTCTTGAGCTGATATCAACAGGACGCCTGATATCGTTTGGCGTTGTACTGACTTGGGCGCCTCACAAGGTTAGGTTAGGAAAGGAGGAGGGAATTTGTATTTTTGATTACCCAGCCTTCATTTTGTATATTTGAATACTCATAATGTTATCTGTTTTCAGAGGCCTACACGTGCCTTCCCTGTCTCTGGTTTTGGAGATAGGTTTATTCATATCATTCTTCTCATATTTTTTTTTACAATTTTCATTTCTTTTAATTTATAATTTGGTAATTTTTATGTTTTCCCTCATATTTTTCTGGAAGAGATAGTTCATATTATGAATTTTAGAGGGGGTTCAGCCCTTTAAAAATGTATTTTGGGAACCCTTGATCTCAAATTCATATTACCCATGGTAATGGGCCTCTATAAACAAATTCTAGCTTTACGCATTTATACCTATATTTATTCATGGTTATTTTCCATTGAAGGTTTTTTATACGTTTTAGTAAGACTTCATTTAAGTCCCTTTAAACAATGTTAAAAGTTGGACTTGTGTTTATGCCCATCTTCCATGATTAATTAAAATAATTATAGGAATCCAGCGTCGAATTATGCCTTCCACCCGGCTGTAATAAAGGAAATTTAGTACCTGGAACCCTAACACGCAAGATTAAGTAAAGTTAACAGTTGAGGGATGGGGGCTAGGGAGCCGACTTCGGTCTTTTATTGATTTATTGATGTCCACCACAGCGAAAAGTTGATTACCTGGGTCCATATTTATTGGTGGCGATAAGGGCAAAGCCCACAGCTCGGAGGCTAAATGTGCACAGATAGAGGGAGAGCATGATAAAGTCGAGCCAATTCCACCATTGACGGATGTATGCCTGCAGACCTTCTTCCCACAGTTGTTTGCATTCTGCCCACACCTGAAATACCCATAAAAGGGTTGATACATCACAAAAATAAAGATCGACCGATTGCTACTTTAAAAATAAGCTCGAAATTATTGAGGAAAGTCCTCAGTTTGTCGATGAATTCCAACATCACCCGAACGATGGAGTAGAAGTCAAGGGTGAAAATCCCTTAAGTAATTAGAGTACAAGCGAATAGTGGGGTGAAAAGGCAAACTTTGGTCTTTATGGTACTGTCACCAAGCAAAAAATACAGAACTGATTTAGATGGTACTGGTGTGGATCTTCCTACCATTCCAAAGACCCAGAAGAAGATTAGCCACTCGACCACGGTAAGCGCTGGACCGCGCAGGTTGCGCCGGTGTCTCTCGCTTCCCTCAGTCCGCGTCGAGGCCAGGATCAGGAGGACCAGGAATAACCCAAAGGAGGCGCTGTTGGAATGCCAAAAATTTCTTCATAACCTTCACCACCCCTTTTTACCTCGGGCATCAAAAAACTTAGGGAGAAAGACGTCACTCATGGATAATGTTGAGAGATGGAGGCTCTGACAGGTAAAGTGGGGCATAGATGAAGGATGTTCGCGGACTGGAGGTTATGACACTTAATGAGGCGAAATATAGCTAAACTGGGTTTAATGGCTGGAAGCTAATGAAGGGAAAGTGGTGGGGACGCTATAGCTTAATAATTTTCTGGGAATAGAGGTGATGGTAGGTGAAAAGGTTGAAGCATAGCATATTGGTTTTTTGTGGATATTATCAATAGCAGAATAAAAGTTGTGGTCACCATAGCTGAATTGTTTTTAGGATATGATGGAGGATAGCTGAATGATATTCAGGAGATGAAGGCTATGGAAGGAAATTGGGTGAGAACTTTTATGGGGAACGCGAGGTAACGACAATTTTGAACTTGAACTTTTAAGAGTTGCTGAGTGAAATATTTCATGATTTCACACTTAAGCTCACTTCATGAATGTGCTCAAATACACCCCACCCCCTACCATATACGCACATATTACCTGTGATAGATAAATTTCATGAAAGGCGATCGGAGAACTCTGCCAACCTTCGTGCGAGGGAACAACAAGTAAGTGAAGGAGATGACTGGCATGAAAATGATGATGGAGATGCAGATGACGATCTTCACGAGGGCATTTCTTCTTCTCCAGACAGGCAGCCCCTCATACCAGACGGAGGTGAGCAACTGCTGACAGTTTGGGTGCGCCACGAACTGCCAAACATCAGCCATTGAACTTAGTTCACTCATAACTAGACAATTCAAGCACGGCTCTGCCACGCAACGCATATTCAAGTTATACCTGTTTGAAGTATACTAATACGATGAGGTTACTATAACTCTAGAAAAGCTAGCTATGGCTCCATAAAAGCTAGCTATGATTCTAAAAAAGATAGCTATGACTAGAAAAGATAGCTATAGCTCTATATAAGATAACTATGACTCTAAATAAAATAGCGATGACTCTAGATACTATAGCTATGACTGCTATGGCCCTAGAAAAGAAAGCTATGACTATATAAGATAGCTATGACTGTATATAAAATAGCTATAACTATAGATAAAATAGCTATGACCCTAGAAATGAAAGCTATGACTCTAGAAAAGATAGCTATGACTCTAGAAAAGATAGCTATAACTCTATATAAGATAGTTATGACTTTAGATAAAATAGCTATCAACCTAGAAATGATATCTATGACTCTAGAAAAGAGCATTATTTCTAGAAAAGATAACACTTTGAGGATAGGTTTTAGAAAAACTTTCGGGACACCTCACCATGTGAGGGACTGAAAGAGAACGTGAGACCCGGGAACAACCGTGACGGGCAGTGATGGGTCGTGAGCTTCTCTCACAAACATGAAGAATATCTTAAAAAATCGCCCATGTTTGGAAGAAACCTACCTGCTTCTGGTTGTACTTCAAGGCTAACTTCAATCTTGACAATGTCAACTTGCTGGGATCATCATCATTGTCATCTTCATCATCATCGTCGTCATCCTCTTCACTACGTCGATTTAGTACTGCAATCACCTGAAGATGACGTCGCAATGGTAGTTTTGTTAAATTTCGGGGGGGGGGGAGCAATGGACATGACGTCACAAGGCGGACACAGGAAAACCTACAGTACGAACATGAACCTCTCTTGAGGGGAGGTGATCTCCAAATTCGAAAACACAGGGCTTGCCCCTCCCTCTCATTAGTCTGGGTGCTGGGATATGAATTGAGGGATGGGCTCCCATAATGTCTGACATTTGGATCAGACATCTTTTACTACACATAATAATATATTATTTTAAACCATTGATGTACCATATGTGGCCCAATTCGTGGTCAAAAGAGTAGGCTATTCGCGCACCTAAATTATGAGACGATATTTATAATGTTTTATCATTTGGGTGAGACCTCAATCTACACACGTTGAGGGGGATCCAAAAAGTCTCTTTGCTGTTAACGAAATTAATGATATGTACATTTAATCACAGTAGTAATGGTTCGCCCATCTCCCTTTATCCAGGCGGATCACGACCGGATAAGGAAATAGACATAAAAGTCAGTATGACAATTGCTGGTGAGCTCGAAAGCACCAGGGGCCTGTCCTCTTAGGGGATAGGTGCTTGGAGTTTGACACCGGGGCAGAGGGACCTGTTCTGCATCAGAGGTATGTGGATATAGATAACCATCGGCAGGAGTCCTTGGAACAGAGAGTGTGCCTTGTGCTGCGAAGATGGGAGGGGGAAGAAAGCAGTGTTGTAATGGCTATGTGTGTGATGAGAAGTGTAAGATCTACCCACCCCAGTACAGGGCTGAGTGGAGCGCGTCCACCAATGGGTATCCAGATCTCTCTACACGCGCTGCCGTTTGTGTCCGCTCTAACCAAGATTGAAACCGACACTGCGACGTTGACAGACTAATGCCGTATCCACTTGGCTAGCAAGAGCTCCAATTACTCACAGTAAGTAAATAATGCAAACATTTATCCTTCTCAGTTTATTGGCAATAACGTTAAACAATTTCTATTCCTCATTTATAATTGTTTTCACCTCAGACCTTTACTTTACCTCTTAACGGGGGAATTTTCTTAGTCGAAGAGACTTTTGGATCACCCTTTAGAATAAATGATTTGAAAATATTCGCGCGCCAACATCGAGAATGAAAATAAGATCGTTCTAGTACATCTTACTATAATCCTTTTTCTTCTAACCTACTCTATTATATTACTCAACTCCAACCTGACTTTAACCTAATTTATCCTACCAATGTCCACCTAAACGATATATAACCTATCTGACCATACTCAACTTTCTCTTATCCTAACCTACTATATCCTTATCATCCACCCTCGTCCAAATCTCGTCTACTCTAACCTACCCGATACTAATCTACACTATATATCACGAACTACCCTACTCAACCTAACTAGCCATAGCCTATCCTACCGTAACTTAATCTACTCTAACTAAACTTAACAAAACCCAACCAAAAGTAACCGATAAGTGAAACCAGAGGATATGAACCTAAATTAGCGTTTATCGGCTTTTGACGGCATCTCCTCGCAAGAAGGCAAGCAGCTGTTCAAACATTACGGAAGTAAGGCCTAGGCTTTATAGAAGTTAGCAAAGCCTTGTCATTTTAAAGCTAGAAATGTTTAGTACCTTTTTAAGCTAGCAATGCATAGACTTTTTAAGCTAGCAATGCGTTGGCCTTTTTTTTTAGGTTAGCAATGCCTAGGCTTTTTTAAACTAGCAATGCTGACGGCGTTTAAGGCTAGTAATGCTTAAGCCATTATATTACAATTAATTTTATTTTCCTATTAAATAAAACATTAGGTTTTTGAAACCAAATGCCAATATTGATATTTTTTTAAACTGGTAATCGGAAACCATGTTACTGGTAATCATGTTACATCCATGGAATTCTCCAACAAAAATAGCGAAATGAAAATAAGCATATACATAAAAATTCAACCTCCACTTGGTTTCGAATCCCGGTAGAGGATGAGTTTCCATCATTCGCGAGGCGCGCTATTATACCTTATTGAACTCAAGCTTAATACAGAAACATTATATATATATATATATATATATATATATATATATATATATATATATATATATATATATATATATATATATATTTATATATATATATATATATATATTTATATATATATATATATATATATATATATATATATATATATATATATATATATATATATATATATATATATATATATATATATATATATATATATATATATATATATATATATATATATATATATATATATATATATATATATATGTACGAGGGGCGGTCAACAAGTTTTGAAATTCGGATATAAGGAAACGAGATATGAGGAAAAGTGTTTTATTATTTTTCAATATAACTACCCTCGACTTCAATGCACTTGCGCCACTTGTCCCTGAGGCTATGAATTCCCGACAACCAGAAATCTCCCGACTGCTGTTTAATCCACTCCTGGACGGCGGGCTGGACATCTTCATCGCCCCCAAACCACGCCCACGCAGCGCAGCCTTGAGCTGGAGGAATAAAAAGTAGTCGCTACGGGGCCAGATCTGGACTATAGGGGGATGATTGAGCTCCTCGAATCTGCACTTGCGCAGGGCAGCTTGTGAAACTCTGGCGTTGTGGACTTTGACGACGTTAAAGTCGATCATGGAGCGTGAGGTTTCTAGGGACCCAACGGGCACATACCTTGGTTATGGCCAAATTGTCGTGGATGATGTTGATAACACTTCCATGTGATATTCCAAGTTCTCGCTCGATTTCTTCGACCTTCACCCGTCGATTTTCGAGGATCATCCTCTGCACACGGGCCACATTGTCCGCGTTGGTCACGTCTGACGGGCGTCCTGGACGGGGGTCATCTTCATCTCCAAGTGACTCACGACCATAGCGGAACTCCCTATTCCAGCGAGTAATGGTTGCATAGGAAGGGTCGGTGTCGGCGTACACTGCAACCATGCGTTCATGGATCTCTTTTACATTCTTGTCTTCCTTGGTCAAAAGTTTGATCACTGCGCGGTGCTCAACCTTCTTCATTGTTGAAAAATTTGTGACTGAGGATCTGCGATCAGCTACTGCTTCTTAAATAGACGAGGCAGGAGCGTGCGGCTGC